>OZ024910.1:80191581-80194081 GCA_964017125.1 Flabesymbios commensalis | reverse complement strand
ATTTTAGTTCTGAATTATCCCTTTTTAATCCAAGAATAGGCTTAGAACGAGTCTTTCTCTGAAAGACGTCGCTTTCTATATAACTAGCCAATCAGCGCTGGCCTCTCATAACGCACGGTCAACGATATATAGTACGGAGATGCTCATTTGTCAACTGCCAACAGGGGTCAAGGCCGATGCCATCGTCACAGAAAGCATGAGATCTCAACCCAATGTTGGTTTAATGTTGGGTCAACATTTGCGGCGCTGGACCAGCATTAAACAAACATTGGGTCAAGGCTGCTGCCATTCAATTGAATTCTGAGAGGTTGTGATAGAAGCTTGGAGTTGATAACAACATGTACCATGTAGATAGTACTCAGCCAAATACGATATAGACAAACGCTGTTCATTTGAGAGCGAAATGGGAATACACCACTCGTCCAATGATATTTTGTTCTTGAAAGTGAAATAAATATTTTGCTTGAGGTAAAGTGTGAAAAAAATGAAGTTCTTCAAATAGTTCTTAAAAAGTAAAATAAATATTTTTTCCCATTCAATACCTCCACCCCCCCCCCCCAAAAAAAAAAAAACACTTACGCTCATAATGGGATATTTTGGCGCGTGTTTCAAATAATAACGCACCGCATATCAACCATTACAAAGCAAGGATCGACTTTAGACGTCAGAATCTGTAGACATCAGATTCTGACGACTAAAGTAGATCCCTGCACTGAAAGAATAACATATTTATAATTGCCGTAGACCCATAACATGGGTATTCAAATGAAGCGGAAAGAGCAGCTGCTAAATAAGACATTCATGATGATTTCAAGTTGATAAAAACACTTTGGTCTCCATGTTTTATAAAAAAATGTTTCAGCGTTGTTAGGGTTAAACATATAATCCGTGGGAAGTAATGACCTGTTAGAGAACATGTTTTGTACAATGAAACTATTGATATATGCTCAGTTCGAAGCGATCCGACTAATAGCGAGCCAGTAAGGCTCAAAGGTAAACAAAAGTCCCAGGGTGCATAATTTTAGAGAACTTAATATCTCGAAAAAAGCAGCTATATATAGTATAGTTTCGGGCCATGATGATACAGTAAAATCCCCTTATTTCAGAGGAGCGAAGTCGGCGTTGTAGAGACATCGAGGTGCGAAGTCAGGCAAAGTAGAGGTTGTTTATTTCAGATCAATTGATATCCTATGCATGAAAATAACTCACTTGTGTACGGAAAACCAATTAATATTCTTTATCAACAGAGCAATATGACAAAAACACGCGGGGCCTTGTGTGTTGTTGTGATGATCTGATTTAGTGTAGCGGCGCCATCATTCATTTTCTTGATGTGCTAAGTATGCTATTTTGACAATAACTCACTTGCGTACGGGAAACCAATGACTATTCTTTACCAATGAAGTGATATGATAAAAAGACGCAGATCAGCGTGTGTTGTTGCGATGATCTGGGTATTTAGTGTTTAGTGTAGCGCGGGCCATCAGTCATTGACTATCACCCTCACCCAGCACAGTAATTGTCAGTAATGACGCCACCTTCTTTAATATTGTAACAGCTTCAGATGTCAGTCGCCAGGCGGGGATACCGTGCACCATGTGACTGTTTATTTCACTTTATTATTCTGGGTGGCATGTAATACATGTAATATACAGGTCTGATAACTCTACACTCTTTCCTAGTTGACTCTTATCCTGCTAAGTTATTGTCTTTAAATTTTCAGCCACTTGAAGTTGTGTCTGGTTACTACGCACCACAACTTCAAGTGGTTGAAAATTACTCATAATTGCTTAATTTGAGACCATATAGTAATATTATATTGAAAACATACATTTCCCGCGTATATAAGGTCTGGATTCAGTAGCAAAGGCCAGACTACAGACATGTGAAATGCCGACACTAACGAAGTAGGTCATACCATCAACTTTAGGTAGATATTATAAAGTCAATTGGTTAAAAAAATTAACAACAGTCAATAAAAACATCACTCGAGGACTGTACTAAATAAATATAAGTATGTAAATATAGAAATCCTGTATGAAGTTATGGTAGCTAGTGGATAAAATTTAACAGAATTGAGGGAGTATAGAGATGGATTTCAAAGTATACGTGTCCTTGTCTAACCCTTTTAACTCCATCGTCACATGAATCACAATGTGACATATTTTCATTACACAGGGTAATACTACATCCGATGGTTGACCGATTAGCAATTGAGTCCCTGTACCGCACTGATGGTTAATAATGCATACATAATTATGAATAACGTCACGTAGCAGCGTGCTCACTCATTACGTCTCTCACGTCATCAGCATGCCATGCCCTGCTGTGAATGAAAACTGATCGTTTTCTTGGCGGGTGTTCCGCTTGGTGTTAGATGATGAGCCACGGGACGCGCGATAAAAACTGGGGGATTTATTGTGACGGATACATCCGTCCTCATGAGAAATAGATAGAAGGATCGAAAGTTATTACTACCTCCGTCAGGAAGGTATGTTTT
>OZ024910.1:80081581-80186581 GCA_964017125.1 Flabesymbios commensalis | reverse complement strand
CCCAATCCATCAATCAAAGTGATGCCCAATCCACCAATCAAAGTGATGCCCAATCCACCAATCAAAGTGGTGCCCAATCCACCAATCAAAGTGATGTCCAATCCACCAATCAAAGTGATGCCCACTCCCCCAATCAAAGTTTTATTCAATCCATCAATCAAAGTGAAGCCCAATCCACCAATCAAAGAGATGCCCAATACATCAAAAAATTGTTATACTCAACCAAAGTGATGCGCAATCTATGAATCATTTTATCAAATATCTATTATTTTGAACTGTGAACAAAAAACACACACAATTTGATTAATCACCCACTTGTGTAATATATCAAACAAACTGGTGGATTGCAGAATTGTAAATTTGTTTAATTTGAGACAAAACATTTGTCAATCTTGATGCTTCAACATTTAATATTTTATTCCCGAAAACATTGATTCAATCGGCTTGTAAAACAAATTAAAACTACTATAGTCGCGCCTAGAGGGTAAAGGGTTAAGATAAGATTTTGTCTGAACTATTGTTGAATATAAACCATGGAGGCCAAAGATTTTTTTCAATTTGAAATCATCTCAAATTTTTAAGTTAGCTCTTTCCGCTTCATTTGCTGGTCTACGGCCATAATAAATATTTTAATTCTTTCAGTGTGGGGGCCGTCATTAGACGACAGAATATGACGTCTACAGACGGTCCTCGCACTGAAAGGGTTAACACAATATTGCCACAATTTGAACTGACGCAATATTGGTACAGAAGTCAGAGTGTGACTAACTCTCGCACTCAGTCGATCCCCCGATACTGTAATGAGACGTGAGAAAAACGAAAATAGGTCACGATACCACGCCACCTAGCGAATAAAACCAGATTATGGGGAATGATTTCCGGCATACACACTGATTATGTGTCTAACGGAGCACTCAGGACGGAACAGCGAGGTAATGCTGGTTTAATGCTGGGCCATCGTCGCAGACGTTGCCCCAGCATTAATACAACCATTATCATCATGAAGAAGCCATAAAGGGAGATGCTGTATCTTTATGGTTTGGTTTGGCGATCACAGTCACTGACGACACCCCCTCCGCGGTGAAGTGACACAGGGGACTGGCGATTACAAACAGCGCACTCACCCCCTCCGCCACCAGAGACTTAGCCTTAACTACGGAATAAAAGAGGGAGAAGGGAGCGTGGTCTCATCTTGTGTGATCTCCTTGGTGTGCTTGCCAGAAAAAAATAAAAACACCCTTTTATAACTAGGATAACTTTCACTGTCAGTGTCCCAGGGCTGCCCAATGGATAGAAAAAAAATCATTTGATAAATTTGCTATTATTTGCTAATAAAATTTCCTTTTTGAAATTTTAATTATGTAATTAAACATATATGTAAAAATTAATACAATAATATTTAATATTGATATTAAATAGATCTATCCAGCAAACATAAAACATTTGTATAACATTTGTACAATGTTTGACCAACGTCGAATTGGTTGACTGTAAAATTGTATAAAATATTTTCAAAAAAAATATATTATTATGACCATACACCAATAAAATAGGAAGCAGAAAGAGCTAAGTAAGAACTTTATGATGATTTTAAATTGAAAAAAACATTTAGTCTCCATTGTTTATACACAAATATGTAAGAGTTGTAATAGTTATTTCAAAATAATAGCCATGTAAATTTATCTCTTCATATATATCCATAGAATCGACTTATAGTCTGTTCGACGGTGGAAAATGAAATGAAATGAATCGGGCTTTAGGAAACTTTTGCGCACATATAGGCTAAAATGGGCCAGGAGAACCTTCTGAGGATGGTGAGATGTTTGAGATGACACTGTCCTCCAGACACAGGATTCGAAATTCGTGCCCTGGCGGTCTGAGGCCGAGCATGCTACCTCTCAGTCACGGAGGCTCCCCACAATACTGACTTTCACACGTGGATGGGGAAGAAACATTTTTTGTTTCTTTCACTACCCAGGGTGGAGGATGGTCCAAAATAAAAGTTAGCTTTTCGGTATCCAGTCAGTCAATTCTCAAGCGATTTTATGAAATTTTGTAAACCCTATTTTCTAGTCATTTGGCATCAATCCTGAAAATTTCGTGAAAAAATATTGTGTAGTTCAAAAGTTAGACCATTTGACATGTGGTGAAAGCTATTTATGACGCTCCTCTATAACATGTATAAACCCATTAACTTTCATTCCGGTTTATTCTCAGAATTGCGTTACATGTCAAATGGTCTAACTTTTGAAATTCTCAATGGAATTTTGCGAAATTCTTAGGGTTTATGCCAAATGATCAGATAATAATCGTTACAAAATTTCATGACAATCACTTGAGAATTGACTGGCTGGATACTGAAAAGCTAACTTTCATTTTGGACCAACCTCCACCGTCGGACAGACTATAGTAAGAACATCTGATGATCATCTCATCAACACTGAATTATGAGTGAGGCTGTGTCAGTGTCATTGTCCAGATAGCAGTGTCATCTGATGATCAACTATCTAAATTCTACATTTCTAGAATGTTTTAAGATGCAATTTCACGATGTGATTTATATATACCAAATACAAACATGCCAAAATATTTGTCTCACAACAACACGTGTGTGCTTTACTATAGATACCCAGTGCGTTGGCCATGCGTGAGTGTATGTGTGACTGGGCCTTTAGTTTTATATTAACGTGTTGCGATCCTTTGAGAGTATAATGCACAGAGAAAATGGCTAGCGCTGGTCGAGAACGCATGAAAAATAATAAACAAATTTTGATTCACGCTTAGTGAACGAAAACAAAGTTTTCAGTGTGTTGGCTATGCCTTAGACAGTGAGTATATGTGTGACCGGGCATTTAGTTTTATGATAACGTGTTGTTTTCATCCCTGTCAAAATATCTATTTTCTCTGAGATATTTGGACAAGGTTATTCGAAAATTGAATAAAGAGATAGAGATGCTTTGGTAATATGATTATAGTGTTTAGATCGGCCTAATGTTATTACAGTGCTTAGGTCGGCCTACAGACCCCCATTCATTACAGCTATATATGATTACGCGAGATCAACGATCCCATGAATACGTAAATTGTACTGGGGGCCTCTCAATGCCTCGGGGAGTGTCAAACATTTATGATCTCGTTATGGCAGCAGCTGGGCTCGAACCATTGGCCCGGCGTTGTCTGTACTCTGGTGAGGGGGGTGGGTGGGGGGGGGGGGAAGGTGTGAGATGCCGGAGCGTTGCAGCAAATCTGGACCACTGAACATTGAGAGTGGATATCAAACGGAATCTGCAAAAACAAGTTTATTGTTGTTTTAAAGTTGAGCCATCATCTGCCACGCAGACCCATCATAAGGCCAACATTCGCTCAACGTCTGGTTGCTCGTAGAGGTGTCTCAGTCAGTCACAGGTCATGTATGAAGGCAGACTAATAATGAGACCAGCGATGATAGGGAGGGTGGGCGATGATAGGGCGGCTGGGCGATGATGGAGGGAACCAACAGAGACTTGTAAACCAGCCAGGGACTAAACACCCGTCTTAAACAACAACGCTAACCCTAATAACAATATGGATTCATTGTCTAGGTTCTCCATGCAGTGAAATACACAAATGCTGACAGCTTTCAAAATAATCTTTTGCTTAAGTATATGTTTAGCGTTCTCAAAGCAAAATAATATATTTTTTTAAAGTTTTTCACAACATAGCCTATCTATTCTCACAGCGTACAGCTCACATCATAAATACTTTGAAAATATGTTATAAAATATTTCACATATATCTATGCTGTAAATTCTTGAAACAATATTTTCCAAAATACAATAGTTTGCATCAATATGTAGGCCACTGCCGCATGTTTACCATGCTCAAATTTAGGAAGCTACAAGATTGAAAAAAAACAATTTGTTCAGCACAGTGAGTTTCCTTCAGCACAATAACGCGATTATCCCCTCACTGTAAGAGTAACAATACTTATAATGGCCATAGACCCATAACATAGGTATTCAAATGAGCTAACTAAGATGATGATTTCAAATTGAAAAAACCCTTTGGTCTCCATGGTTTATACGAAAGTATTTCAGCGCTTTAAGGGTTAACAGATATGGTGAATTTGAACATACTTGGCCTAAACGTATAATCGTCCCCTTGAATATGAAAGGGTGTAACTGCCACAGGTAAAGTGACAGATACACCCTTTCACACCCAAGGAGACGATATGTCTGAAGTGGCGTGTGTCCTCACACTCAAACACACAATGGAATTCATCTCCTAGGACATCACATGTTGGACATCATAATTTTAAATTTACTGCGTGATAACTTTAAAACTATGCAATATTTTGAAATTAAATTTTCAGGGTAGTTAGTGGGGGCTACAAAATAGACAACTATTTTCGGTGACTATAACTCGCTAAGGGTTGCTCATTGAAATAGCCCCCCTCTGGCCCTATATCGGCCCACACCAAACTGACCCGGGATTTCCCTGAAGGGCCAGAATGGAATCAGCCGAGGAAATGAGAGAAACCTTTCTTCCCGCCCCCAGGGGACAGATAGCGCCGCCTCGTGGTCGTATCATGCGTTAAGTTACAAATGGTTTAGGTGTAACAGCAATCTCTAGATCAATAACAGCTTCCCAGCTAACCCTAGACAATTATCAAATGCTGGTTTAATGTTGGGCCGCAGTCTGCAACGCTGGCCCAACATTAAACCAACATTGGAATAATTTGTAGATCTATAACAGCTTTCTATTTCCTCAGCATACACTGGCAAAGGCACAGATCCTATACCTCAGCGATCCCGTGAAAATAGATTATCGTCAAACGATTCCTGAGCTGACATCCCAGTCCGGTCTTCACATGTTCAATCCTGCTTTATAATCAGGATCAACCCTTACAACGCTGGAATATTTCGTATAAACCATTGAGACCAAAGGGTTTTCTCAATTTTAAAGCATTATGGATCTAGGATCATTATAAATTTGTATCTCTTCAAGTGCGGGGATCGACGTTACACGTCAGAATCGGACGTCTATTGGCGTCAGATTTAGACGTCTAAAGTCGACCCCCTCGACTTGAGGTGAAAGAATTCTAGTTCAGGTTTCAGGGATGCAAAATTTATGGTTTAACCCTTTCAGCGCGGTGAACGTCTTTATACGTCAGTATCTGACGTCTGTAGACGACAGAATGTAATGTCTAATGACTGTCCCCGCACTGAATGAATTAAAATATTATTATGGCTGTAGACCAATAACATATGTATTCAAATGTATTCATATGAAGTGGATAGAGCTAAGTAAGGCATTTATGATGATTTTAAATTGAAGAAACCATTTGGTCTCAATGGTTTATATAAAAAAAATTCGGGGCCAAGGACCAATCCATCACATTTTGGGGATGACACGGATTACGATCCTGATCCAGGATCCGGATTACGATGATTAAGTTCAGCGGAGGTTTGCAGTCTCTGACTGACTGTACAGTTTGGTATAAAACATGTTTGAAACCGCAACCATGGTAACGTGTAATGATTTGATTTCATGTTTCAGGATGCTAAATTATGCTTTGTAGCATCATTGTGGTTTAGACCCTAGAAATCTGAGCTGCAAAAATGACTTTTTTCAGTTGTTTCAAGTTGTGTCTCACCACCGCGATCCACAACTTGAAATGGTTGAAAATGCTTGAATTCATGTAATTTAAACCACACCGATTTATGAGTGTCGGGGATTTGGGACATATTTTTATAAACATGATAAAATAATTATAATAAAAACGCCGAAATACTGCTGCAATCGACACCAGTGATCTATGGTTTAAAAGGTAAACAACTTCAAATCGACTGAAAGCTACTTGAATTCACGAAATGTTGGTATTATATACATAATACTTATATATATATACGTATTAACGAATTATATGTGATGGCAGGGATTGGAGACATATGACTTTATTAACTGAATATAATAATTCGATAATAACGCCGAGATACTGCTGCCATCGACACAGTGTTCTAATGTATAAAAGGTTAATGAAGCCGATATTTGACTGATGGGAATGGAGCCCAATAAATCGCGCTGCCATTTGTAGCCCAGATGAACGAGAAACTCAACAAGGGGTAATTATAATTAGTAAAGATCAATATTAGACATTGTTAAGCGACAAAAACATTACCCTGCGCGCATGACACGTTGACCCAGCGCTGCTTTATTGTTGTAACACCGTCTATGTCGCTGGCCCAACAATACGCCTAATTTAGCTTGTAAATAATATATGAACCAATCACATAAATGTGGCTCCATCGTTAGTTGTGGTATTATATGTATCGCATTAGTCAATACTTAAACTAGGCCTACACAAGTATTTCTTCAAGGTCAAGTTCATGGATGTCGTTTTGCGTGAGTTTTTTTTAGCAAACTTAGTGATATTTCTATTGATCTAAAACATGCTTGAAATAATATCACTAAATTTGACAAAATAGATTTTGCTAGGTGCTTAGTTAATCCGATAATTCAATATTGGAGAAGTCTATTTCTCATAAACATAAATATTTTTGTCATTTAATGCTGGAAATTGCGCTAGCAATTTCCAGCTTCAAATGAATGAAAAATAGAAGCAAATAATTTTAGCAGCGTCAGGGTTTAGAATGTCGTTTTTCACCACTACATGTGAGTTTAGGATACTGAGTCAGTTTCAGGCGAATTTCACCAGATAGATCGCGACACGTTATTCCCATAAGCAACCTGACGAAACGACAATCTCTGACTTTCTGACAGCGGTTCTTGTTCTTCTTTTCCCATGATCCCCGCAAACGCGAGGGGTTGACCCAATGTTAGTTTAATATTGGGCCACTGTCTTCGAAATCAGCCCAATATTATACCAACATTGGGCTAACATCCCGTGTTTTTTTGTTACACCACCACGCCCCACAGCACATACATGTATATTAATTCATTTTTTCCATCAGTTTGTTTGTTTGTGGGTGATATTTTTGTCGTTCAGATTTTATTTTCCAGCAAAGCACCCCAAAATTGAAGTCTTATGTTTTTTATTCAAGATCATTATTTTGGCTTGACCCCTTAAATAATGTTTATTCTTCCTTGCCAATGTTCTTAAAATGAATTACCTGTTAATAATAACAATAACATGCCATTAAAAGCAGTTGAAATAACGTTGTTTTATTATTTTTTTATTATTTTGATGTTTTGTCATTGAAAGAGAACCATACTGACCAATAAGCTGGATTAGTGTCCTTTTGGGGACGATAATACATCATATAACTCATTCTTGTCCACGTTAACCCCTGTCTTGCTGAATCCCATTTCTTTTTCTCATCATATGAAGTTGGAATTGCTAACACTTCAAATGACAAAAGACATTCCAATTTATAACATAATGAATAACATAGCATCTACAACAAAATATGATTATTGTTTCAGTGGCATTTTATGTGGTTTGAAATATGCTAGAAACTGTATAGATAGGAAGGGTATTCCGCCTGGCCCAGGGCAGGGGGAATACCCTACCTATCTATTATATTTTTTTATTATTTCAGTGACATTTTATGTGGTGCAAAACTTGCTTTAAACTTATATAAATTATGTTATGTTTTATTAATAAAAGGGAATGACATACTGTACATGCTTTACCATAAAGCTATACTGGACAAGTACACAAACCAAAGCTTACTTCAAATTATGATCAATATTTCATACAATTTGTGATATTTTTGATGTTCAAAATGTAATTATGTTCCATCCAAATTATGATATATATTTTACTAAGTCGTCCTTATATTATATTATTATGAATACATTCTGTACCAGTAAAATGTGACCAAAGAGAGCAAAGGGTGGTCTCCACCAAGGCCAAAAGGTCAGCTTGACGAGATGATTTAATCTATCAAGGCTCGGTAGTCATATCCGCTGAGATATGAACAAACACTGGTACAGGCTGGCTTAATCATGGGCCAACGTAAAATACGTTGTATTACCATTGGGCAAACATTGCACGACATTCATACAATTTAATCCTAGCAAGAACGATACACCGAACCAATGTTGGCCTAATGTTGGGCCAGCGTTTACTACGCTGGCCCAACAGTAAACGTACATTGGTTGAATGTGTTGAGTTTACAGTGATCGCCGGTATTTTCTATTTTGAAACATCTGAGTAATAAAGAAAATGTCAGCATGCTATGTAGTCGCACCGCTACACATGTTATATTACATGTTACTAATTAAACCTTGATGTATGTGTATCGAGTGTTACACCACTATTTGTTTTCCTATTATTAGTCCGCTCTCTACCACCCGCCATCTAGGCTCATATTCTGCGGTGTCAGCAAAACATGTATATCAAGGAAAAAACAAAAATAGAGCTGACATCGCCAAAGCTGGCATTAGATTAAGCCAATAACTAATATTATTTGATCCTTGTAAATATATGTACATATTAAAATATGTAAAATATGTCTTGCCATCTTCTACAATTTTATTCTACTTTTCTACGGTTTATTCTACTATATTTTATTTTATTTTATTTTATTTTATTTTATTTTATTTTATTTTATTTTATTTTATTTTATTTTATTTTATTTTATTCTATTCTATTCTATTCTATTCTATTCTATTCTATTCTGTTCTATTCTGTTCTGGTCTGTTCTGTTCTGTTCTGTTCTGTTCTGTTCTGTTTTGTTCTGTTCTGTTCTGTTCTGTTCTGTTCTGTTCTGTTCTGTTCTGTTCTGTTCTGTTCTGTTCTGTTCTGTTCTGTTCTGTTCTGTTCTGTTCTGTTCTGTTCTGTTCTGTTCTGTTCTGTTCTGTTCAGTTCAGTTCAGTTCAGTTCAGTTCAGTTCAGTTCTGTGCTGTTTTGTTCTGTTCTCATAATCAGGTTTCTTGGTCCCAAAATAGCCATAAATCCAGAAGGGAGTACCTTTGGCAAAATGTCTGAAAAGGGTAAACAAATATATTCCGACAATACTGACATTTCCCGCCAAAGAGAAAACATCGGGGAGGGGGGTCCGCCATTACCGAAAATTCGATTTTGTATCATATCTCGGCCAATATTACAAATATTTGCAAAAATGAGCTGTCTATTCCAATGTTTTGATGGTCACATAGCATTTTAAAACCAGTCATAGGGCGTGGCATTGTCAAAACTGTTCTGTTCTGCTCTGCTCTGCTCTGCTCTGCTCTGCTCTGCTCTGCTCTGCTCTGCTCTGATCTGTTCTGTTCTGCTATGTTCTGCTCTGCTCTACCCTGCCTTTTCTTGTTAGACCTTAATTCTGTTTTGTTTCAAATATGTCTAATGCTGCAGAACCCTGGTCATGTTTATTTCACCTTTTCCTGTGCATGTGTGTTGACTTGATGACACATCCTCGTCCTAGATGAGAGCACTTTGGTCTAACTTGACCGTAGTCTGGGTATTAGAGGCCCTATCAGACAGAAATCTAACACAAATTGCTCTTTGATTAGCGTCTACTTGGTTTGTTTGAGTATCGCCGGCGGCACTGCAATCCATCTGATCTTGACACCGACGAGTTAAAGGTTGGCAAAACGCTGGGCCAACGGATACAATGTCTCCCCAACCATTATTCAGCGTTTAATTTGAGTTCAAGTGTTATTGACATTTTATTTTGTGTGTATTTTGTCCAAGGAAGTATCTATGCGGTCCTAGCATCAAAAGGGTTAGCACTAAATTTTAGGCACACGGCCCTAGCGTGACAAGAGTCACCATGTCAGTTATATCGCAAATTCCAGCTTGCTATAACAAAAACTATTTCTAATTATGAACTATATAAATATCACTAATTATATTATTTGCATAACTCTGTTTTAAAAAGAGCATAGTTGTGTTTAGCGCTTGAGGAGTTGAAATTGGTCTGCAAGTTTATATTACCAATTTAGTACGTGATTTTGATATAAATAATATGTGCTCGTAGTCGGGGGCATGTAAATGTTACACGTGTATGTGCAGCCGATCATCTTTTACCCAATGAAATTATGTTATTATCATGATTATACAACTCTTGCTGTTCATTTTTATTGGTATATTTTATGGAATAAGTATGTACGTTTTGACCACTTGCTTGCATAGATAATATAGTACATATACTGTATGTCTGTTCTTGCTGACACAGACAAAATATTTAGTAGAAAAAATATGTATACAATAATACTAATATTTCATACAGTTGTACTGTATTTTTTGTACTTATTGTAAATAAACAAACACTTTGCCCGGTGAAGCTATCATGACAGCAGAGTAGTGTGGAAAATACCTTTAATATCAGATGATAGGGGGGATTTTATGTCATTTATATTAATGACATTATCACACATAGCGCTGAAGCACTGGAAATGCCCATAACAGAAAATTACAGGACCATCGTGAATTGACCTGGTTACTTACTGTTGTCTAATAAGGACGGTCAATTTTCTGTACATCAGGTGTTTGATGTATGTAAAGCACATTGTGTCAATTGTACCAATGTATATGTATGGTTTGATATTAAGGCCTGCCCAGAAAACACCACAAAACCAATGTCCTCTGTGTTGGGCTGACGTGGAAGAAGGTGGGCCACCATTGAAACATTGGCTCACCAAACACATCAGTTTTTTTTTCAATGTTCTTTTAATGTTGTCCTACCGTCGCAGATGTTGGGACAACATTAAACCAACATAAGGCTCGCTGGGTGTAGATGTTAGCAGAATGTTGGTTCAATTCTTTCCCAGCACCGATTCAATCTTGCATGCCTGCTTTTACCATATTTCGTCTTAAAGGTGATCCACTGTCTGCGACGCTGGCCCGACATTAAACCAACTTTAGGTGAACGTCTCTTCCTCGTGGGTGTATTCCTGCATTGTACATAACGTAATCATAAATTAAGCCAACAAAAATACATTGCATATTTATTGAAGGCTGAATGTTGTGGACGCTGGCCCAACATTGAGCCAACACTAAGTCAAGAATTGTTTATTTGTTGGCATCAATGCTGACCCAATGTCGGTTAAATATTGGCCCAACGTCGCAGATGGTGGCCCAGCATAAATATAGCATTGTGTAAATGGCTCCTTTTCCCTGGCATATATCCCTGCATTGTAGCTAATGTAATCATAAAGGGATTTGACGAGGCGGAGTGAAACAATGATAAAATGGTAGCCCAGACACTAAGCGTGTCTGTTACAATTTGATGTTAGGCGCCTTTCTGGTGTGTAGGTATGACCACAGTCCATCTCTATTTATACCTCAGGAGCCGTCACTAAAGTTTGCAATGTTCCAAAATACAAACACAGCTCGTATCAGATTTGACAACCCACGCAATAACCTAACACGATAGGACGGAGCATGATAAATTTGGTGGCAAAACCATTCCACTTCTGATACAAACTTTGAAACTTATATACATATCTAACTGATGTTTTTATAAATCTACAAAAAGCGATGAAACAAATCTGCATTTTTTGATAAAGCAGAACAAAAAAGTGCACTTAAAAAATCGAAAAACGTCAATACAAGAGAGGCAGTCAACCACCCACCTAAATGTTCCAACAAACCGTGCTCGTATTCATAGAGAACATCGCGAACTTTTACTAATGCCATTTAATAATAACAGACACAACATAAAGAGTCTGTAATCGTTGTCAATAATAACAGACTGAATATAAAAAATCTGTAATCGTTGTCAATAACAACAGACACAACATAAGGAAACTGTAATAGCTGTCATTCAATAATAACAGACTCAACATAAAGAGTCTGTAATCGTTGTCATTCAATAATAACAGACTTAACATAAAGAGTCTGTAATCGTTGCCATTCAATAATAACAGACTCAACATAAAGAGTCTGTAATCGTTGTCAATAATAACAGACACAGCATAAAGAATCTGTAATCTTTGGCATTCAATAATAACAAACACAACAAAAAGAGTCTGTAATCGTTGTCATTCAATAATAACAGACACAACGTAAAGAGTCTGTAATTGTTGTCCTTCAATTATAACACACACAACATAAAGAGTCTGTAATCGTTGTCATTCAATATTAATTATAAATATATATTTAATATTAATTTATTCGTTGTCAATAATAACATACACAACATAAAGAGTTTGTAATTGTTGTCAATAATAACAGACACAACATAAAAAGTCTGTAATCATTGTCCTTCAATAATAACAGACACAACTTAAAGAGTCTGTAATCGTTGTCATTCAATAATAAAACACACAACATAAACAGTCTGTAATAGTTGTCATTCAAAATTAATTGTTTAAATATATATTTAATATTAATTTATTCGTTGTCAATGATAACAGACACAACATAAAGAGTCTGTAATCATTGTCATTCGAAAACCTACAAATTCTATTTGCGCAAGCGATCGATTACGCAATGAAGTAAGGCGTCTTTGATTGTTGATTTATTGCTATTGATACTGATATTACCTTCTAGCGTTTATAAGTGAATTTTTTTGCGTATGACACTCTGCCTGTAAATGGTCGCCGTAAGTGGCACTCACTTGAGGGGCACATGCCTACATCTTCTCTTTGCAGCTGGAATTTCTAATGCAATTTCCTTTTGGAAATAGAAGACAACTTGATTTTCTAAGCATTCCGAAAATACCATCGTTTGACTTGCTCTATATGCACCATGGTTTATGTTATAAATTCTCATCTTCCACAACAAGTTATCTCACGCACGCGCACTCAGGGCGATACCTTTCTTTATCGAGCATAGCGAGATACCTTGAATGTCGCGAGTCTCAAGACCGGCCAATCAGACACAGCTTGACAGCTGGCCGAGAGCATAGCTTGCATGTTTCCGTTGGTATTATAGATCAGATAGATAGATAAGCTAGTGATCTCACGCTGACATCATTGTGTTCGGAGATCCCTGATGGCGGCCACTATATGATTACTGGCCGCAATGACGAGGTTCGGTACACCTCACTGTCCAAAATGAGATATTCCCAACTTGTCTATATAACACATCTAGCAACGGCAACAGGTAACTGTGCATGAGAGCTGAACAAGAGGTCAATTCTTCGTGACCCTTAAAAAATCAGAAACATCCAATGAGTTTTGAAGCTCAGACACACCCCAAGGTGACCACATGGACAAAAATAGTTCTCGATACGGCCAGGCTCCTGCGGTAGCACTCGCGTGAGACTGGCCAAGGGAAGATATAAATTCTGCACTGTGAAGATTCTGTATAGTCACATAGAAAAAGGTCCTATACTATACTGGATTCAAACTTAGCTTGACGAGGACGCCATTAACGAGATCGCCTGGTCACGTTGAGAGGGGATAAACAAGGATATTTCTATGGAAGACCCACGCAAGAGCACACACGGCTGTCTAAATGCGCTATGTCCCCATTTAATTGTTCCCATTTTTATATTGATATCAGTTCTGGAGTGTACAGTGCTGTCTATGGTAATGTGTACCATAAGGTACACACAAAAGTAGGCCATAGTCCTGACTTCAGCCTTCTTTCCGTCGTGATATAGCCATAATGTTTAGAATTTTTTTTCTCCAGCCTTATTTAGACCTACGCCTGGTGCAGTTGTTAAAGCTGCCTGCTTGGAAAGTCGGAGATCTTGGGTTCGAGCCCTACTCTGGTCTTCAAGTTTCAAAGAAACAAAATGTTTCCTCCCTGTTCACTTGTAAAGATTCAATATTGTGGGGAGACTCCGTGACCGGGAGCTAGCGTGCGGCCTCAGACCGCCAGGGCTCGAGCTTCGTATCCTGCGTCTGGATGGCATTGTCATCTTATTCATCTCACCATCCTCAGTAGGCTCTCCTGACCCAGTTTAGCCTACATGTGCACAAAGTTGACCTAAGCCCCCATTCTGTTCATTTCATTTAGCAAACTCTTTCTCATTATAATATTTTTTATTGCATTACGCTGCTCTACAATTAAATTTACAACATTTATGCGCTGCATTTTCTCAACCTTTGAACACATCAGAAATGACAACAGTTGGAGTTACGCCTTATGCCTGTCACATAGGAGCTTGCGGCTTCATCTCACCGTCCTCGTGGTTTAGCCTGTATGTGCACAAAGGCTACTCACAACCACACGTAAAAGATCCATATTTGTTAAATTTCAGCCAAAATATTTGAATATCCTAACACACCGCAGGGATCGACTTAATACGTCAGAATCTGACGTATAAACTCTATCCCCACACTGTAAGAGTAAACATATTTATGAGGAACGTACAACCATAACATAGCTATTCAAATTAATCAGAAAGAGCTAACTAAGCCACGTATGATGATTTCAAAATGAAAACGACAACTTTGGTCTGCATGGTTTATACGAAAGTATTAACGTTTAACCTGCGAACAAAACAGATTACAAGTCATTTTTGTTTGATTAGCGTGAAATGGTTAATAACCAATGTGTCGTGTTATTGACCTACAACAGCAGCAGGGCTGGAGAAACGTAAATCTAGGATTCCTACAGCAAATAAAGCTGTGTCCTTCATCCCCCCCCCCCACAGGAGAATACCCCCCCCCTCCCTGTTGTAAATAAATATGTAGACAGCAGAACAAATACTACATGTTGTTGAGTGAGTGAGTGAGTGAGTGAGTGAGTGGTGAGTGAGTGAGTGAGTGAGTGAGTGAGTGAGTGAGTGAGTGAGTGAGTGAGTGAGTGAGTGAGTGAG
The DNA here is from genome assembly GCA_964017125.1 of Flabesymbios commensalis. Lineage (NCBI taxonomy): Eukaryota > Metazoa > Annelida > Polychaeta > Terebellida > Flabelligeridae > Flabesymbios > Flabesymbios commensalis. Next base: position 80,171,918 of record OZ024910.1, on the reverse strand, counting down.
TGAGTGAGTGAGTGAGTGAGTGAGTGAGTGAGTGAGTGAGTGAGTGAGTGAGTGAATATTGTTTTACGTAGCCTAATTCCGCACATTCATGGCAATATAGCGACAGAAAGAAGCTCGAAGTCGGGACTATACCGTACTTTTATCGCCTGATTTAAAGAGTTGTTTGTAATACACCATAGACAGTTCTGCACACTCCAGATCTTTGAACAGTTTGGAGCACTGTACAACCACTATGACAAATACCCGACCGGATAGGATTTGAGCCCAGTGCCTCGTTTAGAGCCAAAACCGGACCGAATTTATAAGCAAGCCATCGGGGCCGTCAATATACATTTTTCGCATTTCGATTGCAAAGCTGAATAAAATCCGTAAGCTCAGGCGTGACAGACAGGTAGCTGTAACCACTACACCAAGGCCAATTTATACTGAAACTACAACAGTGAAACTGATACTGATTAGTCCTTGTATTCTTATATTTTGTGGTTTGCTAGCCAGCATAGGCCTACACTTGATACACGCTGGACAACAGTGAACACCTTTGAACCACTTTATTTCAAAGAAAAACCCGACACTGCTCCTGCATGTACTGGGTCATTGGATGTAACAGGTTACAAAATAGAGATTTATCCTCGCATTCTCATGTTTTAGAGATGTGGAAACACGGGGCCAAGTTTGCTGATTCTGAAGGACACTGATGTGGCTTTGTCCAAATCCTATCATGCTGTTATCATAGCAAACACGAGACATTGGACCAATGTTGGTTTAATAACATTGGTTCAATGTCATGTGCTTGCTAGGATCACAGCTGTGACATTGCGTTGGCGCAATTCCGGGCCAGCATCGCCTATGGTGGTTCAGCATTGCATCAATTGCCACAAGATAGGTTGTGTCATGGTGGGTATTGTGTATTGTCTAGCCGGGTGGTCCTGATATGAATGTCATGCACCCCTCCCCCCCCCCCCTGCTAGAGATATCAATATTTCACCAGAAGCCAGTTTACATAACATTCATGGCTGCTGCATTCCTGTGAGTACGGGACATTGTAACAATGCTGGCTTAATGTTAGGCCAGCGTCGTAGTCGATGGGTCGACATTGAAACACATTGGTTCAGTGTATCATGTCTGCTGCGATTTAGATGGAGCTCATTACGAGGCAGCCGCGTTTTGAAGTCTAGTATTCACGAGGCAGCCTCGTTATGAAGTCTAGTATTCCCTGTAACCTCTCGGGGGTGTCTTGGTGTAGGTCTATATTGGGATCTAGGTATGATTCAAGCCACCATATACATTACAAGTGAACACAATGTTAGCAAAAACAACAAAAATGAGCCATTTCCCACCTTTTTTGAGCTGATTTGACATTGCTGTGACCTTGAGATGACCTTATCATGACCTGTGGAACCAAACACTAACCGATGTCATCATATGTACCTGGGTTGGGTTTCGACTGATTTATTGGAAGTGCTGATTCAATAGTCTACTTTTAACCATTTTGCGCTGATTTGAACTTGCTGTGACCTTGAGATGAGCTGCCTTGACCTTGGGGAAAACTTCCCTATGAAACCCAACACCTACCCATGTCACCATGTGTACTTGTCTTGGGTTTCGACCTATTTATTCTTATACCACTTTAAGGGTCAAGGATACCATACTTTGATGACCTCTGGTGTCCTTGTCCATGCATAGAAAATATGCAGACCACCTGAAAGTAACGTGGTACATAATAAGGTTAAAAAAATATAGTCAACAAAAATACTCAGGGGGGGGGGGGGTAGGGGGTTACAGGTGGGCCCAAGGTCTAATAACGGTGATGCCATAATCATGAAATCACCGCTACTCCTTGATTATCCCCAGTCTTGCCCTGTGATTATGTATTTAGCTGACATGAGTTTTAATAGTCAGTGTGTGTCTTGTTGTCTTGTTGATCTTCTTCTCACGGTCCACCGTAACCCTTATTGCCCTTAACCCTGTAAACCCTCAGAGCTGAAGCAGTTCAACCATTAAGCGCTAACTTAATAATTAGCTTAATAATTAACTTAATCTTTAGCGCGGGGATCGCCTTTAGTCTTCAAATCATATCTGACGTCAATAGTCGATCCTTGCGCTGAAAGGGCTAAGATTAATTCACAACATGAGATAATTCCCTGAATAAAAACATAATCCATCAAAAGATTCTGAGCTTTAATTTGAGATATTATATTTGGGTATTTCATACCATCAAGCTATCTTCAGGAGGAAATGGGGCAGCAAATTGCTTTTCAAGGTGAATTTAAGTGAGGTAGAATAGGTGAGTTCGAGGAGGGTCAGGTATCCTTGTCAAAACGATGCAATGTATTGCATTTTATAAAATAAAGATCGTTGAATAAAAAGGACATTTTTTACCAAGATATTTTCATATATTATTCTATTTAAGGTCGAAGAAAATTAGATGAAATGTCTACATGTTAATAAGATTAACTGATTTAACTGCCCATCAAACAAGATATAGTGAGTTAATAGCAGGATTCGATTCTTAATATTTCAGTTTCACAATAATTTATTATTGGATCGGAACACTTTTCACTGTATCGAGTAAGATGCAATGAATAAATTAAATGCAACAAAAGTTACCATCAGTGTTCTAGGGGTTAACATGTTAAAACAACTTAGGCTGAACATTTTATGGACTTTTTCAGCCGACCAGGCAGTCTAGATGTTTGTCATGGGTGTTGGTGAGATCGGCGCACGTTTGTTTTATTTTTGTTTGTGTAGCCCTCCCCCCCCCCCCTACCCCATATTACAAAAAATGGCATCATATTGTATCTAATAATTATGATGTTTTATAGACTAGTACATTTTTAATTGTATTTCTTCTACTTGCAAATATGCTGATGCATTGTATTTTTCATGTTTTCTTTGTTAAAATCATGGGTGGTCCGTACGCTAGTGACCTAAAGTGTCTTAGTACGGGTTTCATTTAAATTGTTTACCAATGTCTAACCCTGTCTGAGTATGCATGAATGTACATTGTGAGAGTATATAATTTCCACCTGTTACACCTCGTTTCATCCATTACCCCGTCACATGTATCAAATCTCCCAATAACAGGTTTCCATTCTACTTACAGGATATCTCCGGAAGTGACGTCATATTCACGTGACGTATGTGGTGTTGACACGTGACCGTGTTGACAGGAGTCACCAGGGGGCGCTGATGAGATGATAGGGGTGTGGTGCGTCGTGGTGGCGGGTTCGATTCTACTCCTCGCCGAGGTCACAGTCTCAGGTCAGTGACCTCATCATAGGTTACGTCTTATCATCTTACAATGTCAAAGGATGTATTCTTTCCAACCAATGCTGGCCTAATGTTGGCCCAGCGTCTATGACTCTGGTACAACATTAATCCAGCATTGGGTGAACGTAGTGCGTTTACTGTGTTAAATTCCTACACAATATTTTTCATACGATGTTTCAGCCGTGTCGTCAGTTGGTAGTACACCGCCATAAATTAAAAACAATCTTGTGTTTGTCTATATCAAACACGATACATCGACCCAATGCTGTTTCAATGTTGGGCCACCGTCTGCGACGTTGGTCCCACATCTATCCAACATTTGGTCAATGTCTAGTGTTTGGTGGAATGTATTGCCGAATTGGGATTGTCTCGTAACTCACATATTTTATTACACTTGTGTGATACAATGCTAGACTGAACAGTGACAAGCAATCATTCGCTGAGGCAAAACAATCAACCCAAATCGATTGGCTCAATATAGCACCTCTTAGAAAGGAGGGTCGTCTTCAATTAGAACGTGATATGTTGATTGTAATGTCATCAAGCCAAGTGCCATCGGTAAAATCAAAAACACAAAAACACAATTACCGACACCATAAAAAAGAGTATGTTTAAAAAAAACTTCGTTCAAGGCTTCAGGCGTGACAGGGCTTTGTCATTAACAGTATGACCCTTACAACGCTGATATATTTTTGTAAAAAACATGGAGCCCAAAGGGTTTTATTCAATTGGAAATCATCATAAATGTCTTCATCATCTCTTTCCGCTTCATTTGAATACCTCTGTTATGGGTCTACGTCCAGTACAATACAAATACTTTAACTCTTTCAGCGCGGGGATCGAATTTAGACGTCAGAGTCTGACGTCTACAGACGTCAGACTCTGACGTCCAAAGTCGATCCCTGCACTGTAAGAATTAAGGACGGGCGAAACATTCATGCTTTTTATCCTTGTGAAACACGTTTCAAATGGCCTCGCACAATTTATAGCGCTTCGCTATATTTTTATATGGAATAATAATTATCATGATATTAGTCTATTCATGCTCTTATATTTTCATATTCTATGAAAATGTACGTTTCTAACATATATATTGTACCAATAATCTAAAATGTGTGTAGAAAACTATCTGTGTTTGTTTTCATATGAGACATCCACGCTTATGACCAGTGGAGATCTCATGATCTAAGATATAGTTTTACATTTTTTTTTTCGTCATTTCAAACAGGAAATTGTTTTAGCATTTCTAGCTTCAAATGAATAAAAACAACTAGCAGACAGTTTTTGTCAAAATTCTCTTGTAATGAATGTAATGAGGCACAATAGTAAAAAATAAAATTCTATGACCTTGCGAATCATTTTTAAAATTAAAATAATTCCTGGCTAGAGAAATGCAGTGTACACCAAGTGCTCTAAACTCGTGTTTGCCGGCTTGATGTGAAAAAAACACGCGGGGAAAAGCAGCAACATGAGCCTCACAAACCAATGGTTGGCTACCAGAGGTGGATGTGAACGTCATTATCTTCACCTTGATGTCACCAATGTCTACATTTCACCATCATCATCTCAGTTACCTTTTCAGAAGGCTGACCATCCCATATATATAGCCATTATGTGTGTTAAAGGAAAACAACAGTAACTACTAACTTTAAAATATTCAGTTACTCCTGTTTGCCTATTGAATGGGTGAATGAATACACAAATCAATTGATGAAAGAATGAATGACTGAAGTTTTAACCCACTTTTGTGTACAGGCTAAATATGGCCAGGAGAACCTTCTGATGATGTTGAGATGAATTGGATGCAGAGGGGTTTCTAAGTAGACACGAAAACGTCAAAAAATTGTGATTTATTTGGCAGATCCCACTCAGATATTACATTTATTACATTACAGATAATACATTGAAAACAAGTTCTTCACATTGATGTCACCGGTGTCAACATTTCGCCATCAAACAACAGTAATAACTAATGTATCCTTTCAGTGCGTACTTGTGTACTTGAAAAGAGCGTTTACTTTGTAGGGACGTGTCCAAAATGAATGGATGAACACAAGAATGAATGAATGAATGAATGAATGAATGAATGAATGAATGAATGAATGAATGAATGAATGAATGGAAGAATGAATAAATGAATGAATGAATGAATGAATGAATGAATGAATGAATGAATGAATGAATGAATGAATGAATGGATGGATGGATGGATGGATGGATGGATGGATGGATGGATGGATGGATGGATGGATGGATGGATGGATGGATGGATGGATGGATGGATGGATGGATGGATGGATGGATGGATGGATGAATGGATGGATGGATGGATGAATAGATGGATGGATGGATGGATGGATGGATGGATGGATGGATGGATGGATGGATGGATGGATGGATGGATGGATGAGTATGAATGGATGAATGAATATAAATGAATGAATGAATATGAATGAATGAACGAAGGAATGAATATGAATGAAAGAATGAATGGAAAATTGAATAAATAAATGACCTAATGAAAGAATGAACTACTGGAGTTTTAGCCCATTTTTCTGTATAGGGTTATATACATGTAGGGCCGAGAGAACCTCCTGAGGATGGTGAGATGACACTGTCCTCCAGAAATAGGATTCAACATTCGGGCCCTGGCGGTTTGAGGCCGAGCGCGCCACTTCTCGGTCACAAAGGCTTTCTCTCAATGCTGAATATGATTGAGCGGGGAGGAATAGAAGACCACCGTTTCTCCCTACCGTGACAATTAAGCCAGTATTTGATAAAGATAGAAAGTATAAATTTCAATATCAATATTTTTTTTCCATAGTGCCATAAATTCTGATTTTGTGCGTTATCAAAATGTCACAAATTCTGATTTTAAGCAATGTGGTAATATTGACTTCTGCAGACATTGTCTGTCCGCCGATGATGATCCATTGGTGGCTGAGATCAAAGTCGTAATGAAACCTGTTTGTTACTGAATTAATTCGCCATATAGCGTCACCCTTCAGGTTTTAGAGTTACCCGTTTCCTGTTCCTGTTACCTTTCCGGCTATTATGGTCTGTCATCCAATCCTGCCCCCCGCGGTCGCCGACTTCCGAGAGTGTTTAACGGCTTATCAACGTTGGTTTAATGTTGGCCCAACGTCATTAACGTTGGTCGAACATTTAACCAACGGTGGCCAAGTGTCGCGTGTTGTGTCGTCAACCATATTAGATATAAAGAACGCTATCACTGTCTGACCACACGGAACAGAAAATGTGGATCCCATGGACAAACATTAGGTAGACAGCACTGCGCCATCAGTCAAATAATTCAATTTGGCGGATGCATATTTTTTGTAAATACAAAACATTTTCCGTCATTTGAAGCTGGAAATTGCGTTAGTAGTTCCAGCTTCAAATTAATGAATAAAAGTAGCCAGCAATTCCACCCTATGTAGACTAGTCATGCAGATACTCTTTCTAACCTGATGTCATGCGTGACACCCTTTTTAACATGGTGTCCTATAATCTATGAATAGCTGCTGTACAACCTCGCAAACACATGTACGAATTAAAATCCATTTGGTGTGTACCCGAGCGTTTACCTAAAGTGAAAGGGCGGGGGCCCTGGTGCAGTGGTTAAGGCTGCCTGCTTGGAAAGTCGGAGATCGCGGTTTCGAACCCCACTCCGGCATTCAATGTTCAAAAAAACAACAATGTTTTTCCCCGCTCACTCGTAAAGATTAAATATTGTGGGGAGTCTCTGTGACCGAGAGGTAGCGTGCTCGGTCTTAGACCGCCAGGGCTCGAATTTCAAATCCTGTGTCTGGAAGGCAGTCTCATCTCATTCATCACACCATCCTCAGAAGATTCCCCTGGCCCAGTTTAGCCTGCATGTGCACAAAGGTGCCTAATGTGAAATAGATGGCTGCTCACGAAATATCGGCATAAAACGCGGCACTTTTGTCGATTTTATTTATCTGCATGACAAGTCTACAGAGGGTGAATTGCAGCAGGACAAGGGCTAACACTCCTTACAAAAAATATAGAAGATCTATAGATAAAAGAAAAACAGTACAAAATACATTTTACTCTGGGCAAGTTTGTGAACGAGTCTGACAAACATTTATACAACGAGTCTTACAAATTAGTCCTATGGTGTTATAACTATAACGAACAGAGTGTCTTAAACACGGACAATGGATGGTTGATATAGCTGACCGGCCTACGGCGCTTGATTGAGTAGGCCTACAGCAGCTGTCCTGCCACGGAAAATAACGATATTCAGTTCGACTTCAAAATCGCACTTGTCTGACTTTACTACAATGTACGCGATGTTTAAAAAGAGAAAAGTGTGTTTATATTTCAGTTATTTATCTGAATCTACACTTGAGATCCTCAAGTCATCTCGGTTGGAGTGGGGTGGCAAGGCGAGACTTTGTGAGATAGGTAATAAAATCAGGTAACACAGTCCAACGATGACGTCATCACGCATGTGCATTTGACGTTTGACGCACGTGTTTTCGTGTTTATACTTACTTCAAGCGGTTTGGAGCATGCGCATTCGGGGACGAATTCTCCTCACATAGATGTCGCTCATGGCGCACCGCAAAGATTGATGCAAAATATATCGCCGTGAATTGTAGTTGTATTTTACTTAAATTCAAGTCCGATATGTCACATATCAACTCAAAAATCACAGGGATGTAATTGAATGTATTTATTCATAACAAAGTTGATGTTAGATTTGCCCTAACTCATCAAAATGAGTGCAGAGTAGCAATTTAAAGTTGTTACCAAAGGCACTTTGATACTCAATTCACGGCTCTGTTGCTCGCTGCGCTCGCCCGGAGCCGTTGTTCACTCGGCTAGGTTGAAGTAACTAAGAAAGAAGATTACAAAAAATATTGACAAGGCACAACATAATCATGTTAATTAAGCAGAGTTTTATCCATCTTAGCCCATAACAATAAGAGCAAATATGATGTAAATATAACAAAAGGATAATTGATGTAAGTCTCCGTGTAGCATTAATAATTACATCGTAACTCACCTCAGTAATGACAATTTATAGTTGAGTAAATATGGTCAAGCTCAATATATTTGTTGAAAGTAAGAGGCTTACATACATAGTACTGCCACTTGACAAGGTTGTAGTTTAGATCTGTTGATTCAAGAGAAGGAAATATCAAAGGATACATACACTTATTTTATCTTTGAGTGAAACAAGTTCAAGGTATTTTATTTTTTCAAAGTCATAGCTACATCGACAAAAAATAGGGAATTTATGTAGGAGTTGTGACAGTGGCCCATTCTCTGATCAGTCTCTCCCCCGTTCACTCAGACCTCAGACAGTCAGGGCTCGAATTTCGAATCATGTGTCTGGAGGGTAAGTTCAATGTATTTTATTTGTTCGAAGTCGTAACTACATCAAAAACATTTGTGAATCTGGTCGATATTCCGCTTAGTTTCCTGTCAAACATGGTGAGAGTCCCAGTGGTGGAAAAACAGATGTGTGCGTGATCAAGTGGGGATGAGATGACATCCCCGAACCGTTAAACAATTACAGATCGAGAGAGGTGACAGTCACATGACAGTCACGTGATGGCTGAATATGAATATATAATGAGCAGATAATCCTGACATTCTACTCGTTGGCACGTCCGAGTGTGGACGTAGTTCCCAATGTTGTTTTAGTGTTGGTCCACCGTCTACGACACTGGACCAACACTAAAACAACATTTGGTGAACGTCTCAATGTTGACTGAGTGTCCGTGATCCACTGTTGTTTGAGTAAATCTCGTCGGCAATACAAAGGCAAACAGCAGTAACTGTTTATATGAGATGTAAGCCAGTTACTGCTGTTTGTTTTCGTGTCCACGGCTCTTTATTCTCAATAGGCTAGATCCATGACTGCACTACCGTGCTGGATCCATAGATTCACGAGAGAATACTTCAGATCATAATCTGGATGGAGGATAGCAGCAAATACAAGACCAATGCTGGCTTAATATTGGGCCAGCGTCGCAGACGGTGGTCCAATATTAAGCCAACATTAGTACACGATGTACAGAAAAAAACGGGTATGTTTTCATAATAGTGCGCGAAATCAGTATTCTTAACTTTGATGGCGGGAAAATACCCAGAACTCATGGTACTATGATGAAGAACGCACTTAAAATTATATTTTAGCCCTTACAGCGCTGAAATGTGTTTGTAGATAGATAGATATTTATTGACGACGGTAAGTCTATGGAGAATTATGCGTCAATAAAAATGAACATATGTACAAGACTATATATATACAACAGGATTAGTTCGGTAAAATATGCATGCTAAGTTAACTTAAACATGTTAAAATCAAACGACATTACATACTAAAACAAGCACAGATTAAATAAAATATGCATCAGAATTATTAATAACCTACAATTAAACAGCATTGGCATGATATTTTTAAGTTTCCCGCACCAAAACCAGATATAAAGTAGCTATAGCATATAGCAAAAAAAACCTCTGGAAAGCGTAGAAACTGAGTAATTGCATAATGAGTGAGAGTATGTATAACGAAGAAAATAATAATATTAGTTACATTTACCATGTTAAAAAACAATCTAAAAAATGCATTGACTGACGTCAGCTCGAAACACCAAGATAATTAGAGGAATCACCAGCCGCACCAGTCGCTGATACCACAGTGGTGATCCCCCGACAGCAAGGATGATTTCATGAGTGGATGATTAGAGGAATCACCAGCCGCACCAGTCGCTGATACCACAGTGGTGATCCCCCGACAGCATGGATGATTTCATGAGTGGAGACCAAAGGGCTTTTTCAATTTGAAATCATCCTAAATGTCTTAGTTAGCTCTTTCCACTTCATTTAAATACCGGTACCTATGTTATGGGTCTACGACCATTATAAATAGTTTTATTCTTTCAGCGCGGAGATCAAAATCTGAAAAAAAAACATGAATATTTAATATGAATGTTATATGTATTTGTTATGGAAGGGAGAAATGGTGGTTGTATTTTCCAAAATCCGCGAAAATTACGAAAAAGTTTACATCACGAAACAATCTCGAAAAAAATCTCGAAAAAAAACTTTGGGCCGACATTGTGGCGACATGTAATATTTAATGGCGGGTTGGATTCCAGTCACGTCCGATCTTACACATAATCCATTAGATCTGTGGTGGTGACAAATATCACGTTAATCTGATGTGGATGAATTACACAGTGAAAAGGCAAACAGCAGTAACTGCTTACCGAAAAGTAAGCAGTTACTGCTGTTTGTCTTTGACGTACAGCAAAGGCAAACAACAGTAACTGCTTAAAAAAAAGTAAGCAGTTACTGCTGCTTGCCTTCGCACAGGATAATTGATTTGAGGCATCTGAGATCCCTGGTAAAACACTCACCTGGTGTGGAGGGTCCTAGACATGAGCTGCCCGCTCAGACAAAGAAGCTCGACGAATAAAATGAATATATTTTTGTTGTACACCATGTACACTGTGATGAGAAAAATGGCCGAGCTGTTTCTCATACCATCCACGGACCAAGTATGGTATTCTACCCCCGACCAATGAAATAGTGGCTCAGCCTGTCACATGACGAGATCAGTATCGCCGTCATGCAGTTGTGATTTAAATTAGGGCGTAGAACACCATACTTCGGTCAATCCACCATATGAAATGGGTATGTGTATATGCTCATATAGATTATAGTCATACCTCTGCGTACACGCCTTTGGAATTTCTTAATTAAGCATGTAGACATGAAATTAGAACTTTTTGTGATTTATAATATAAAAGAACATAAACAAATGCTTAGAAAACTGGTTACTTTATTTTCCACAAGGCGTGTTTCCTCCTGCAGTGTATGTCAAAAGCACCCACTAGCTACTGGTTGTATTTTATTATTCATTATAGTTGTACACGCCCTTGGAAAATACTTTGTTAAGCATGTAGACATGAAATTGGAATTTGTTGTGCTTTTATCTGTTTATGATACATACGAACATAAACAAATGCTGGTTACTTATTTTTTTAATTAGGCAGTCCTTAGTTTATCCCTCTGCAGTGTATGTCAAAGGGAAATCACATAACTGCCTACCTTAGCCATTACAGCGCGGGGATCGACGTCAGAATATGAAATCTGTAGACTTCAGATTCTGACGTCCGAAATCGATCCCCGCGCTGTAATACATATATATAATGGCCGTATACCCATAACATAGATATTCAAATGAAGCAGAAGCAGCTAGCTAAGACAGTTATGATGGTTTCAAATTGAATAAAAAAAATTGGTCGCCATACTTTATATAAAAATAAATTTAGCGTTGCAAGGGCTAAACACCCAGTAGCCTACTGGTTGTACTTTTATACCATTGTATAATCGTCTGGCAATGAATTTTGTGAAACCCAGGCAGTTCTGTGTTTCAGTGAAGACAGATTTTTGTCACAATGAGGTTTTTAAGGTGAGATGTCCAGAAGGTCAGCTGCTGATGATAACAGGAGCCGATTATGGCAGGATGAGGATGGGAACGTGTGTCAAGAAAAGCTGGGGGATCCTGGGATGTAGTGTGTCTGTCCTGGATCAGGCGCATAGGCGATGCTCAGGACGGGAGTCATGTGAAATAAAGGTGAGGGAGGCATGTGAAATAAAGGTGAGGGAATGAATGAATGAATGAATGAATGAATGAATGAATGAATGAATGAATGAATGGATAAATAAATGAATGAATGAATGAATGAATGAATGAATGAATGAATAATGAATGAATGAATGAATGAATGAATGAATGAATGAATGAATGAATGAATGAATGAATGAATGAATGAATGAATGATGAATGAATGAAAGAATGAATAAATAAATGAATGAATAAATGAATGAATGAATGAATGAATAATGAATGAATAAATGAATGAATGAATGAATTGATGGGAGAATGAAGACTGAATTAATGAATAACTAAATTCATGAATCAATGGATGAATGAACGAACGGATGTATGAATAAATAATGAATGAATGAATGAATAATTGAATGAATGAATGAATGAATGAATGAATGAATGAATGAATGAATAATGAATGAAAGAATGAATGGATGAATGAATGAATGAATTGATGGGTGAATGACAGGATGAATGAATGAATAACTAAATGAATGAATGAATGGATGAGTGAATAAAAACTAGAAAAGCTGGAGAACCCTATGATGTAGTGTGCCTCTATCTGGATCAGGTGAATAGACGATGCTCAGGAAGGGAATCATGTGAAATAAAGGTGAATGAATGGATGAATGAAAGAATGAATGAATAGATTGAATAAAAAATGAATGTAAAGAAACACTTCTAATCTAAAATATAGAAAGCTGAGATATCCTATGATATAGTTTGTTTAATGTAGGTCCTGCGTCGTAAACGGTGGACCAACAGTAAGCCAACGTTGATTTATCTGGGACTTGTGATGTCTAATGTTCAACACCTTTAAACTATATGAGCATGTAACAAATCGGAACTAAAGAGACAGTCCGGCGATAAATGCCACACGTTAAATTTTGCTTAAATCTATGGAGTAAATAATTATGCGTGTCAATATTATCAGTAACAATCTGTTCCGTGATAAAAAAATAAATACAAATAAATAAACATAGCTAATGCATTTTGAATCATGGGAAAGTTTATTTGTATATTAATTATTGATAAGAAAGCCATCACAACGCATTATTATTTCTTCTACTTGAACTGCTATATTTTACGTGTGTCCTTAGTTGCCAGATCCTTTAATTGACATTTAATTTCAACATGCTATTATGTCTTGAACATAATCACTCCTATTCCATGTGACCCTTTAGGTACCAGATGCTTTACTTGACATGGAGAAACCTTGTGACGAGGAGCTGAAGAGTTATTTACACATCACATACGTCTGTGTGGCTGGTAAGAATTCAAGGGTGACTACTTATCACAAACATCTATAAAACCCATGCTTACTATGCAAACAAGTGTGGTAATATGTTGATGAAAAATAAAATGTGTTATGTTTGGCAATTCAGCATCATTGACAATCCAAAACAACATGGGCTACATTAAAATGCCTAGATATCAGCATCACTAAAACCAACAGAACAGTTTTCTTAAATTATGACCGTTTTCTATTTCTTTTATCTCTTCTTCCTTGCTCTAACTGTTTTCTTGTATTATATTATGACCATTTTCTATTTCCAGTGGCTCTTCCCCCTCGCTCTAACTGCTACACCGGGGCGGCCGTCTCGCTGCCCTCAGACACCCTTTACATATCAAACACCGTAACAGAAAGAACAAAATGCGGGTCTAAGCGATCTCCATGGAAACTGGAGGCGTTACCAGGACAACAGATTAACCTGACCCTGCTGGATTTTACAGAGCACCCGTCAGTGCCTGTGGTCAGTGAGAGGTGCGCTGTGAGGTACGCTCTGGTGAAGGAACAGGGTATGCGGGAAAACTCCATGTGTAGAGGAACCAAGGGGAACTACCTGTCTACCTCTAGTAGCCTGAAGCTGTCAGTGCTACCTGGGGGTACTCATAGAAGGTTCTTCATCAAGTATCAGGGTGAGTGTACTACATGTACTATCTGGCAGTACTACCCGTCTACCTCTAGTAGCCTCAACCTGTCAGTACTACCTCGGGATACTCATAGACGGTTCTTCATCAAGTATAAGGGTAAGTGTATTAAATGCACCACCTGTCTTAGCTACCTGTCCACCTCTAGTAGCCTCAACCTGTCTGTACTACCTAGGGGTACTCATAGACTGTTCTTCATCAAGCATCAGGGTAGGTTTGCTACATGTACTACTGTCAGTACTACCTGTTCACCTGAAGTAGTCTCAACATGTCTGTTCTACCTGGGGGTACACATAGACAGTTCTTCGTCAAGTATCAAGGTAATTGTGCTGAGGTATCACATGTGACATCTATTTGTGCTACTAGAGGGTTATATAAATTAAAAATTTAGGTTGTACTAACATCTGCTAATACAATTGCAAAAATAGACTTAATATGATGATTACACGTGGAGGTCATGCTGTCCTTGTATTTGCAACTTTACGTTGTACTAACCTCAGTGAATAAATTTATAAAAAATAGGCTTAACGTGATGATTACAGTTGTATGTCATGTTGACTTCTATGATTATGCCGAACTTGATAATTACAGTAGTAGGTTGAGCTGATTTCTATGATTACAGTTTTTCGGTCATCTGACCTTAATCATTACAGTTGTAGGTTGTGCTGACCTTGATGAGAACAGTTGTAGGTTGTGCTGACCTTGCTAATTACAGTTGTAGGTTTTGCTGACCTTGATAATTACAGTTGTAGGTTGTGCTGACCTTGATAATAACAGTTGTAGGTTGTGCTTACCTTGATAATTACAGTTGTAGGTTGTGCTGATCTTGATGATTACAGCTGTAGGTTATGCTGACCTTGATAACTACAGTTGTAGGTTGTGCTGATCTTAATAATTAAAGTTGTAGGTTGTGCTTACCTTGATAATTACAGTTGTAGGTTGTGCTGACCTTGATGATTACAGCTGTAGGTTATGCTGACCTTGATGATTACAGCTGTAGGTTGTGCTGACCTTGATAATAACAGTTGTAGGTCATGTTGGTCTTGATAATTCCAGTTGTATGTTGTGCTGATCTTAATAATTAAAGTTGTAGGTTGTGCTTACCTTGATAATTACAGTTGTAGGTTGTGCTGACCTTGATGATTACAGCTGTAGGTTATGCTGACCTTGATGATTACAGCTGTAGGTTATGCTGACCTTGATAATTACAGTTGTAGGTTGTGCTGACCTTGATTATTACAGTTATAGGTTGTGCTGACCTTGATAATTACAGTTGTAGGTAATGTTGTTGGCCTTGATAATTACAGTTGTAGGTTGTGATGACCTTGATAATTAAAGTTATAGGTTGTGATGACCTTGATAATTACAGTTATAGGTTGTGCTGACCTTGATGATTAGAGTTGTAGGTTGTGCTGACCTTGATAATTACACTTGTGGGTTGTGTTGACCTTGATAATTACAGTTGTAGGTTTTTCTGACCTTGATAATTACAGTTGGATGTTGTGTCTGCTGAACGTGATAATTACAATTGTAGGTTGTGCTGACCTTGATAATTACAGTTGTAGGTTGTGCTGGCCTTGATAATTACAGTTGTAAGTTGTGCTGACCTTGATAATTACAGTTGTAGGCTCTGATTACCTTGAGAATTACAATTGTAGGTTGTGCTGACCTTGATAATTACACTTGTGGGTTGTGTTGACCTTGATAATTACAGTTGTAGGTTTTTCTGACCTTGATAATTACAGTTGGATGTTGTGTCGACCTTGAAGATTACAGTTGTAGGTAATGTTGTTGGCTTTGATTATTACAGTTGTAGGTTGTGCTGACCTTGATAATTACTGTTGTATGTTGTGCTGACCTTGATGATTACAGTTGAAGGTTGTGCTGACCTTGATAATTATAGTTGTAGGTTGTGCTGACCTCTGTAATTAAAGTAATAGGTTGTGCTGCCCTTGTTGATTACAGTTTCAGGTTATGCTGACCTTGATGACTACAGTTGTAGGTTGTGCTGACCATGATAATTACAGTTGTAGGTTCTGCTGACCTTGAGAAATACAATTGTAGGTTGTGCTGACCTTGATAATTACACTCGTGGGTTGTGTTGAACTTGATAATTACAGTTGTAGGTTGTGCCCACCTTGATAATTACAGTTGCTGGTTGTGCTGACCTTGATAATTACAGTTGTAGGTAATGTTGCTGGCTTTGATTATTACAGTTGTAGGTTGTGCTGACCTTGATAATTACTGTTGTGGGTTGTGCTGACCTCGATGATTACAGTTGAAGGTTGTGCTGACCTTGATAATTATAGTTGTAGGTTGTGCTGACCTTGATAATTACTGTTGTAGGTTGTGCTGCCCTTGTTGATTACAGTTTCAGGTTATGCTGACCTTGATGACTACAGTTGTAGGTTGTGCTGACCTTGATAATTACAGTTGTAGGTTGCGTTGACCTTGTGCCTGGGGACAGAGCTTGGTTCAGACGAACACCCACATCTCCCATGGCAACCGTGGGATGCAGTGACTCAGACGCCACCTGGCACCTTATATGTCAGGACAATAAATGGATAGGTTCTCCTGTCAACTGCTCAGCCAGTAAGTAATACATGGATAGGTTCTCCTTTCAACTGCTCAGCCAGTAAGTCTAGTATAGATAGGTTCTCCTGTCAACTGCTCAGCCAGTAATAGTAATACCTGGATATGGTATCCTGTCAACTGCTCAGCCAGTAAGTGATCGTTCATCGGGGACGTATTAGAACGTGATACGTCTTTCTTTTCTAATGACGCACTTTGCACTATTTTATTTTTTTTGTGTTGCCATTAATGCACCAATTATTACATATAACATAATTTGTGAATCATTTGCACATTGTATTTGTGATATTTTTTTCTATATTTATGATATGCCTTTTGTACTTCGAGTGTGTCAATAAACATATTATTGTTATTATAATACATGGATAGGTTCTCCTGTCAACTGCTCAGCCAGTCAGTAAAACATAGATAGGTTATCCTGTCAACTGCTCAGCCAGTAAGTAATACATAAATAGTTTCTCCTGTCAACTGCTCAGCCAGTAAGTCTAATATAGATTGGTTCTCCTGTCAACTACTCAGCCAGTAAGTCTAATATAGATAGGTTCTCCTGTCAACTGCTCAGCCAGTAAGTAATACATAAATAAGTTCTCCTGTCAACTGCTTGGCCAGTAAGTCTAATATAGATAGGGTCTCCTGTCAACTGCTCAGCCAGTAAGTAATACATTCATAGGTTCTCCTGTCAACTGCTCAGCCAGTAAGTCTAATATAGTTAGGTTCTCCTGTCATCAGCTCAGCCAGTAATTAATACATGGATAGGTTCTCATGTCAACTGCTCAGACAGTAAATCTAATATGGATAGGTTCTCCTGTCAACTGCTCAGACAGTGATTCTAATATGGATAGGTTCTCCTGTCAATTGCTCAGTCAGTTAGTAATACATAGGTAGGTTCTCCTGTCAACTGCTCAGCCAGTAAATCTAAAGTGGATTACTAGAATTCTATCAATAAATGTGAGACTGGAAAATTGCATTAAGCTGATAAATCATCTCACTGGAATTGACATCAAGAAGGGTCAGGGGATAGGTCCTGACCTCCTTTTAAATTCGAAAACCCAATCGCCTCAACATCTTCAAAATGGCTCAAATTTAGCGTGCAAAACCCCCATAATTATATCAGCTTATTGTGTGAAGACTTAAACATCATAGTTTTACACATTACTATACACATATTTTCACAACAATAACACTATACATCCCAGCAAACACGAGATGCTGTCCCAATGTTTTTCTAGATCGGTGTTGTATTTTTGTGAGCACATGCAGCAAACACAAAACCCAAACGTGTTTCAATGTTGAACCAACGTCTGCAACACTGGCCAAACATTAAAACAACATTGGGATAGCGTCTCGTGTTTGCTGGGGTGTAAGGAGTTATTATTATGAGACACTTGGAAATATTGTCTAATGTGGGGATTGTTTTATTGTTTACAGTCGCCATAACGATGAGGAACGACACTACTCCAGTCCCTGTGTCTATAGGTAACGTAAAAACAATTATTGTATTATTCTAGATGACTTAATTCAATTAACCCTCGTCCTGCTAGGGCCGTAAATATAAACAACACTTATTATGTTATTCTGGATGCCTCGTTTCAATTAACCTTTGTCCTCCTAGGGCCGTATATATACTCTTACCCTTGTCCTTCTAGGAACGTCTATAAACACAACATTTATTGTATTGCATGGCTTACTTCGATTAACCATTTTCTTTCTAGGGCGTGAAAACGAAACCTAATCTGACGTCTGTAGACGACGGATTTTGACGTCTAAAGTCGAACCCGCACTGTAATAGTAAAACTATTTATAATGGGCGCAGACATACCATAGGTATTCAAATGAAGCACACAAAGCTAACTAGGACATTTATGATAATTTAGAATTAAAAAAACCCTTCAGTCTACATGATTTATAGATAGAAAATCAGCGCTTTAAGGGTTAAAGAATCGCATCACCAACATTATAAAGTAACTGATGTACACGCATTATAGCATTTTGTCAATGTTTCATAATTTAATGTACAAACATTATACAATCATGTGTATGCACCATTTTAAATTGTGTTATTGTGTTCATACATTATATTGCCATTTACATATTATTGTGAATTATGCTCTTATGTCAATACACTCTATTATAATTTGTGTTAATATATTTGACTCGGGAAACATACAGCAACATAGCCACAGTGTGTAACCTGAACAGTATATTATTACATAGATAAATGATAATTTGATGTATATATACATTCTATCACCATGTACGTATATTCTTTGACATACATTATATTATCATATAAATTATGTACATTATATATTTGAAAAAATATATGACAAAGTGTTGATGTGGGGCGAGTGCCAAATGTCAAATAATTAATCACTGGTCGAAACTTTTCATTTACATTGACAAAAAATGTTCTCACAGCAACTCTTTCCCTGTAGGAGAGATATTAGCTGAATGGATTCATGCAGATAATTAAAACGTGTGCAGTTTTCCACCATTCAAAATGCGCGCGTGTTTTTCTGAATCGTATCTGCCCCATTGTTACCTTACATCAGGTTACTCAATGCGCCACAGGACTACTTAGGTATAAATCAATAAGATATCAATTTTCTCATCTACTCCTAAAATCTACACCTTGTCTTTTTTCTACCTCCATTCACACACTGCATAAAGAAATATACACTCAATCGGTGGTTGTGACGAGATAAATCAACTAATAACTCCGACGTGAAAGCATGACAGGGGATTGTGGTTCTAGACAAACTATTGTGATTGTTTTTGTAACAGCCCTATCTAATTAAGCCTTTCTGATTCATTAGAAGCAGAAATCAATAACTTCCTCATTGTCTGATCCAGCCTGCAATCACACTTACAATGTAACGGGTTTGTTGGCTGTAAAAACACTTCTCTTTCCCTCAAAAATTACCATCGTAACGAGAAAAAACACTATTATTTTAAACCCTATAAGCACGTTTTCTATTTAGGAATGGCAGGGTATATTCAATAAATCGTATAAAGCATGTCATAATAAGGACTTCGGATCAGTATTTTGAATACAATTCAATAAATTAAAAATCACTCGAATTTCGGATCCTGCGTATGGAGGGCAGTGCCACCTGATTCTTCTCACCAACCCATTTAGCAGTAATCATGAGACGAATAGGAGAGGTCATAGTAAGATGACGTAGTCAGACATACCAGTCTAATTTAGTGCATGCGATTGAGAGGTTTTTTTTACAAAAGTGGCTCAAATCCTGATGTATTGATTGATTGATTAATTGATTAATTGATGAGCTAATGAATAAAGAACCA
This sequence comes from Flabesymbios commensalis, assembly GCA_964017125.1. Lineage (NCBI taxonomy): Eukaryota > Metazoa > Annelida > Polychaeta > Terebellida > Flabelligeridae > Flabesymbios > Flabesymbios commensalis. The sequence continues at coordinate 80,152,156 of OZ024910.1, read as the reverse complement.
TGTTGGATGCATTATTTATTTAAGTGCTGTCTCACAGCAAACTCGTCACTTTGGCCAACTGCCGTTTAACGTTGACCCAACAATAAATAGCAATGGATTTCAAGTTTGCCGGATACCCTCCGCTGTATTTTGTTTATTTTTAGTTATTTTGCATTCCGCAAATTGAAATATTTCATGTCTGTGTCGTTCATCACAAACAAGTTTTCAATGGCATTTGCAGTGGTCGAAACATAGACTGTATATATCATTATCTAGCCAGACAAGGGTGAATAACAAATACACTAGGATACAAAGGGTGGAAGATAATTACAGCATCGCAATTACACATTGCATCAACCACTCAAGACACACAATAGAAATCACACATGCAGAATGAATAAATGATAAATGACACAAACATGTAGATATGTTTTATCGGCATTAGCAAGTTCATCCCCCACTAAGAAGAAGAACGCAATTATATTATGAGCCATTTAATAAAGAGCTTTTAAGCCATCGAACGTTAAATCATAGTTTAACACCCTACATTGTATGTGGCAAAGCCTTTCTGTATTTGATTTTTTGATAGTTGAATTGTTTTATTTTTGCTTCTATTTTATGACGTAAAAATGGCATTGATGAGCAGGATCTATTTCCTAAATTCAATTATTTAATTAACACCTACCACAAGCTACTTTATCAATTAATTTGATTCTAAACGTGTAGAAGACGTATTTATAAGGGAGTTAACAGGACAAGAGTTAGCCACCACATGCGCTCGTTCACATTTTCATCACTCAATTCTTTCATCTCTTTCCGAAGAAACTCATTTACTGCGCGAGTCCCAGTCACACTGACCTTCATTTTGTTTCCACAGCCATGTGTGTAAAAACAACACTCGCGCTGCCTACAAAAAAACTAGGATGCCATGAAATTGAGACGAATACTAGGCCATTTTCAGCAGGCATAAGCTTTTGATCGTATTAGAACTATTACATTTAAAAATGGAGGTCACTGTATCAGAGCCTTGCGATATCATCAGGGTAGCTCAAACCCCTGTGGCCCAATCATTCATCCTTCATGCTGGCCAACACTGAGTCAACGTCTTGTATTAGTACAGTTACTATTCACACAATTTTCATTAACCACTTAAACCCACAGGTTTTCACTAACCAGCGAACCCGCTGGTGTCATTAACAGCCTACACCCCCGGGTTTCATTAACCTCTTAAACCCCCGGGTTTTCTTTAACCACTGAAACCCTGATTCTGACCATTTTGAATCTCCGAAACCGACTTAATATTCTACATCTGGTTCGAAGGGTTTGGGAGCGAAATTTTCACGACATTGCTAAACAAAATAATGTAGCCACAATATTCTTCTATTTGCTGCCCCATTGCATTCATCATCATCTATTATAGTCCAGGGGCTGGAGGGGTGTCTGTGTGCATGAGAGAGGCACGGGGGTTCTCTTCAGATTTGATAAATATGAAGTATTGGTTTCAAAAAAGCTTGGGTAGACATCTGGGAAGGGGAACGTTTTTTTGTAATAGCTTTTTCAAAATTACATGTTTGATTTATTTTCCAGCTAAATCGGACCTGACGAACAATAATATTTCCATGTGTATTTGGCTATAATTATCCTAAAATGATGCTAGACCTGCTAATGTCTATGTTTTGGGGCCAAAGAAGTCATGTATTCCATCTAAAATTCAGTTATACCAGCTTCGAGGTATCATAGTATGGTCCAAAACAAGGATTTCGTGACCAACCTTCTGCAAGTATGTGACGATTGTTTTAGTTAGCTTAAGGTATTTGTCAAAAAATAAGCTCCTACCCTTTTTTATAAAAGGTGGGCTGAATTTTGTAAAGCGTAAAATCTAAAATGACCACCGTCGATCATGGTGAAATGCAAGTATTCACCTATTTCATCCACTGGTCTCCCAGTGAACTTTATTTTTTAATGTATTTTGGTAGAAAGAAGATTTATGGAGTTCAACCAGTTTATATTTATAAAGATGCATGTCGCGTTTGGTCTAAAACGACAAAAAGATGGCTGCCAGCAGCCTTTTGAACAGGTCCCGTAGTGAACTGTGACATGTCATTTCTGCTTAATTTGGAGGCATGGAGCCCAATTCAGGACCTCAAATTACAATTACAAGCTTCTGTGACCTTCAAACCTCATATCAAGATCAAAACATGGTCAGTATATAACGAATATATAGTGAAAAAAAATACTAGTGGTCCAATAGTTACATTTGATATGTCCCTTTTGGCTGACTGTGTGGCACAGAATATGTTTCTGGTATCCATATTGTCGTTCTAGGCATCAGTGACCTTACATTTTTTATTCTAAGACAAGAAAGATTTATGGATACGTCTAAGAAGATATATATCATCCACATGACCAATATCAAGGGCTCAACACTATTCAGAAAAACGGTGTACACAGCCCCTGGACTATTACAGGTCGAGAATTGAAACATCAATATTCGTGGCTTGTAATGGGTGAAGATTTCATTGAGAAATTCAGTGAGTGAGTGCGTAAGACAATATGATGTCTTTCCTCAGCCCAGTGAGGTAATAAGATGTGTGTCCTCAGCCTTGTGAGGTAATATCATAGCTTTCCTCAGCCCAGTGAGGTGATATAATGTGATTTATCAGCCAAGTGAGGTAATGTATGTCTTTCGTCAACCCAGTGAGGTAATAGGAAGTCTTTCCTCAGCCATGGAGTGAGGTAATATGATGTCTTTCCTCATCCCAGTGAGGCAATAGAATGTATTTCCTCAGCCCAGTGAGGTTATATGATATATCTCCTCAGCCTCGTGAGGTAGCAGGGTGTCTTTCCTCAGATTCGTGAGGTAGTCATGTAATAATATTGCATCAGGAGACGTCATCAGCCAAACAGCGGAAATCACATGCTAATAGGATGTTTCTGGTGAATTACGAACGAGGGATTATTTTTATAATTGCATTTCCTGACATTCATATCAGAATTTGCAAACTACTTCATCGACCAATGCCGGCCCAATGCTGGGGCTACGTCTGTGACGCAGGCCCAGCACTGGGCCAACATTGAGCCAACGTATCCTCGCATGGGTATTTCCTGACGACAATCAAAATGCAGCTGCTCCTATTTGGATATGTTTTTTTGATTGTACGTTAGATATCGTCATGTCGCGTGTTGAATGCGTTTAACACTTTGACAACTAGAGACACACAGGCCTATGTATGGGCAATTGGACATAGTTTCAAATAGTTTATTTTTTTAGAAAATGATACACAAAAGGAGGAAACCTTAAAACTGCATAGGCTACTTGATAAAATCGAGCATTTTTATTCAATTTGTAATTTTATAAAATTGAGTTCATTAGGGGTCTTGTCCAGTTAAAAAATCCAAACATCAGAGAAAAACTCGGATTTTTTTGTGTGTGTTTTTGTGTGCGTTTTTTGTACGTGTTTCAAAAAAAATCCATCTCAATTATTTCTTGGATTTTTTTGGATTTGTATTACTTATTGTTAGGAGTACAGGTTAATTTAAAAATACAAATGTATATGATAACTCTATATCAAATAAGGATAAACCGCGCGGCCGCCATATTTCTTCCCGCCACCTTTTCCCCGCCATCTGGTTCCCGGTCAAGAACTTTGAAAGGATATTGGATGACATTTTCGGGTGGAAAATTAATCCTTTAGATCGCTAATCACGACTATGATAATTTAAAATCAAATTAATATTATTGTAAATGAAATATGTATTTAAACATCAAGATTTCAAAATTATTTGTCTCAAATTAAGCAAGCAACACACAACTTGAAGTGGGTGAACTTTTAAATCAGATACTTTGACGAGTAAAGGGTGAATCTCTAGACTCGCTTGTCTGACAGAACACAGCAGATCGGGCCTGATGGCGTATTTATTAAAATCAGATTCTTAATAAACTATTAACTACTTGTGAGGCGGCCATCCTGAGGCGGCTGAAATTAACAATGCGTCCTCATTAATACCATAATGCTCATCTCCATAAAAATTACACACCAGCTTTATAGTGATGATATAACATTTAAATGACAGACAGACTAATATGGTATTGACACTTCTTAGTGTCACTTCTGACGTATTTGTCTATGATATATCGGCTTATAAATTCATACAGAAGACAAGAAGGTCAGTTTTGTAAAATTTTAAAAGCACAGTTGTTTCAACCCTTATAGTAAAGCTAAATGATTTAAACAAAATTTACCCACTTGAAGTTATATCTCGCTACCGCGACCCAAAACTTCAAGGGGATGAGAATTATTGTGAAATTAAACGTTTGCCAATCTTGATATTTAAACATACATTTAATTCCCAATAACAGTTATTTAATTGGGGAATAAAACAAATTAAAAATGACTATAGTCGCGTTCGTTTGTTTACTCGCTTGCTCGTTTGTTCATTCGTTCGTTCGTTCATTCATACATTTACATTAATTTATTCGTTCGTTCGTTTATTCTTTCGCTTGTTCGTTTGTCCGCCCATTCGTTCGTTCCATTGTTCATTCATCCAATACATTCGTCGGCTCATTCACATTCCTTCATGTATTCATTCGTTCGTTATTTCGCTAGTTTGTGCGTTAGTTCGCACGTTCGTTTATTCATTGTTTCACATTGACAGAACTGATCAGTGATGGAGTGTTGTTGTCGTCTAGTGCTTAGTATACCGTTAATTACTGTTCCAAATAACATTATATTGCAACGATGAAATGGTCATCAAAATATGATTGAGCTAATTATGAGCCTAATTATTTTAAATGGCAATAGTTGTATTTCATAGACTTAATACATTTGTTATTTTTAAAACAACAAAACTAAAACCTCATTAGTTTAACTCTTAAAGAACTAAGTAATATTATTACAATTTTCAACCACAACTTCAAGTTTGTGAAAATTACTTATATTTGCTCCTTTGAAACCAACAATTTGAAAGTCTTGATGTCTAAACACATATGTCGTTTTCAATAACAGTGATTTGGTCTGCAAATGAAACAGACTAAAAGTGACTACAGTCGTGTTTAGCGCTCAAAGGGTTACCATTCTGTGCTGTAAATACAACCAGCAGTAACTGCTTCATTAACCCCTTCAGCGCGGGGTTCGACTTCAGACATCAGAATATGACGCCCATAGACATTTGTCGTAAGCGCATAACACAGGTATTCAAATGAGTCAGAAAGAGCTAAATAGGAAATGTCTATAGCCCTCTCATGGCGGGGATCGACTTTAGACGTCAGAATCTGAAGTGAATACAATCTGCCATCCATATGCCGTCAGATGATGACGTCTAAAGTCGATCTCCGCATTGAAAGAGTGAAATATTCAAACTAACCATAGCCCCATAACATATCTATTGAAATGAAGCGGAAGGAGCCGTCAGATGCCGTCAGATGATGACGTCTAAAGTCGATCTCCGCATTGAAAGAGTGAAATATTCAAACTAGCCATAGCCCCATAACATATCTATTGAAATGAAGAGGAAGGAGCTAGCTAAGAGATTTACGATGATTTCAAATTGAACCAAAAACCTTTGGTCCCGTGGTTTATATAAATATGTTCCAGTGCTTTCAGGATTACACAGTATGTAGTTATTGTTGTTTGCCTTGGAAGTTCTGCTGATTCTAAGTTAGGGTAACGTAATGACTTCTGTGTGTCTTTGATTCACCAGGTGGCTATGTAGTCATTGTGATCAGTATCGCCCTTGGATTTGGCATCCTCACAGTCGTCATAACTGTTGTGTGTTTTTAGTTCACCACGTGGCTTTGTAGTCACAGTGAGCAGTATCGCCCTTGGCCTTGGCTTCGTTATCCTCACAGTCGTAATAACTGTTCTGTGTTTTGATTCACCAGGTGGCTCTGTAGTCATTGTGATCAGTATCGCCCTTGGCTTTGGCTTCGTCATCCTCACAGTTGTAACAACTGCTGTGTTTTTGATTCACCAGGGGGCTCTGTGGTCATTGTGATCAGTATCGCCCTTGGCCTTGGCTTCGTCATCCTCACAGTCATAATAAATGTTCTGTGTTTTGATTCACCAGGTGGCTCTGTGGTCAATGTGATCAGTATCGCCCTTGGCCTTGGCTTTGTCATTATCGCAGTCGTAATAACTGTTCTGTATTTTTGATCCACCAGGTGGCTCTGTAGTCATTGTGATCAGTATCGCTCATGCCGTTAGATTCGTCGTCGTCAGAGCTGTAATAACTGTTGTGTTTTTAATTCACCAGGTGGCTCTGTAGTCATTGTGATCAGTATTGCCCTTGGTCTTGGCTTCGTCATCCTCACAGTCGTAATAACTGTTCTGTATTTTTGACTCGCCAGGTGGCTCTGTAGTCATTGTGATCAGTATCGCTCTTGCCGTTAGATTCGTCGTCCTCACAGTTGTAATAACTGTTGTGTTTTTAATTCACAGGGTGGCTCTGTAGTCATTGTGATCAGTATCGCCCTTGGATTTGGCATCCTTACAGTCGTAATAACTGTTGTGTTTTTAATTCACCAGGTGGCTCTGTAGTCATTGTGATCAGTATCGCCCTTGGATTTGGCATCCTTACAGTCGTAATAACTGTTGTGTTTTTAATTCACCAGGTGGCTCTGTAGTCATTGTGATCAGTATTACCCTTGGTCTTGGCTTCGTCATCCTCACAGTCGTAATAACTGTTCTGTATTTTTGATCCACCAGGTGGCTCTGTAGTCATTGTGATCAGTATCGCTCTTGCCTTTAGATTCGTCGTCCTCACAGTTGTAATAACTGTTGTGTTTTTAATTCACCAGGTGGCTCTGTAGTCATTGTGATCAGTATTGCCCTTGGCCTTGGCTTCGTCATCCTCTCAGTCGTAATAACTGTTCTGTATTTTTGATCCACCAGGTGGCTCTGTAGTCATTGTTATCAGTATCAGTCTTGCCGTTAGATTCGTCGTCCTCACAGTTGTAATAACTGTTGTGTTTTTAATTCACCAGGTGGCTCTGTAGTCATTGTGATCAGTATCGCTCTTGCCGTTAGATTCGTCGTCCTCACAGTTGTATTAACTGTTGTGTTTTTAATTCACCAGGTGGCTCTGTAGTCATTGTGATCAGTATCGCCCTTGGCCTTGGCTTCGTCATCCTCACAGTCGGAGTGTTCTTCTTAAGAAGGTGAGCTGAAATTGTAGAGCTAATCCTTGTAATGCATAACGTAACCCTTTCAGCTCGGGAGCATCTTTATACGTCAGAATCAGACGTATAAGCTGACGCATAAAGATGGTTCCCTGCACTGATAAAATTAAAATATTTGTAATTGCCGTATATCCTTACCATAGGTATTTAAATGAGTCAGAAAGAGCGATCTAAGACATTTATGATGATTTCATATTGAAAAGAAAACTTTGGGCTTCATGATTTATGTCAAATTAATTTGGGGTTGTAAGAGTTAATTAAATACTCACCTTTGTATGTGACTTGATAAAGTGGCAGATACGACGGCGGCGATATGAAGCACTCTTACCACGAAGAAGCTGTTCACCTGAAGGTTCACACCTTATTCATTGAACGAGTGCCGTATTTTCCCATACCGCACTCAAATGAACAATGTTAATATCTTATATGTCTATAGCATAGACAGGAAATAAAACTATGTTCACTTGATTGAAAATAAAATATTATTATCCATTTCAATCTATAACTTGTCAACTGAAAGGGTGTACAGACCACTGTACAATGTTGTCATCAAGACAATCTCTCTATATTTTCAGGTGTGTTAATCTACTTATTACGTCAGAAATCTGAATTTAAATGGCTTGTACATGTAATTGTTTTATAATAAGTTTATACCAACAAAGTTGTGAAATGTTGCTCTCGTTGGAACTGATGGTGAAATAGTTGGTGATGTTTCAATCCTTCTCCAGCTTAATTTAACACGAAATGACTATGAGGGGGGGGGGGGGGTAATGCAGGTGATATTGTGGAATGATCTGACAGTAGATGGGTGGCGGTTCTATTCATGGAAATATGGATGGCCTGCTTCACCTTATGCTTATCCAATCCTGTTCCATAATATAATGCACGTACGTCCACTCTCTGTGACACTTCCCACAAACTGGCTTGACGTCTTATGTTTGCTGGGTGTTGTTTCTGAATGTGTATTTTGTGCTTGTTGCTAGCAGGAGTCGCAGCCTGTTTGGCTGTTCACTTCACATAATTGTATTTGTTGCCATATTTCGATCAAGTTAAATCAACTGGTGTAAATGCCTAAGATTATTTTAGCTAACTTTACCCCTATACTGAACTATCTTATTAGTTTTTAACCCTATAGGGAGCTTATTAGTCTTTTAAATTGTTTTTTCTCAAAAGTCGCAGTTAGTCTGCGGATACAGGCGTGATTCAGTTGAAGTACACATCTTCCTTTTGGTATGTAGATGTCATAATCATTTGCTTGTTTTTTTTCAGGAGTCGTAGTCCATCTGAGGACACAGGAGTCATCCAGATGAAGTACACAGCCTCCTTCCTACCTTGTGAAGCGGACACGTCAGCCGCTGATCTCTACAAATCCCACGATGCAGCGGAACCATTCCCCAATCAGGAATTCACACATTGTATCACTGAGAGCGAGTATGAGTATGTGTGGGACATGAAGAACAGCACCATGCCACTCAGCACCACTATGCCTCTACAGTCATTTGCCAGAGGTCGCTCATGTCACAGCTACGACGAAGACAAGATGGCGGCCATTCACAGCCTTAACAGACACGCGACCAGTAGACGTGCTTTCATTCGGCCGCAGACGCCGCTTCGTGACGGTCAGGACGGTTCTGTCGGGGATGACCCTGATGTGTTAGAGATGACGACATCAGACAATACGTACGGCGGGATGACGGCGTCAGACAATACGTACGGCGGGTTTGTCAGCATCAGACCGATGGCCAGGGCGAGTTATAGCGCGTCAGACAGCGCTAGCTTGCATGGCACTACGTCTGATAAACGGATGTGTAGACGTTATACGTCACGACGCTCATGCTGCGCTGGACGTAACACTGACGCACACAGCTAACAATCACGCCTGTAGAGAATATACAGTGACTCTACCTGACACAAGGGGTGAGACTGGGGCACAGAGCTAAAAATGCGGCCTGTAGCCATCATACAGTGACGTGCATAGGAGTGACACTGACACACTTGGCTCAGCTTGTAATGACGCCCGTAGTTAACATACAACGACGATACCTGACGCGGATAGGAGTGACACTGCCGCACACAGCTAATAATGACGCCTTTGGTCAACAGACAGTGACATGCATAGCCGTAACACTGATGCCTATAGCTAATAATAAAGCATGTCTAACAGTGGAGTAACACTGACTCCCATTTATATAAAAATGGCACCTACAGTCAACAAACAGTGATGCTTCCTAATGACACCTCAATTATCACTGGCAAAAAGAAAACTAGTTCTATCGTGTATTAGCTTTGTTGGGGATCCCCTTTCCTATTGGCAGATTTTGATTTAAGTTGAAGGTTGTTTCTTCGAATAAGTTCAACAATGTCTTTGTTTTGTTACACCACGATTTTGTATGTTTACTACCATTATATTTATCTTATCTATTACCTATCGGTGATTTTGACATCCCAAGGTTTTCTGATGCCGGTGAAGACTTCCAACAGACAAAAGTCGTTGAGCAAAATATGTTTTAATATTGAGCCAGTGTCGCAGATAGTCAGTTAACGTCGAAACAGTATTGGTTCACTGTCTCGGGATGACATGTTTATCTCTAATCATTTAACACAAATTAAGGCAGAATATTGGGTTGAATCACTGGGTTCATTAGCAACATCTGTGAATAATGGCAATGTAACAAACCCAGGCGTTGGTGCATTGCCAGATCCTGTCAGTATTCAGTTTTCAGAGCATCTGAGAAATTCTGTCCCACCATGGTTTGCATGAAAGAGAATTTGCGTCTGACCTGGTGTTGTCCTGTCAGCAATTATCGACGTGAATGGCAGAGATATGCAGTGTCTAGAAGGAGGCGTATGACACCACTGAAGAAATATAGGTACCACAAACTACAAATATCAAATATATGTACTGAAGAAGCATATGTACCATATGGTAAAGATGGTACATGTATCGACGGAGTATAGGTACCATATTGTAAGGATAAAATATATGTACTGAAGGAGAACATGTACCATATTGTAAGGATCAACCATATGTTGGCCTACTGATGGAGTGTAGGTACCATATTGTAAGCATCAAGTATAGGTACCGGCCTCTATGTGTCACTGTTGTAGAATGAAGGAATATCCCGGGTGTCAACCTTCCCCATATAGCCGACAAACATTTATATATTATATAGTTTACCTCTCCCGCATGTACCTACAATATACTGTGACATGTGTAGGCCCTATGTTTAACATTACCTACGATACAGTGTACACATGTGGTTTGCTCAGTACACACTATGAATAACGTATTTTGAATCAATGCCACATGATTGTAGCAAAGTTTTAATTTGGTAATTGGATCAATCGGAGAAGTTTACGCATATTGTGAATCATTCAGGTCTGAATGCCTGCACGACATTTCAGAAAATAAATAAAAGTACTCTATTGAAGGACTCGGTGAGAGAAAGAGTACTGCATGCAATCTAGTGCTTATTAGATGTCGAAGAAAGAGTACTGTATGCATTTATTAGATGTGGAAGCATTTCATGACAATATGGCTGAAATTACAATTGGGTCTTCCTAACGGGCAAAATTGAGTTTTAAAAACATCTAACAATAACTTGTCTTGTGAAATCATTGCATTTACATCATTTGCATCGCTGACCATGACATCATGTGATATTAACGTCATAATATTTAATGTGCCTTATCACATTGTCATTGTTGATTATTACCTGAAGATGTGCCATGACAACTGTAAATACTAAAACGAATTTAATACTTGTCATTGTGCTATTACTATTTGCTATACACTACTTTTGTAATAAAGCTTTGATCACCTCTTCAACGTGTATGTTATATTTGAAACATCCAGTCAGCAACACAATGGTAAGCTTATCATATCACCAATAATTGCAACAATGTGACAAGTCAAATTATAATTTATTCGGTTGGTATAAACATGATAATGAAGCGATCGATTTCACACAAGATAATCATCACAATGGATTTGACACATTGCTATCAGCTGATTTTGTAATAAATTCATGTGGTGATACACATGACATGGTATTAGAAATAACACTTATTATACGTTTGTTATAAAATTAAAAAACTATCTTTTTTGGTTGAATTTGTTTAAAGTTTTGGTTACTTATTGACAACAAATTTTAATAATGCTTAAGTTGGTCAGAAATGTCTATCCAAGTAATGACAATTATTCATAGTAGAAAAGACCTAATACTGGTTTCTCAGTGTTTCTCGTTTACAAGTTGCCAGTGTAACAATACATGGTATTTTTGCCTGTGTCAAAAGTAAGTAAAATGATGCAATACAACTGCTAATCTGTGGTAGTAGTAAATGATGGCATAACTTCACTTTTCGTCCTGAAATGACTTTGTATACAGTAGGCTAAAAACAGTGTAATGCAATGATAAAATGAATAATGTACATGCCCAGGTGGCCGGATACTTGGGCTTCGCTGAGCAATTTAATGCTGAAATAATGGCCTTTCGCACAGATCTGCTATCCTCGGGTCGGATTGTCCCAAGACTAAAAATAGTTCAGCGTAACTCCAATCATCCCAATGGAGATACCTGATGTCAGACACTCTATTGCGGGTAATTGAAGACCCTACCAAGGCCACATCAGTGCCTGCACCGATGCTGATTCTAGGTCTTAGCTATGAACATACAGAGGATGTTGTACTGTTTTTTTTATGGATGCCTGAAACATCAACACTTTAGTCAATAAGGTATCTAATTTAATCCTTACAACTGTGCAATATTTTCGTATAAACGATGGAGATGTCTTTCAATTTGAAATTATCATGAATGTTTTAGTTAGCCTTTCCTGCTTTAGTTGAATACATATCTGACATATTCGACCTTAGACGTCAAAATCTGACGACTACAGCCATCAGATTTTGACGTTTAATGTCGATCACCGCGCTGAAAGCGTTTTTCACCCTTTGAAGTTGTGTTTCGCTACCTTGAACCACAAATAGTCAACACTGTGCCTAGTCTCATCACGTGGTGTTGGGGTGTACACTGTTGCATGGCTACTTCCTGTAGACATTTATATAATATAAATATTTTTTATATTTTTTAAATTTATTTTTTTGTATAAACATATTTTATTGAGCAATTGAAACAGATACAAACTAGTAACAAATATTATGTAATTCTTCAATGACAGGTGGATTAAAAACTATTCATAATTTTAGATATAAAGGTGCACAATGTTTTTAGTGTATCACCAGAAGAAACATTCTGCAACGTGTGCAACCTCGATGTGAGAGGGATTTGTATGATATTGTTTTAAGAAGTGTTCTTATATCTGTCTTAGAAAAAATACATAAAAATAAGTAATGAAATTCATCACCAATGTCTCTTGGTGCAATGTCACATTTGGTCCATACACGGGTGTCCCGAGAACCCGTTCTCTACAACCAGTCTCTAACGGCAGCGTATGGCTTCTGCAACAGAATTTAGTAAATATAATTTTCGGCTTACATAGTAAAGAGACCAGGACTCAAAAGTAAGATCGGTCTCAAAGTTCGATAAATTATACACTTCCCAGATTCGTTGATTTCTGTTATCCATTCATGGATAAACTGGTCTACTGAAAGGCGATTTGTGTCCAAGTTTTTTCAGTACGGGGACCATCTTTAGACGTCAAAATCTGATGTCTAAAGACTGTCCCGCACTGAAACAAATAAAACAAATATGACGGTTGAAGACCCATAACATAGTTATTCAAATGAAGTAGAAAGATCAAATTATGACATTTATAATGATTTCAGATTGAAAATAACCCTTTGGTCTGCATGTAGTATTAAAAAATATTTAAGCTTTATAAGGGTTTTATTATATTTGTGACAAATGCAATGTGTTTATGGCCACTGTGAGACTGTGTGAGGTGGTTATGATACAGTGACAGAGGTCACATCCAGTGGATCTTTGTGGGGGGAAAGGGGCAAGAGAGCTAATAGAGAAAAAATGCCCACCACAAGAAGAAATGCTCTCCGCAAGATTACCTTTTCTGGGAGCTATCTTCTGGTGGATATTTGTTTTTGCATTTTGGTGAACACACATTGTGGCGGGCATTTGTTTTTTGGGGACACTATTAGATACACCATTATCTACCCTAAAATGGCTTGGGAACCATGACAACGCGCTGGCGTAGGAAGACAAATGACAGACGGCTCACCTCTTCTGGCGGAGTCACATCTGTGTTAATTTGTTTTGCGGCTGTGTCCATAGCAGTAACCAGGTAATTCTGCAGAATGGCTCCAAATCTGATTGTTTTTTACCCTGATGGAATCGCAAGGCTCTGACACAACAATGACCTCCATTTCTAATACGATCAAAAGTTTACGCCTGCTGAAAATGGCCTAGTTTTCGTAGGCTTTTGAAATATTCGTGTCAATTTCATGGCATCCGAGTTTTTCAGTAGTGTCGTTTTTAAACAGCTGGCTGTGGAAACAAAATAGCGATCAGTGTGACTGGGCCTCGCGCAGTAAATGAGCTAGGGGGCCCAGTCATACTGGGTAATTGTTTTCCTGCGGTCGCCATTTGACGGGAAAGTTATTTTAGCCTGAGCAGCTATTTGACGGGAAAGCCAGACTGATTTGATGGGAAAGCCTCTATCTGCTATTAGGCGGGAAATCACGCTCTGTGCAGAATGATTTTACTGTCATTCTCAACCCTTTAAGTCCCATTGTTTTATTAAAACTCAGGGGAATGAACTACTAAGCTGTAGGAAAGAGCTACGTAAATCGTGGGGAAAAGTTATTAAGTTGTGGGAAAGAGTCAATAAACGTAATTCGTTCCCACAACTTAATCACTCGTTCTCACGAATTACTAACACGCTTCCACGATTTGCTAACTCGTTCCGACGACTTTTGAAAGATAGATAGATAGATATTTATTGAAAACATTCAATAGAATTTGTAATCTACCCCCCCCCCCCCAATTCCCCTGATAATTTTCCAGAATTGTGCATGTTTTAGGAGTTAGACCATTTGACATTTAATGTAATGCTTGTTTTACATTTACGGCGTTATGAGACTTGCATTGTCATAATTTAATAACATTTTATACAGACCATCTTTTACTTTTCTTATATATCATTTAGAAACGTATCGTACTGGCGGGAGATGACTAGAAAACATTGTGTGCAACTTTCCGCAGGTTGGATTTTCGTGAATAAATCGAAGAATACCCTGAGACGAAAGAGACTATAGAGAACAGAGGGTGTTTATGGCGCGGGGGGGGGGGTTACTTTATGGAATGACCTGGTCATCCCAGCATAACTGTAGCAGGTAACAGACACATCACCATGGCAACAGCCTATCATAGACGAAATTTCAACCTATTGGGTCTTATCTTGTCTATATTGGGTAAAACAAAACAGTGTATCTCACATCACCATATCTACCAGAGTCTCTCTGATGTAAGCAGATTTTCCAATGTTTGAAACAATCTCAGGCTTCAAGCCATTGCTGGTTTAAAGCTGGAACAGCGTTGTAGACGGTGGACCAGCTTTAAACCTACAAAATGTTCTAGTGTTTTCTTGGACAGTCCCACTTTATTTATATTGAAAAAAAACGCAGCTCATATATAGCAAGATGGATTTTTTTAAACAATCTAAAATTTTAAACAATATTTTAGAAACAATATTTTTATAAGATATAACTGTAACATTAGAGCATGCTACTGGGAGCTGGTTACCACAGTAAATAAGCCTATAAAATCCAAATTTATGTTTTTAATCATTCAAATTAAAAACACTAGAGGTACAACGATAATATATATTTTAGCTAAATATTAGAAATGACCTGACAACAGCTCCATTTGAGACACTCAAGATCTGAGAGGGTCAGAATGAGCGATAATAGAGGCGCAGAATGAAGAGGTTCCCATGACTTAGTTTTACGGCGTTTATTGATTCCTTATTTTGAAGTGAATTGCCTGTGTGAGCGGCCACTCTCCAACTATCCCCGCCTTACCCCCCATGTGTGAGCGGCCACTGTCCTCTCATGGCAGCCTCTGCCTGGCCAACTATCCCCGCTCTAGCCTACCCTGTGTGCGCGACCACTCTCCTCTGCCTGGCCAATTAGCCCCGCTTTAACCTACCCTGTGCGAGTGACCACTCTCCTCTGACTGCCCAACTATCCCCGCTTTAACCTACCCTGTGTGAGTTACCACTCTCCTCTGACTGGCCAACTATCCCCGCTTTAGCCTGTGTAACCGCTGTGACCCAGTAACCTGTGTGAGCGAGGGGTGCATATACAGTGCTCCAAACTGTTACAAGGCGTGGAGAACCCTTTTCCCGCATGTGAAGGTAATAAGTAACCCTTCCAGCCCTAAACACGATCTTATTATCTTTTAAAGTCTGTTTTATTATCAGGTTAAATCATTGTCATTGAGAATGAAATGTGAGCTCAAACATCAAGATTTGGAAATGTATGATCCTAACTTAAACAAATATGACTATTTTTTACCCACTTGAAGTTGTGGGTCGCGGTAGAGACACAACTTCAAGTGGATAATTTTATTTAAGATAACTTAGCGGGGAATAGGTTAAATAGATCAATAATTTTCATCTACATCAACCCGGGGATTGCCGGAGCAATTTACGGCTTGATGTCGATCATAATTTCACTGCATATTACTGTCATAACAAACGATTGAGATTGCACGGGTCAGGGGTCAATACAGCCGTGGATAGGACTACACCCTGAACGTCTGGGAACTGGATTGATAAAGCAAATTTTCAGGGGGATTATCGTTTTTTTAACAGGGCGATCTTCACCACGAGGTCCGAAAGAGGACGGTAATAGTTTAACGATTTAAAGGAGTAGTCCACTGTGTACGAACAGTGGGACACATATATACCCAGAACGCATCTCGCTGATTACAGAGATAGAGGCAGCTGAGGAACTTAAACCAGAAGCATACATAAAATGGTATAGTAAACGAGCTGTTGCGCAAAGGTAGGACACATGTTTCTGATTCTTATAAACCTATCATTGACCTGATTAATCGCGTGGCCAAGTTTTAAATATGACTGTCTGAGGAAGCTGCACATCTATTTGTACATGTTTTTGCACAGACTGAATCTGTGGCTCAAACCTTCAGTTCCAGTCACGTCGAAGGCTTCAGGTTTAGGGGTGCGGCATTAAAAATCCATTTATCAAACAATAGTGTCTTCACCAATCCTTCATTATTGTCGGCGAGTCGTCTCGCGCAATTGCCACCCGTAACATTCACCTGTGCATCCTTGTGCAACTGGGGATGTATATATAGGCCTACAACGTATATTGATGATTACTTGGTCTCAATGAGGTCTCAATGCTGCTAATTTATTTGTATTACTATTATATTTTTTTTAATTTACAACATTATGTGACATCTTAGCCTATGTTTCTGCTCTGAAAAAAAACCCCATCTCCAAGTGGGCCTTCAACTAATGGGCACACCCCTGGAAACTCGAGACGTAAACCCAAATTTGGTTCAATGCAGGCCCACCGTCTTCGATGCTGGCCCAGAATTAAATATGCATTGGGTTAACGTTCCATGTTGGCGCATGGTTTCGACTCAATGATTGAAAGCTGTGGAATTGCTGTGACGATGGGTTTTTATTCTGTGTTTTTTTGTATTTTTATTGGATATGACGAATATCAAACTTGGCATTAAAAAAGTTATGTGGTATTAATCGACCAGTACCGACGATTAAATTTGATCAAAGAGTAAAATCATACAAAAATATTGTTTAGAAATCTAATTTTGTCAAAAGTAAAAATATTCCACGCTTAATAAAGTTTGAAGTATGAAATGACTTCAAAACAATTATAGTTTGCTAATTAGCAAAATGGCTTTGTTAGCACTGAAAAAAAAAACTGTTAATTAGATGAGAGTAGTGAATCTAATCGCGGACGATGTGGGTTTTATTTCTTTCAGACACGTTTGTTATAATATAATCCCGGTCTATTATTGTATTAGTCTGTTTAACATACGTTTATCATCCATTACATTAGCGCAGTTTAATTGTTATCAATCGCAATAATTCATCGAGATTTCTCCTTGTTAATTGTTGAGATTATTAGTCTTCTAATTAGTTTTATCACTCTGATCTTCCCATCTAATTAACCATTTAGCTGAGAGTGACGCATGTAATCAGGCAAAAATATTTACTTTGATTTTTTATTTAAATAACAATTCATGACAAATTTAGTCAATTTTGACATTTATCTGCTTTGAAATATACTAGCAGCCGCATACAAAAATGTTAAAATCGTCGATGATAGGCTGACATAATAGGAAGGATGAACAGATAGCTAGAAATAAATGAAAGCTGAAAAAACAAGCGACTGAAAGCTGTGCTTAAAAAACACTCACTTACACGTCGTTTGAGATTTAAAAATAATTATGGTGTCATCAATTGATCCGTTACAAGCTCTTGCATGTGGATAATACAATTTACCGGGAATGTTAAATTAGTTGTGCAATTGGTGTCTAAAATAAATATAGAGGTTTCTGTAGCTGGTTTCTTCCACCCCCTCCATGGTGCGGGACTGTCCTCCACCCACTCCATGGCGCCCTCCAGAGTGACACTAATGAGGATGACATTGGTCATCCGACACCAAGGTTACTGAACCCCTTACACCAAAATTACTGACTCTCTCACACTAAGGTTTCTGACCCTTTCACACTTGCCAGCGCTTATGTTGTGTCTCCATCCCAACCAACCATAGACCAGTGTAGACGACATATATTTTGGATGGGATATATTTTGGATGGGATTATTTTTGGCTGACGTTAGTGACTGATGCAGGGTGTTGTTTGGACAAAATGCTCTCTAGAATTTGATGATTGTGCAAACCATACCCGAAAAAATAACATACTTTATAATAATATTGAATAAAAAGCGAGGGCGAAACAGACGTTTTCAGAAAGCTGAGACGTCAACAGCTGAATACCACTCCCTCCGATAAAGCAAGGGTTCAAATTTCGATACTGATTGAGCAAATTATTTAATAGTGCATATCAACAGTAGAAGTAGCAGCGGTAGGCGTTGTAACTTGTAAGTGGAAAGTATTTACGTATACGTTTGCTTTAGATCTACATTCAACAACAACGACTGTGGGGAAGCACAGCACAACAGGATTTGCAAACGCTGATCATTTGAGTGCGATATGGGAAAATACAGCACTCGTCCAATGAATAAGTTGCGTAGTGGAGGGTCGTAAGGTAATTGGGTGTGCACTTCTGGATAAAATTGTGAATTTTGAGACACAGATAGTTAGAATATTGCTCTATATGAATTTTGATAGAAGCAATAGCAGCAGCAGCAACAACAGTAGCAGCAGCAATAGCAACAGCAGAAGTAGCAGTAGTAGCAACAGTAGCAACATCAGCAGTAGCAGCAGTAACAACAACAGCAGCAGCCGCAGCAGCAGATGCAGCAGCTGATGCAACAGCAGCAGCAGCATCAGCATCAGCAGCAGCAGCAGCAGCAGCAGCAGCAGCAGCGGCAGCAGCAGCAGCAGCAGTCGCACCAGCAACAGCAACAGCAACAGTAGTAGCAGCAGCAATAGCAACAGCAGCAGCCGCAACAGCTGCAGCAATAAATGCAGCAGTAGAAGCAGTATCAAGAACAACAAGAGCAGCAGCAGTAGTACTCGGAAATTTTGGCGAAACCTGCCTGACTAACAACAGTTAAAAGGTCTCCTTTACAGAAGAGGCCGTAACAATAACAGCAATAACTGCAATAAAGGTGCCAAAGCAACACCATCAACTGAACGACCATCAGCGGTGCTCATGATGTAGTGCAGCCAACAAGTGCAGAGCTGTTGTAATGCTGTTGAAGCAGCAGCAGCTACAGATGCTGCTGCAGCAGCAGCTGTAGCTGCTGGAGCTGATGTTGTAGCATCTGGCGTTGCAACATGTGTCTCTACGGCAGCTGCTCTACCAGAAACAGCAGCTTTTGCACCAGCAGCGGATACTTCAGCAGCAGCAGCGTCTCTAACAAGAACATCTCCAATGGTAAAAGTAGCCGCTAAACTAGCAGAAAAATATCCAACGCAATGACATTTATGCAATAGAAAACAATAATAGCTTTTAGTGAATATCGGTAATAATACCCCTGTGTTGTATGTAAAAAGCCAGAGTAGTTTGATTGTCTACAGTTCTACAGCTCAATCAGCAGCCCTTGCTTCAACAAAAACAACTAGTGTTGCTTTTCGTTTCTCCGAATGGTGTTTTTATTGCCAATGCTATGACAGCATCAAACAAAGAGACTGCGATTAACAACAACATCACGATCTCAACATCACAATAGTAACTAGACAGTGATTCAGCCAGAGACTGCAAATCTCCGGACCACCGACAAGCTCTAATCGATTGTTCCTTGGCCCGAGATACATCTTCGATTTAATTCAATTTAATTAAAGCATTATATTGCGCCCAACTCCTCAGAGAACCGAGTTCAGAGGCGCGTCAGTCCAAAACGATATCTAAGAAGTGTCTATATTAAGGAGAGGCCCAAGCAACAGCTGCATCAAGAATGAGGAGTCTGAGAGCATTATCAGATCTTGACAGCATGCCATCAGCATCCTGTGCCGCTCTGGATCCTGTCCCCGCATCAGTTGCAGGCACATATAGCTGGGTTTGTTGACGGTGGCTACAGTAGAGGAGCACGAGGGCAGTGGGTGTAACACGCACAGCACACAGAGCTGACTCAAGTTGTGTGTGAAAAAACATAATAAAATGAAATAGGTTTTAGGGCACCTTTGTACAACTATAGGATAAACTGGCTCAGGATAACCTCCCAAGGAAGTTGAGATGAATGAGGTGACACTGCCCTACAGACACAGAGTTCTAAATTCCAGCCCTGGTGGTCTGAGGCGCAGCACACTACCTCGCGAATCTTCCAATGCGAGAAATCGGTCAATCAGAGTATAACGTCAACTCTGGTTTGTATATTATCATATGCAGTCAATACAATAATACAACAAGGATATACATATTGCCACAAGGATATACACGATATCATAAGGATATACATAATACCAAGAAGATATACATAATACAACAATGATATACATAATACCACAGGATATACATAATAACAAGAAGATATACATAATACAAAAAGGATATACATAATACCACAGGATATACATAATACCAAGAAGATATACATAATACAACGATGATATACATAATACCACAGGATATACATAATACCAAGAAGATATACATAATACAACAATGATATACATAATACCACAGGATATACATAATACCAAGAAGATATACATAATACAACAATGATATACATAATACCACAGGATATACATAATACCAAGAAGATATACATAATACAACAATGATATACATAATACCACAGGATATACATAATACCAAGAAGATATACATAATACAACAATGATATACATAATACCACAGGATATACATAATACCAAGAAGATATACATAATACAACAATGATATACATAATACCACAGGATATACATAATACCAAGAAGATATACATAATACAACAATGATATACATAATACCACAGGATATACATAATACCAAGAAGATATACATAATACAACAATGATATATATAATACCACATGATATACATAATACCAAGAAGATATACATAATACAACAATGATATACATAATACCACAGGATATACATGATACCAAGAAGATATACATAATACCACATGATATACATAATACCACAGAGATATACATAATACCACAGGATATACATAATACCAAGTAGATATACATAATACAACAATGATATACATAATACCACAGGATATACATAATACCAAAAAGATATACATAATACCACAGGATATACATAATACCTAGAAGATATACATAATACCACATGTTATACATAATACTACAAGGATATACATAATACCACAATTATATTTTATCCCTTGTTTTCCTGAACTGTGAGTGAGTATATTTGAAGCTGGAATTGCTAACGCAATTGCCAGATTCAAATGATGAAAAATATTTATATTTATAAAAATAGACATCTCACATTATGCCACCTTTAGGCACATACCGGCTAAAACGGGCTAGGATAATCTCCCAAGGATGGTGAAATGAATCAGATGACACTGATGGCCTCCAGACACAGGATTTGAAATTTGCGCACTGGTGATCTGAGATCGAGCACGTTACCCCTCAGTCACAGAGGTTCTCCACAATGCTACAAGGGGTAATACATCAGTAACATCTGATCCACTGGTGCATTGTGACATTGTACATTGTGAGGAGGGTATGGATGAAACGTAAGCTACCGTGTGATGAAGTAAAAACTGAAGATATCATCCCCCAATGTGTACTAGAGGCATTTACCTTCATCTAACATCTACTTTAAAATATCTTGCCGATCTGACATTTACCAACAGAAAGCAAGACATTCAGGAGCGAGCTGAAGTGGCCAGGAAATGGGGTTTGTAATTATGAGACTCTTAATGCACATGTGACTGCAGAGGAGACTTGTAATGTACATACACGCTGGTCGTGTTTAACCCAGTGTTGTACACATAGCTTTACTGCAGTGAGGGAATACGTTTACTCTTTGCCCGGTTTTGATGACATAGCTTTACTTCGTGGTGATCTCCAAACTAAAGCTGTGACGAAGGATACTGTGACAAAAGTGAATCCATCTTGTCAACATATTCACTGGCATCACATTGTGAGAATTGTATACTAGGCCTGGGTCTCAGAAGGAGATATTCATACAAGGGTAAGTGTTTTAGTTTTTAAAACACATGAAGCCTCCACCAGACAAGTTATAAATTTTCTCCCACTCGCTACCACGACCTACAACTTCTATTGGGTGAAAATTACACATATTTGTTAAATTTGCGACCAAACATTTGCTAATCTTCAAGTCTAAGCACACATTTTATTCTAAATAACAGTGATTTGATCTGATAATAAAACGAATTACAAATGAATATAATGAGATTAGCGTTGAAAGGGTTAGAATCCATGTGTGCTGTCAGTTTACTGTTAAGACGGTAGATTCAGATCTGTGAAATTCAATGACCTTGACCTCCTTTATTTTCACCGAGCTGGCTAATACAATGAAGTATGAGGCAGGGGTCTTATATAACCTTCACCGAGTGACGCCACTGCGTTTCATAGAATGAAGTATGGGGGAGGAGGTGTTATATAACTTTGTTTTCACTGCGTTTCACAAATATATATTCAAAGAATCAGAAAGAGCTAACAAAGACATTTATGATAATTTTGAATTGAATAAAACCTTTTGTTCGCTATGGTTTATATAAAAAATCAGCGTTTTAAGGGTTAAACACCTACAATGACGTGGAAGTGGAGCTTTTAGAGTTAGCGGATACATAGGATATGAGAGGTTGCATTATCTGACATCACACCGCTGTACACTCGTCTCTGTTGTACAATATTATGCAGAACACGTGTTATTGAGGAGAGAGGAGTCGGGGGGTCCGGGCTTCCCAGAAACTGAAAGGATCTTGGCAAACGTTAACAGGATGATGCTCATATAGGGTTATAGGCATGTCTGGCCTGTGGGGATTCTAGAGGTTTCTAGGTCCAATCGAATCATAGCGCACTACATTCATGACACATCGGAAAGTGAAAGGGCAGACGCAAGATGACTAAAACAAACTGATTTTAAAATCACCCTAGTGTAATAAGTATAATAAATACTAATACCAATACTAATTCTAATACTAATACTATACTTATTCTAATAATTACACTTACATACTTGTATTTTATGTATGTATGTCTCTTACAACTCATTTCGTATTGACTATATTATTATGTGGAAGAGAATAAATGATTATTATAGAGTGCTCCGAACTGACCAAAGGCCTGGAGTGTGCAGTGCTGTCTATGGTACTATGCACGATAAAGAACCATTGATTTCATTCAATAAGAGTAGGGAATAGTCCCGACGATTATGATAATGTCATGCAGTCTGTGCAGACGGTCGTACTAACTTGTACTCACTTGTACTAATAATTATGCTGATACTAATATTTATACCAATACTAATAATAATAATGCTTAGGCTAGTACTAATACTAGAGATGTGATTTTGTCATCAAGCAATAGCCTTTACTGAAAATAAAATTTATACATGTATCTTTAACACATTTGTTGATATAAAAACTGCAACAGCAATTTCTCACTTTAATGTATAAGTTTGGAATAATCAAGTAACAATAATTAATAATGTCTTCTAAGGGCTCATACGGTAACGATCATAAAACTGTACCAATAATCCACAAGATTATTCGCCGTTCTTGAAACACAAACCGTTGTTTGTCTGAGACTGTCTCTGTGCCGTGACAAGACAAACTGCAGTAACTGCTTATTTACAAGTAAGCAGTCACTGCTGTTTGTCATTGCACGGCGGTCAGTATGCCAGGACTCGATGGCAGAAGAGAGTCCTGCAAGTCAAAGACAAACAGAAGTAACTGCCTAATTTTCAAGTAAACAGTTACTGCAGTTTACTTTTCAAGTCAGCAGCTACTGCTGTTTGTTTCAAATCAGATCTGTGTACTGTCACTCTAAGATGTATTGGGGACTCCGCTCGTCAAAAGCAGCAAATGTCAGTTTTTTGGTCCTTTGTTCCATGATGCGTTTCTGGAGCCTCATTCTGAGTAGAAAATACACGTGACTTCACGGCCTCGTTCTTGGTAAGATTGATCTTCCGCCGTAAATCCCCCGGAAGTCTCTGTATGATTTTCGGCGGGGCTTAGATTTACTAATGTATCTCCCTAATTCTCTGTCTGAATATGTATAGCTCCGCTCATAATAGGGGCTTCCCCTCAGCCCGACACAATGTTTGGCGGTGGCCCTGGTGTAACGGTTAGCGCTGCCGTCTGGCACGCCGGAGCGCGTGTGTTATTCCTCCGCTTTTGTATGCAATTTAAAAGAAACAACACTCAGATATTCAGTATTAAATAATTTAACCCTTACAGCGTTGAAATACTCTTGTATAAACCATGAAGAAGAAAGGGTTTTTTTCAATTTGAAATCATCATAAATGTCTTAGTTTATTCTTTCTGATTCATTTGAATACCTATGTGATGGTCTACGGCCATTATAACTATTTAATACTTTCAGTGCGGCACCGTCTTTATATGTCAGAATCTGACGTCTGTAGACACCAGATTTATCCCTCCGCTTTTGTATGCAGGTTAAAAGAAACAACAGTCGTAAATAATCAGTATCCTTGACCGGGAAGTAATGTGCTTTCCACTTGTAAAATAATGAGCATCTAAAACAATAACCTTTTCAGTGCAGGGACCGTCTTCAGACGTCAAAATCTGACGTCTATAGACATCAGATTCTGACGACCCCCTAACTGAAAAAGTTAAAAGGCACCTTCCCCTAAGTTCTGGATACGCCCCTGTTTGACTTACACTCTCACCCGACAAGAAGTATGAAGTCAGTGTGTTAACACTTGCAACACTGAAGTATTTGTGTATAAACCGTGCAGACGAAATGTGTTTTTTTCAACATGAAATCATCATAAATCGCTTCGTGAGCTCTTTCCGTTTCATTCGAATATATATTTTATGGGTTACCTCTTTCAGTATGTAGACGTCAGAATCTGATGTCTATAGACGTCAGATTCTGGCGTCTAATGACGACCGTCTAAAGACGATTCCTTCACTGAATGAGTTAATGTTTCAGCTGTTCTTTAATTTACAAGTGAAAATAACGAAAGCAATCCCTCCTTTTTCAAGGGTAGTTTTTTCTGAATTTTAATCTTACCTCTACAGCTAGGATACGCTTCTCGAGGTCGCAGACCGACTATGTGTACACGAGAAGCATAGCTTTGCTGTGAGGAAAGATGTTATTACAAAAGCAATTCCAAAAGCGAGAACATGCCGTAAAAGTGGCCACACGGTACACAACGTCATAAAGTCTATTAACAGCGACGTCCCATCAACTACAGTCTAATAAATAGGTGCTCACAATGCCAGGCCAAGCTAATGCTGGTTTGCTTCTGGTACTTTTAAAGCCTAGGCCAAGCTAATAAAGCATTTGCACTGATGAAAATCACTTGTAAAACTGTTGTATATATAAACAGGTAATGCATGCAATGAAACAAAAACGCGTAGTTTTGTCCGCATGTGGTTATCCGGTGTAGTAATTGGAAGCCTTTGAATACCAGTCGTAATTATAATCTGTTTCTGTTCGTTTTATACTTCTGTGTGGTGATATATTTTTTTCAGGAAGAATATAATAAATGCAAATTATTGGTCCCAAATTAAAAAAATACGAGTTTTTTTGTTTGAACCATGGAGATTATTTTTTTTCAATTTGAAATCATCATAAATGTCCTAGTTAGCTCTTTGTGCTTCTTTTTGAATACCAATGTCATGGGTGTACGAGCATTAGGCCCTATAAATATTTTAATTCTGCCACTGCGGGGAACGTCTTTATACGTCTGAATCTAACGTCTGTGATTCTGACGTACAAAGACGGTCCCCGCGCTGATAGGGTTAATTATATCACTTGGCGATTGAAAATTAAAAAATAAATTTATAGGGTTAAATATTGTGAAGCAATTTACAGGAAAACATTGCACTTCACATCTTGGAGTTCAAAGGGTTTGTAGACCAGTGGCGGATTCCGCCTCCCTCCCCTACATCTGAAGACGTCAGATTATGACGTCTAAAGTTGATCTCTGTACAGAAAAAGTAAAATATTTATAATGGCCGTAGACCCAGACCATAGGTATTCAAATGAAGCAGAAAGAACTGATTATGATGATTTCAAATTGAAAAAAACCTTTGGTCTTTTCGTTTATATTAAAATATTCCAGCGCTTTAAGGATTGAGGTACGCTGGTCTCCAACAAAGAGAACACCGTTTTTCATAATGAGCTCCTCTCTGGCGCTAAGTCGTGTGATTGCTTCTAACTTGGACTAATAGCAGGGGTAGTTGTACATTTACATGTGTAGTTGTAAATTTCTATGTGTAGTTGTACATGTTCATGAGTAGTTGGCATCAGGCGGCGCCGGCCGCCAGAAACATTAGAGAAATGACAAAACCAATCGTAAATACAACCCCTCCTGACAAAAACAGGCATTAAACACGAGATGTCTGCTCAATGTTGGCTGAATGCTGGGCCAACGTGTACAACACTGAGCCAGAATCTAGCCAGCATTGAGCAGGTGTTTCGTGCTCGTTTGGATTAAGCAGCTCTTCCAGGACTGAGCAGGCATTGGAGACCTATAGAGAAGAAACGAGGCCGGGTTGGTGCAGCGAGGCTAGAAGGATCTCGCCCATTTGGCACGCGACGTTGATGCGACGTTGAATCAACGTCGCAACAACGTTGTGTGTCCAATGGGCGTCCTCCATTATTTCGGCTTAGAAGGCATGTATCTGAGACGTAAGATACTCACATATTCACAAATGGTTAAAATGAGAGAAAAAAAATCGGACTGTATTTTAAAAGTGATCTGACACGATATATAGCTGATAGATTCATTAAGTTTCAATAAGCTAGGTGAATTCAATTCAAATGTATTTCTAGGGTGTTAATAAGGGTTAAATCGATCGCGTGTCGCCGGCGGAACTACATCTTAAGGTTCCGATTATTCATTTATTCATTTATTCATTTATTTATTTATTCATTTATTCATTCATTCATATATTTAATTATTCAATTATCCATTCATTTATTCATGCATTCGTTTATTAATTAATTTATTTATTCATTCATTCACCCATTCATGCATTCATTCATTCAATAATTTATTCAATCATTCATTCATTCATTCATTCATTCATTCATTCAATAATTCATTCATTCATTCATTCATTCATTCATTCATTCATTCATTCATTCATTCATTCATTCATTCATTCATTTATTTATTTATTGATTCATTCATTCATTCATTCATTCATTCATTCATTCATTCAGTCACTCATGCATTTATTCATTTATTTATTTGTTAAAAATAGGAGCCGCATTTACAATCAATTTTGCGAAAAAAGTTTTAATCAACACTTTTAAACCTCAATGTATCATTGTCATCTTCAACCACTACAAATCTACACACTCTAAGAGCACATTCCACGGAAGCTCCCCACAATACTGAATCTTACAAGTTAATGGAGAAGAAACATTTTTTGAAACCACCTAGACCGGGAAACGAACCCCGAACTCTAGCGTGAAAGACAGCTGTGCTAATGGGTTTTGTCAAGTTAAAAAAATCCAAAAATCCGAGAAAAACTCGGAAGTGGGTGGATGGGTCAAGTCCCAACTCGGATTTTCTTTTTTTTTTGGAAATTTAGCTTTTTTTCGTGTTTGCTTGTATTTTTATTTGTTGTTGTACATGTTTCAACAACAATAAAAAAATGGATTATTTATGATAAATAGACTTCCCCAAATTAAATTATTTGATTAACTGAGCATCTACACCAGATATGTGACACATTTTAGTGGTATTTTAATTAGTCTGAAAATTGCTTGAAAAATTATATAAACGCATTTAAAAGGTCGTAGCAGCACGAGGGTTAATGTATATATACGGTCTCAGCAGCACAAGGGTTAGTGGGAAATGAGAAAGACAACATTCAATTATGTATATCTATATTCACGGTGGCATTGACAGAAAATGTATTTGACGATTGGACTAGATTTATTTTCTTTTGCTGCAAAGTGGGAAGGAATATTTGATAAGGCATACAACATGTATTATTATCACTAGTTCTGTTTTTTTTTACATTTTTCACAAGAGAAGGGCTGAAGATATCTCAGCCAGTGTTCGTGTTGTTTAGCTTTTACAACGCAGAAATATTTTTGCATAAACCACGGAGAACAATTTTTTTTCAATTTGATCTTAAAGATCTAAAAGATCTTTTTGCTGCATTTAAACAGGCCTACAGTCTATGTTATGGGTCTACGGCCAGCATAATCGTTTTTAATTCTTTAAGTGTGGGTCCGTCTATAGACTTCATATTCTGACGTCTCTATATAGTCCCAGCACTGAAAGGGTTATGCTGAGGACGTGTACTGAGGCTGACAAAAACCAAGAGAAAAAACGTCACCAGCTGAACTAATAGCTTCTCTTTTTCAGAAAAATATTCCTCAAACATTTATTAAATGAGTATTTAATGTTGGGTCAGCGTCGCAGACATTGGGCCAACATTGAATCAACATTTGCTGAACGTAGCCCATTGTTGGGAAAAACGTTGTCTCAAAAGAATAAAACTAGCTTCGCCAATCATATGTAATAAAGTCATAAGTCACATTTGTCACCGCGTTCCCTTATTTTACCCCCAAGACGCGGGCGTTTGTCTGAAAATGACACTTTTATTAAATTTAATAATTTCCCTGGAGGCGGCCCCACCCCAGATGACAGTGTCCCGGTCGTCATGACAACAGCCGGACAAGTGTACATGCACGCCACACGGCTCTTCGCCCGCGAGACCTTATTGTCTGACATGACAGGCATTGTGAGGAGCCTCCGTTACCGAGAGGTAGCATGTTCGGTCTCAGACCGCCACACGACTCGCAGCCCGCCAGACCATAATATTGTCTGACATGACAGGCATTGTGAGGAGCCTCCGTTACCGAGAGGTAGCGTGTTCGGTCTCAGACCGCCACACGACTCGCCGCCCGCCAGACCATAATATTGTCTGACATGACAGGCATTGTGAGGAGCTTCCGTGACCGAGAGGTAGCGTGCTCGGCCTCAGAAAGCCAGGGCTCGAAGTTTGAATTCTCTGTCTAGAGGGCAGTGTCATCTCATTCATCTCACCATCCTCAGGGGATTCTCATGGACCAGTTAGCCTGTAAGTGCACAAAGGTGGACTAAAACCACAGTCATTCATTCATTCATTCATTCATTCATTCATTCATTCATTCATTCATTCATTCATTCATTCATTCATTCATTCATTCATTCATTCATTCATTCATTCCGACATGACAGGCTGGCTATTCCACCTAATTGTGACTTCACGTCAACAGCTGAACCAACATTGTTATTTACTAAGCAGTTGGTATTAATACTGAAATCGCCTGAAGTCTTAAAGCGCAGAAATATGTTTGTATAAACCATGAGACCAAAGGTTTTTCTTTAATTTTAAATCATCCTACATGTCTTACAGTTAGCTCTTTCCGCTTCATTTGAAGATCTATGGCCATTATACATATTTTACTCTTTTAGTGTGGGGATCGTCTTCAGACGTCAGAATCTGACGTCTACAGAATTTTTTTCATCACGGTTAACAATAGACGTCAGAATCTGACGTCTATGGCTAACCGTGATGAATGAATTTCGTTGATTTGTCACTGAATTCTTAACCAATTTTGATAAAATATTGCAGGGATTATTTCTAGTCATGCGACGACAATGGTATGTACGAGAAAGTTATTAGGATTATAGGGGGGGGGGGGTCATAATTAGCAATTTAACAATCCAAAGGATCTAACTTTCAAACTGTACAATTTTTTTTCATTTCAGTATATGGGCACCAAGTGTTCTTTGAACTTTGATCCTGTTCTTTTTGCCTGCCGATATCAGATGTATCACCACTATTTCTTCTTTCAAACTATTTCTTCTTTCAAGAAACATCTAAAAACATAGGATAGATGGATATAAACAGCTTCTATAATAGTTTTCAACAGCAATGAACATGCGCTTTTGAATCTATTGAGTTTAGGCGCAATTTAAATATTAGAAACAGAAACATAAATGTTCACGGTAGTCGCCGCATCACTAGAAACTAGTGATTGTAAAATTTGATGAAAATTGGTTGAGAATTGACGCTAAATCAGATGCATCAACATAAGCCTATATCGCATGTATCGCAGTTATCATGTGTGACTTGATCGTGTGAAAAAATACAAGCGTCGCTCATTGCTCGTGCGTTATGGGAAAATACAGCAGATGTCGCATGAATAAGTTGTTCGCCTAAAGGCTCACATCTTATTCATTGGACGAGTGCTGTATTTTTCCATATCGCACTCCAATGAACGCCGTTTCCACATCGCCTCCGTTATTCTTATTGATTTCAGGGAGGGTGACTCATTTCAGCGAATTCAAACATTTTATAGACAGCAACGAAATAGCAGATTTTTTTCATAATCCACAGCAAAACATATTTTCCTAAAAAACAACAATATTTTTTCGCTTTTGGAGAACTACAAAGGAAAAAAACAAAAAAAAATCCTTAAATACATTATATTAGGGGAGGGGGACGTTATGCACCGTACTTAACTTGAAAAAAACGAATTCCTTTTTCGTTTCATAAAAATAAAAATACTTTATCATACACAGCGATACGTTTTCTCACTTTCGATGAAATATAATCCAAAGAAATCGAAAAAAGAATTATCTTTTTTCTTCAAAAAAAAAAAAATTGTGATGTGTTGCTATCAATGGAATTTTGCCATCTGCATTCTTAAACTCTTTTTTTTAGTGAAGTTACACGGCGTTCACACAGCATGCGTGCGTCACGCGGGGAAGTCAGGCGTCAAGAAAATAAGCTGATTATGACGGCATTCACACAGGATGCGTGCGTGACGCGGGCAGTCAGGCGTCAAGAAAACACGCTGATTAGGACGGCATTCACACAGCATGCGTGCGTGACGCGGGGCAGTTAGGCCTTCAAGAAAACACGCTGATTATGACGGCGTTCACATAGCATGCGTGCGTGACGCGGGGAAGTCAGGCGTCAAGAAAACACACTAATTATGATGGCGTTCACATAGCATACGTGCGTCACGTGGGACAGTGAGGCGTCAAGAAAACACGCTGATTAGGACGGCAGCAAACACACGACTCGGAAAACGCGAGACTTTGACCCAACGGTTCAACGTCTCGTGTTTGTTGCTACTCCAGCTACAGGATACGTAGTATAGATACAATCCTGGTTTAATGTTAGGCCAGCGTCACAGATTGTGGCCCAGCTTCAAACCAGCACTGATCGGACATCTCGTTAGCGGCCGCATCAATCATGGATGCTCCAAATGTGACACGCGCCTTTCTCGCATGACAGCTACATTTTTATGTCATAAGGGACCAACATTCAATGTCCGGGGGGGGGGGGGGGGTATTTTCGAAATATATAATTTCTGGCAGTGAACTAGATAATATAGGCCTATGTAAAATCGTTATATATCAACATGTAATACAATTTTAAATTCTCAACGCGCTGCTATGTTCAAACCCTGCTTGAGACAGTTTTTTCATGTTTCTCCCCTTTCAACATTGGGACATTGTTTCGATTTTAGTGAGCAAGGTACTTTACCCCAACATGATTTACTTGACTCAGTTGTAATGAGCATCTGGTTGGACGGAGATAACAATGTGTACGATACGTTCAATGCGCCGAAGTAGAAGCAGGTCTGTATGCTTACCTTGGAGTCGAAATGACACGGAATGTAAAATCAACCTTATCGTGATGGACTATGCTGTTTTTCAGTCAATGTTTTTTGGCAAACTAATTAATGTGATTTGGAGCATCAACCAGACGCCGGCGATAAATGGTTAAAACAAATAAACAACCGATTCAGTTTTCTCATTTTGTCTGCGCTGAAATAATTTTTGAAACCGAGAGAGCAAAGGTTTATTTTTAATTTGAAATCATCATAAATGTCTTAATCAGCTATTTCCGCTTGGTTTGAATACGTATTTTATGGGTCTACGGCCATTAAAAATGTTTTATTCTTTAATTGCGGCGACCAACTTTAGACGTCAGAATCTAACGTCTATGGACGTCACATTCTGACGTCTAAATTCGGTCCCCAAACTGAAAGGTCTAGTGGATTAAAACAAATAAACAACTGATTCAGTTTTCTCATTTTGTCTGCGCAGCGGGTGTAAAATGAGGGACACTCAAAGAGCAGGGAGAACATTGCCTGGCGACATTTGGTGGTGTCCCCCAGAATAAAACATAACGAATAGGAGGGATCGTAACCCCCATAAACAAGGCCCTGGCACAGCCCCCAAGGGAGGACCATATTATTACAACTCTCTCACTGCTGCCCAACATTCGTCCAACAACGCTGAACTTAAACAGAAAAATTCGATAGATGTGATCACCGTATTTTTATAATTTGATTTTTGTTTCATTGGAAGCTAGAATTGTAGGCGCAATTTCCAGCTTTAAAAGAACGGAAGTATGTGAACTTAACCCTCACAACGCGGGGATCACCTTTAGACTCCAGAATATGACGTCTGTATACGTCAAATTGTGAAGTCTAAAGTCGATCCTCGCGCTGTGAGAATAAACATATTTATAATGGCCGTAGACCCTTAACATATGTATGCAAATGAAGCGGAAAGAGATAACTAAGACATTTATGATTATTTTGAATTAAAAAAAAATTCTTTGCTCTCCATGATTTATACAAAAAATATATGCGCTTTAAGTGTTAAAACCAAGCTAATTCTAAAATAACTAAAGAAGCCTAAATAAAGCGATGACTATATTATAACAGCATTCCGTGACGCAATTTTCAGCTTCAAATGTTTTAAAAAATCACATGAATCTAAAACAAACTAGATAAATATTTATTTCCAAATAATTTTTTGCGAAAATGGTACTTATTCGTCACGTAGCACTCTCTCAAATTCAATTTTGGTAAACCTAACAAAGTTGGGAACAAGACATAGAAGCGTACTTTGATATTTCTTCATATTGCAATTACATATTCCGAGACTTACTAGCATACACATGCGTAGAAAACATCAGAATATTATGCCATCTACTTGAATATTCTTATAAAGTATTTTTTCACAAGCCAAACAATGACGTGTAAGACATTTACGTTAGTCACTTTTACCTGGAAACGTCTGCTTTCTGTGCCCGAGGGTAGGATTATGACTAAATCTATACCACTTAGGATCACTGGGTCCGCCGTCCACGTTTCTCAGTACAAAGCAGTACAGCACCTAACAAAAAGTATAAGCACTAGGCCAGAAGATAAAAGACGTTGACGCAATGCTGATTTGATATTGGCCCAGCGTCGTAGATGATGGGCCAACATCAAATCAGCATTGGTTTATCGTCTCGTGTTTGTTGGTACGTAACGTTTTTGAAAAGAAAACGTACAAATACGTAAGCAAACAACAATGTTCTTCAAAGTAAGCGGTCACCGATGTTAGCATTAGCACCAGAGACAGCAGATACGCCATGTTGAACTAATGTTAGGCCAGCGTCGCAGACAGTTAGCCAGCATTAAAACAACAAATGTTCAAATGGCTTCTGATGGCCAACATAATCTATTTCTACTTCTTATTTAAGTAGTCGCTGGTGTTTGCAGATCTTTGGAAGTAGCAAATAAGTTTAAATTAAGCAGTTACTCCTATTTTTATTTTTTTTGCAAAATGTTTTTTGTTTTAAGTTAATGCTTTCGGTAATTCTCGTACAACTTACGATGATATATCGTAGGCTTTGGATAGCTCGAGATTGGCATCTTGACCAATCCGAACCCTACGATATATCGTAAGTTGTACGAGAGTATTGCCACTGTTTACTATATTGTATACACTATGGGTGTACTCTCATGTAATAAACAGTAAGTGCATTGTTGGTTGTCTTTGTAAGTGTCTTCATTCTCTGAAAGAGCAAAAAAGAGTAACTGCTTATTTTTCAAGTAATCAGTTACTGTTGTTTGTCTTTTCCACGCCGAGCACAGACGTTAATACCCCAATCACTCAGAACTCACTCAGAAACAAGACCAAGAACAATTCGATTCGCATCCATCTAAAAGTAGTTTGACATGAGGATTGTTAATGATTGGTTGGTCTCAATCAATACGGCGTGTGATCAGGGTGGGTCTGGGTGGGCTGGTCTGTTAGGCTTACGATGCTGTGTAAAAGCAAAAAGCTGTAACTGCTCACTTGAAAAGTAAACAGTTACTGCTGGTTGGCATTGCAATGCGGTGCCAGAGAACACTATATCCTTTTTCATTAGGATGTTATCCTCGCTCTGTAGTCAAAGTAGGTGAGCTTATGAATTGTGAAAATAACACCTCTATAATTTGTTTTAGAATAACCGCCACTTCGGAAATAAAATATAATTAAAAATGGCTGTGGACCAATTCTTAAATATACCATACCATATAGCCATGGCAAATTGAAACTCGTGAGCAACTCGTGAGCCAAACTCGGGACAGTGTGACAGGGGATTAATACGTTTAACCCTCAGCCTCCCTGTCTTTCTGTCTGCCTGTCCACCTGACTCTCTGTCTGCATGTCTGCCTGACTACATGGCTTCCTGTCTGCATGTCTGCCTGTCTTTTTCCGACTGGCTGGCTGTCTGCTTGTCCTCTTGCCTGACGAGCTGACTGACTGACTGGTTGGCTGGCTGTCGCCTTTGCTTATTGTCGGTCTTTCTGACTCATTCACTACAGTCATCCAGAGAAACTAGAGTTAACCATTGCGTGAGGATCAAGACGTCTGATCATCTACACCAAGAGAAAAAACGTCTTCTCCACGAAATAACATATTCGCATAGCTTCTTCAATTTATTGATATTACAAAGAATGCAGACATTATAGGTATTACAGGGACCAGGGTACTAACACACTGCATGAGTCCAGCATGAAGCACTGGTGCAAAAAGACATATGTCGTCCAAATAGGCGTACACAGGCATGGTTAACATGATAAATCGCATCAGAACTTTCGAGTACACTGTTAGGATCGTTGCCTACTACATCATAACGTTTGTATTCGCCTAGAATAAAATATTTATGATAACAATTTTCGCAAAGCAAAACTATAGACTCCTCCCACAGAATGGAGAGACTTAACAATTCAGCAGCATCAAATGTGGACGCCGCACGAGCTTACGTGCCCATCAAAGAAGATACATTAAACCAATATCGCCTGCGATGTGGGCCAAACTTAAAACAACCTCATTTCAACATCTGTAGTTGACTGGGTTCTATACACCTTGTATTGTAATCTACATCTTGTGGTGACACTCTGTCTTTGTTCAGCCGCCACTCACAGATGTTGTGAACAGTGGTAGTGTAGTTAACCTTGTAGTGTAGGCCTTCATTTTGTAAGGTACAAGACTGATCGCCTGACTGACTGACTGACTGGAGGCCTGGCATTATATTATTCCCAGTCTTATTATCTGACTGACTCACTAGCTGACCCGCTTGGTGTCCCCCTGTCAGCATTTCTGGCAATAATGCGCTCTTTGATTTTTCCCTTGATGTGAATGATCTCTAGAATTACTTGTTGTAACGCGATGGCACTGTGAACTTAGAGTCAGCCAGAATCTGACGTCTGTCTTTCCCGCACTGAAATGCAAACCTGATATAGTTTTACCAAATGATATTCACCACAGTTGCCACAACAATTGCCATCACAATTGCCACCACAATTCACAATTGCTAACATAATTGTCACCACAATTGCCACCGCAATTGCCATCACAATTGCCACCACAATTGCCACAACGATTGCCATAACAATTACACAACCATTGCCACCACAATTGCCACCAAAATTGCCACCACTATTGCCACCACAATTGCTACCACAACTGCCTCGCAATTGCTACAACAATTGCCCCCGCAATTGCTACAACAATTGCCCCCGCAAATGCCACCACAATTGCATCACAATTGCCACCACAATTTTTACCACGGTTGTCACCGCAATTGCACCACAATTGAACAATATAGGAACAAACAATTCAGTAGCACATGGTTAAGATGTAATATTGTGGGAAGCCTTCGTGACCGAGAGGTAGCGTGTTCAAGATCAAATCTTTCGCATGGAAGGCAGCGTTTTCTGATTATCATTTGACCATCCTCAGGACGTTACCTCTGGCTTAGTTTCGCCTGTATGAGCAGAAAAGCGGCCTAAGTTCCCATCCAATCATTGATAATCTCCAAGGACGCGACACGTCAGGTGTGATTTAGCAAATTATATCACAGCCACAAGATCCATCAACGTCTGGTCAGAAAAACACTATAATTGAGCGGTATTAGAATCATTACAAATTTTACAATATTTTATTGATGGATAGAATAATTTTCAACCACCTATGTTTATAGGTAAAGGATAAAGCCCGAGAAGTTCTACATTATCAGCTGTGAAATAGGTGCAGGCCGAAGGCCGACGCCTTTTTCCACAGCTAGATACACCATTGATAACTAATATAAATAAATAACAGGATAAGTAACAAGATAAGCGTATACACATAGAGTGTACACATATAGTATACACAGTAAAAGTACACCTGGAAAAGAATCTAAACAGGTTCCATTGGAGCCCTTTGTAAGTGGTACTCACCCAAATACGTTGTATTACATCTAGCCCTTCATAATCATGATAAACGACAATTACAACACAAACACTTAATCCTCTCAGCGCGGGGACCGACTGTAGACGTCAGAATCTGACGTCTGTAGACGTCAGATTCTGACGTCTACAGTTGACCCCTCACTGAAAGGATTAAATATTTATAATTGTCGTAGACTCATAACAAATGTATTAATAATGAAGCAAATAATGAAATGATTGGGGTTTTAGGCCACCTTTGTGCTCATATAGGCATATAGGGCCAGGAGAACCTCCTGAGGATGGTGAGATGAATGAGATGACACTTTATCATGTTATAATCATGACAACACAAACAATTATTGTGTTTTTATTGTTGATTAAGATGAGGCGACAGCGGTCTGTCACACACCAGGTGGCGACACCCGCCTGTTTTTATGTTTCAAGTTTTATGCTTCAGCTTTTTCCGCAAATTGAGATTAACGACGCTAGATTCACTTGTGAATTATAAATACTAATCAGTAATGACGCCGCTCGACCTGACGCAACGGATAGGCTGCTCAGTGAACAACGGTTTATCTTGTAGCTGAGGCGTTTGTCACCGGGGGCGGATCGGAGTGGGTGGGGGTTTGGGGTGTCCGATGAAATAGATATGCGTGCTGAGCCGTTAAAGATTTCACGGTTGGTTCAAGCAGAAATATCTTTGTACAAGCAATGGAGACCAAAGGTTATTTTTCAATTTGAATCATCATAAATGTCTTGGTTAGCTCTTTCTGCCTCATTCGAATACGGTATCTATGTTATGGGTCTACAGTCATTATAAATATCTATCTCTTTCAATGTGGACAGGGGCGGGGCCCTAGGGTAGTGGTTAGCACCGCTGCCTTTCACGCCAGAGTTCGGGGTTCGGTTCCCGGTCTCGGCGGTTTGAAAGAAACAAAAATGTTTCTTCCCCATCCACGTGTGAAAGTTAGTATTGTGGGGAACCTCCGTGACCGAGAGGTAGCGTGCTCGGCCTCAGACCGCCAGGGCTCGAATTTCGAATCTTGTGTCTGGAGGACAGTGTCATCTCAATCATCTCACCATCCTCAGGAGGTTCTCCTGGCCCAGTTTAGCATATATGTGCAGAAAGGTGGCCTAAAGCCCGATTCATTTCATTTTTTTCAATGTGGACAGCGTTTTCGGACGTCAGTATCTGACGTCCATAGACGTCAGCTTCTGACGTCTCAAATCGGTGCCCACACTGAAATGATTAAGCCTGAATTTATCTTATGATGACGTCATTTCACCATATGCTGCGAATTGTTGCCGTAATTCCCAAATTGGCCGAAATGATAAATTATGGTGTCTCCATCTAATAAACAATTATGTTTGACGCAAAACCCAATTAAATATGAAGTGTCAAATATTTTAAATTGCGGGTAATTTGGAGCGATGTTTAGACAATGTATTTTCTGAAATTCTCTGCATTTGCCACGACCAAAGGCAGGGGGGAGTTCTCAGTATGTAAGAAAATACAGAAAAAAACTGTCCTCAGCGAATTAGCGCAGGTTTATTTCGACCACACAATGGTATCACCTGTGTGGTGTAAAAGCAAACAGCAGTAATTGCTTATTTTCCTGGAAAGCAGTTACTGCGGTTTGTATTTGCCATCAAAAGGCAAACAGCAGTAACTGCTTACGTTTCGCAGTAACTGCTTACTGAGCAGTTATTGCTGTTTGTCTTTGTGGTGCAGAATTCTCTTCTTCCATAGAGAAATGCCATGTCCTCTGTCGTACAAAGGCAAACAGCAGCATGTTATTTTCATAAAGAGTTTTTGATGATTACCAAAGACTATTACTTTCTTGTTATACTACAGCCTATGTGCACTTCTGCTGTATGGGACATGAAAGTAAAAATAATCGCATTAATGTTTTCTTGTGACATCAGACGGAATAAAGAGGCGTGACTTCAAACATGTGATCTGATGGTTTGTTTAATGCTGGGTCACCGTCTGTTATGTTGGCCCAGCACAAAACCAACATTAGGTAACATGTGATAACCATGATAACACAGCCCATGATATAAGCCTGCATTGTCCCCCAGAATCATAATAGATGAACTCAGACGACAAGAAACACCTGTATCATAGCTCGTCGTAATAAGCCGATGACGAAGTACATTGTGGTGAATTAGAAAGATCGGTCCAAGTATGGTATTCTACCCCCGAGCTATGGAAGAATGGTTCAGTCTGTCATATGACGAGATCACCCTCGCCGTCATTCAGTTGTTAATTGAATAAGGGGGTAGAATACCATACTTGGACCAACTGTCGCTTACCATACGTTCGCTCCTCCGGATACATGTGGCCTACGTGACAATCCCCCGTATTGTGTTTTTATTTGGTAAAATATACTTCAGTATTTAATTAAAAGAAAACCCACATATTTTCATTCAGCCTGAGGTGGGAATTGCGGCAGCAATGTTCACCTCAAGCGGAATAAAAATTAGAAAAATTACCTTAACAGTATTAAGTAATGTTGAGTAATTTATATTCTTGTTTTTGTTATTGTTTTTTATAAAAGGAATAAAGAGTTCAATAAAATACGATAGAGTTTTTATTACCAGATTTTGAACTTATAATCAGCGAGTAATCTTACATAAACTTGCCATCGTAAAAAGTATATTTATATACCCCTTGCATAAAAGATCTTTGCTTTTTGCAATGTGCCGATGAACATGGAATTTAATATTAAAAGAAATATATTAACAATAATAATGCAAGATATAAATGGATAAATAATTAGCTTGATGGATAGATGGATGGATATAAGGATGGATGGATGGATGGATGGATGGATGGATGGATGGATGAATGGATGGATGGATGGATGGATGGATGGATGAATGGATGGATGGATGGATGGATGGATGGATGGATGGATGGATGGATGGATGGATGGATGGATGGATGGATGGATGGATGGGTGGGTCGGTGGATGGATGGGTGGATGGATAGATGGGTGGATGGATGGACGGACGGACGAAACAATTGATGGATGGATTGATTGATGAATATGAGAATGGATGAACAAATGGATTAATGGATGGATTAAGGGATAGATGGATGGATAAATGAATAAATTTTAAATGAATGAATGAATTTACCAGACAGACACAAAGTTATCCACACTATATTTTGGACTAATGCTGTAGGCCTACGCGTTTTTATGATGAATGTAATTTATTTTCCTAATGAGTCAGATCATAAATCACAATTTGTCACTAATTGATAAAAAGCGGCCGCGTAACGAGCTGATTGGCTTACCACGCTTTTTAACCCTTGGAGTGCGAGGGAAGCGCGTGCGAGGGACGCGCGTCACGATGGGAGGCAGTGTAATAATAGTATTCATCGTCCTGGTAACGTGTTGTCAGGAAAGCATTGAGGACAGTTATGTGATTAGCTGTTGATTCACTGCATGAACATACTGGTTAAGATGGACTAAAATTAAAATTGAAATCATCTCTTGAGTTTTCAGCTTCTATGTTTCATTCATTTGAAGCTGGAATTGCTAACGCAGTTTCCAGTGTCAAATGACGAAAAATAATTACTTACATGAAAAACGGACATTTGCTGAAATGGAATTACTTTATTTTACTGAGCATTCACTATATACGTTGTCAATTTTTATAGGTCCAGCTTGTATCGCGACAACAATAACTTGTATTGGCATGAAAAGCCATGCCTTAGATTTCAATACTTGACGAACTCACATCGCTCACCTGCCTCTGACCATGTATTTTGTCAATTAGACCATTTGGTATGTATTATTTTTCCTGTTTAGCGGCAATTGTGAAATGAGAGCTGTGATTTTCAAATTGTATTACATGCCTATGGTCTAACTTCGACAATACAGAACAAAATACCACCAAATTTGCAGAAATGCTAGTGGAAGATGAAAAAATGATCAGAGAAATTTTTTGTTAAAATAAAATTAATCAACGACTGAACAAATTGAAAAAAGACTACTCCCAGGAGCTGGTTAAACAGACTGTAGGTTATGTGAACATGTAATTTGACAATGTTACCAACCCAGAACATCAATACAATTTATAATTCCATAAAAAAGTATTATTTTAATATCACAAATATTTGAATTGGTGAAATGTGATCTCCATTTGATATGTATCATTTCAGCTTTAACTCTTAAGGCACGGCTAAGTCATAGAATTATAATTTTAATCCACTTGTAATTATTATTGCAAATTTTTCCCGTCTGTAGACGTCAGATTCTGACGTATGAAGACGGTCCACGCACTGAAACAATCAAGGTATTTATAATGGCCGTAGACCCATAACAAATGTATTCAAATGAAGCGGAAATAGCTAACTAGGACATTTATGATGATTTCAAGTTTTAAAAAAGTAGTTTTCATGTTTAAAAAAAATAATTCAGCGTTGTAAAGGGTGAATTTGCGTCTTGCTACCGCGACCCACAACTTCAAGTGGATAAAAATACTTATATTTGTACAAATTGAAGCAAAATACAATGCTCATTCCTTAGTTTTGCAGGAGAAACTTTCAACATGAAATAAATGACAAGGCTACAAAATGCTGGGTTTGAATTAGCCCCAGCATCAAGGTCAATGCCTTCGCTTTATATATAACTAGCCAATCAGCGCTAGTCTCTCATAACGCATGGTCGACGATATATAGTACGAAGATGCTCATTTGTCAAATGCCGACAGGGGTCAAGACCGCCCCATCGTCACAGCAAACGCGATATGTTAACCGGATGTTTGTTTAAAGTTGGACCACCCTTTGCGACACTGGACCAGCATTAAAACAACATTGGGTCAATGCTGCTGCGATATACAATATAACAGATAATTAAATTCCCGTTCTAATGACATATCAAACATTGCAGTAAAATAGTAGTCGTCTCTCCAGATACGCTCAGGCATGATTTTCTATTATAAAATAATCAAAATTAATAACAAAACAAACGATTCAACATGGTGACAGGAAACGACTTAATAAAACATAATTTTTGGACATATCCATATCTGGCCTATATTTTGGGATATTTCTGAACCCAGATGTGTGTATGGTCAAAAATGAGGGTTACTTACATTTATAAATATCATATATTTTTTTAATAAAAGAATATTGAAGCCTTTCATGAAAATATGTGTATTTAGCATGGGGTGAAATCTAAAGCAGGCTTTTTTTCTCGGAATTTTTTATGCATAGTTTTTTATCCACTTGTTTTTACATAACTTATGTGTGCTGAATTGAAATCTGTCGGATAAAATTCCATATTTGGTGACCTTCACCTTCAAATTAACAAAACACAAAATGATTGCCAAAATGTAAAGAAACTGCCGCATCTTTTGTGGTTTGTCGCACATAAAAGCTAGATTTTTATTATTTATTGTTTTATAATGTCTTTGGGGAAAAATAACCTTTATTTGCCCTTTAAATACAAGATGTCCGCCGTTTTTTATATATTTACTGTTACTGTAAGTATACCGCTAAACATGTCGACGATAATATGATTTATATGTAGTCACTTAGTGGATCCGGAATAAACGTTGCTGACGAGTAAATTGAAATGAAAAAATGCAAATGGACGCGGCATTCACCTTCATATGAACAAAAAACAAAATGTAAATTAAACTAATTTTGTTCTTTGTGGCTCAAAATTGCTAAATTTATGATTTGTGTATGACTTGGGGGCCGAAACATACATTTCTGATGTTTATTTTTTATCGTCTGACCTATATTGCATCGCAAAATCCAAGATGGACGTCATTTTACATATTTACAATTAAAATAATGACGTCATTTTAAATACTAAGCACATCAAAGCATGTTAGAAAATACTGTGTTTCGAATGCCTTGTAGCCTAATCTGCCGTATTAGCTAGTCTATTTTTTAGATTTCCAATAAACACATGTTGTTTTTTATATTAGAGTTCAGATGCATAAAAAACGATTTTTTTTTTCAACCATTCTGAATTTGAAGGTGAAATATAGGACATTTTTATCAAAAAACTGGACTCCAAATCATACAGAAACTGAAAATTGAGCGTTAATGTGCAACAAAAATATAGAAAATAGGTGGTTTTGGCGGCCACTTTTTGTTTTGCTTATTCGAAGGGGAAGGACACCAAAGATAGAATGTTATCCGCCAGATTCGAACTTAGCACACTCAAATTATCTAAAAACAAGCGGGAACAAAAACTGCACTGAAATGTCAATCATTAAAGTAAAGCTCAATATTTTACATTTCAGCCCAGGATAAATACAGACATTTTCAAAACAGGCTGCACTATTCTCTCATTTAAAACAATATATCTCATGTACCGATCTAAATACCACTCAGTTTTAAGCATATACATATCTAGGTTCAGAAAACATAGGTCAAATATACATATAGTCATTAATTATGTTTTATAAAATCGTTTCTATTGGCCGGAATGCTTCTTCAGTTGACGATTTTAATTATTTGATTATTATTTTATATATTTGTTGGCGATTTTGATTATTTTGTAATAAAAAAACACTTTTATATGGTATATTGCATGAGTAGATTGATAAGCCAGAACAGCAACAACAAACGTTCGTGTAACCCTACCCCCTAATTTTTGACAGGTTTGGGGGTACCCTCATATAAGCAGTCAAAACATAAATTTCTTCCTTATTTTTTATGTTAACAAATCATTTCATGTTTTGGACATATAAAAGTTAAAAAAAAGTTTATATGTGTGAGTTCTGGGGAGGGGGGGGGGGTGCACGTAGGGTGGATGTAGCCCACTTGGTGGGCTATGCATGCTATTTTAAAAATAACTCACTTGCCTACGGAAAGCCAATGACAGCCATTGTGTTGTTGCTATGATCTGGGTATTTAGTGTAGGTCGTGGTATACAGGTATAGGCCTACCCGCCGACCATCAGTCATTTACTATCACCCCCCACCCAGCACAGTAATTGTCAGTAATGACGCCACCTTCTTTAATATTGTAACAGCTTCATATGTCAGTCGCCAAGCTTTTTTATTCTGGATGGCATGTAATATACACGTTTGATAACTTTACACTCTTTCCTCTTTTCGTTTTTTTCATGGTGTGTTGTGTATATACGGCATCGACTTACCTGATATAAGTCCAAGATATGCAATGACAGGATGCTGTTAAATATGCAAATTTGGATGTTTGCAGCTTAGTGGTGAAAGAGTTAAATATGATACTTAATTCTATCACGTGGCAGTTATGTTCAAAAGGCCGAGGAGATGAAAAAACTGGATTTTAGATGATGCAAGAGAGTCTTTATATTTTGTTCATTTACATTGCCAATTCAGCACAATGTTTGATGCTCATAGCGTAGCATATCTAGCTGCTGCTGCTTACTGTAAACTATTAATAATTTCGGCTATTTATTCAAAACCGTTTTGATTAGACGTCAGAATCTGATCTCTGAAGTCGGTCCCGCACTGGAAGAGTAAAATATTTATAATGGCCGTAGACTCATAGCAAAAAGGTGAAAGAGCTAACTAAGACATTTATGATGATTTTAAATTTAAAACCCCTGTGGTCTTCATCGTTTATACAAAAATATTCAGCGTTGTAAGGGAATCCTTAAATCGCTCAATTTTAGCGGGGAATGCCATTTTGTATTACGTTAATTTTATTTGAAGTATTTGAGAGACGCACGTCACTAGTAGATAAAATACCATATTTGACTTCTATACAATGGCATTCAATAAGTTTTAGAAAGTAAGTATTCTTAGGGGGGATATACGTATTTTCGTTTTTTTATACAAAAAAATAGTACTGAAACCCCTAATTTAAATAATAACTGAATGGCGCAGTGATTGGTCAATCTCGTCATGTGAGTGTCAGGCTGAGAATATCTTTCTTTGCTTTGGTGTAGAATACTAGACTTGTCCCGTGCGTGGGGTAATTATACAAGCCAGTTCTGACATTTGCAAAATATTTAACAGAATTATCTATATATAAAAAAATGAATTGAATGGGGTTTAGGCCACCTTTGTGCACATATAGGTCGAACTGGGGGAATTGTGTGGATTATATGCGTCCTCATTACCAAGTGATATAACGATAGTTTACAATGCTATTTTTCGTGTGGAATAGATCTAAACCCCAGTTTTTATCGCGCAGCCCGTGGCTCATCATCTAACACTGACCGGAACACCCGGGAAGAAAACGATCTGTTTT
The DNA here is from genome assembly GCA_964017125.1 of Flabesymbios commensalis. Lineage (NCBI taxonomy): Eukaryota > Metazoa > Annelida > Polychaeta > Terebellida > Flabelligeridae > Flabesymbios > Flabesymbios commensalis. The sequence continues at coordinate 80,107,469 of OZ024910.1, read as the reverse complement.
CATTCACAGCAGGGCGTGGCATGCTGATGACGTGAGAGACGTAATGAGTGAGCACGCTGCTACGTGACGTTAGTTATAATTAGACATGCATTATTAACAATAATCGTATGCTATACCGTAAAAGGCAGTATATGCTTACGTTACAAGTAAGCAGATACACATGTATTATTAACCATCAGTGCAGTACAGGGACTCTATAGCTCAATCGTTAAGCAGAGAGCTATCGTATCTGATGTTAACCCTGTGTAATGAAGTAGTTGAATTGGTTGTTTCTATTTTTCATTCGTTTGAAGTTGGAATCGCTAACGTGATTTCTAGCTTCAAATGAATGAAAAATATGTTTATGTATAATAAAATGAGGGATAGAAAGATAGAAAATTATTATTATCTCCGTCAGGAAGGCTATGTTTTTGGTCGTGTTGGTCTGTTTGTTTGTTTGTTTGTTTGTTTGTTTGTTTGTTTGTTTGTCTGTTTGTTTGTTTGTTTGCTTGTTTGTTTGTGTGTTTGTTTGTCTGCCTGTTTGCTTATTTGTCTCTCTGTCTGTCGGTCCGCCCGTCTGCCCGTCGGATTACTTAGAAAGTAATGAACGCATTTGCATGCATTTTTTACCAGATGCGTGTCCCGGGTCAAGGAACAATCCACTGCATTTTTGGGATTGATCTTGATCATAAGACCCAACCCACTAAGAATCTTTAAAATTAAGATTATCTTAACTTTCTCTGATTTCAATAAGAATTAAAAAAAATTTAACAGCCCACATAGGCCAATCAACAAAAGGTAACAACATAAAGCAATACGTTTGAGAGAGGCATGTTTGTCTTGGGACCGACTATTTGTCCCGCATCTATGAATAACAAATTGTCAAATTTGCAGCTGACGATTCTATCGTAAATTCCTGTCATGAGTTTTATGGGACACGTTCTTCTTATTGGTATTAAAGGGTAGTATCTACCACTTTACAAAGTGGCAGATACCACCTTTAATACCAAAATTATGTGTTTGTTCTGCACGAGATCGACATCGTCTGAAACTAAAAGTGTCTCTTTGAGATGAAAGGGTGTATCTGTCACGATACAGCCAGTAATAACATGTTGTCTCGCGTTCACTCATCACTCGTGAAGATTAAATATGGTGGGGAGCCTCCGTGACCAAGAGATAGCGTGCTCGGTCTCAAGCCAGCTGTACCAAACACAGATAGAAATAACACTTCAGAAGGGGACACAATAGATATACCATAGAAATATAGAGCCAAAACGTCAGTTTCAGCGAGAATCGGGGCTATACCAAAGACACATTGAACTAAAAGTTTAGTTTCAAACACATCTGGGGCTATGTCATAGGCAGATAGCGCTGTAATGTAAATGTGACATAAACTGAAGTTTGAGCCATATATGGCTGAAACAGTTGAGGTTGCACCATAGACAGATAGACAGTTTCGGCCATACCTTCAGACAAAGGTAAAGCTAACATAAGGTTTCGTCACTGTTACGGCTTTGTAACACTCTTCCCAGGCTAAACGATGGATAGACCAGAATGCTACATATGGCCATTCAGGAGCCGTATGGAGATCATGTAGACAGCTCCATTATTTCTAATGTCTGGAAACAATTTGCTGATTCAATTTTCAATAGGATTTCTCGCACGAGCTTCTCGTCAGTGATGAAGCGAGGCAGATTTGCCGCCTTTGTCAACTTCCAGAAGCGTCGTTTGATTGTCGGCATGCATAAAACATGGCGGCCACCACAACGGCGGGACACGGACGACGACGGGAACAGCTCCGAATCTGCCTCATGAATATTCAAAGCCACCCAAGGGGCCGGTGTCCAATTGTGTAACGCACCTATTGTGATGTCTACTAGGTAATCTAGGAAAGCTTTCCGCCCCTGAGTGGGATGAGGAGAGTGGTGTTATCAAATGGGGAGAGGTTGGCCCAACGTCTGATGAAGTCACACGTTGGCTCCAGCTTTATCCGACGTTGGGCCGACATGTTGCGTCCGCTGGTCTGTTGTTAGACTGTCATTTAATTATCTTCCCCAAATACATATTACCTGCCCCCCTGCCTAATGCACAGAGACGTGCATCAAATACTACCATGCAAGCTCATAACTTAATATGTATGAGTCAGCTGGCTGGATGGATGACTGGCTGGCAGGTTGGATGGCTGGCTGGATGGTTGGCTGGCTGGCTGGCTGGCTGGCTGGCGGGATGGCTTATTGATTGATTGATTGATTGATTGATTGATTGATTGATTGATTGATTGATTGATTGATTGATTGATTGATTGATTGATTGATTGATTGATTGATTGATTGATTAATTGATTGATTGATTGATTGATTGATTGATTGATTGATTGATTGATTGATTGATTGATTGATTGATTGATTGATTGATTGATTGACTGACTGACTGACTTACTGACTGCTTGCTTGACTCACTGGTTGACATAAATTGTTTGTTGTTGACTGGTTTGTTGGGTGCTTTTGTTGGTTGGTTGGTTGCTTGCTTGACTCACTGGTAGACATAGCTAGTTTGTTGTTGGATGGTTTATTGGCTGTTTTTGTTGGTTGGTTGGTTGCTTGCTTGCTTCACTCACTGGTAGACATAGATAGTTCGTTGTTGGATGGTTTGTTGGCTGTTTTTGTTGGTTGGTTGGTTGCTTGTCTCACTGGTTGACATAAATTGTTTGTTGTTGGATCGTTTGTTGGCTACTTTTGTTGGTTTGTTGCTTGTCCGCTTGAATGACTGGTTCACTGGTTGGTTTATTTGCTATCTGGTATATTGGTTGATTCGCAGATCTGGTGGTTGGTTTGTTGGCTCTCTAGCTGTTTATTGGTTGGATGGCTACCTGGCTGGCATGCTGGCTTGCCAACTGGCTGCATACCTGCCCATCTGTCTTCATTCATGCCTGTTTGGCTGGTGATCAACAAGTTTGCTCTAAAATTTCCTTTTCCATTATTGGTTTGAGCAGAGAGGCAAGGTAATTAGACCCCTGTAGAAGCCCCCCCCCCCCCCCACAGAGTAGAGGATGCTGTAAGTCTGTTGTCAAGACAACAGCTTACAGGAACTAAAACCCAGAGATGACTCATTAACCCATTGACTGCTAGCAGCAGATATACAACCTTTAATTCTTAAACTCTTAATATTTTTTATATAAACCATGATCCATGGATACCAAAGGGTTTTATTCAATTCGAAATCATCATGAATGTCTTAGTTAGCTCCTTTCGATTCATGTGAATACCTATGTTATGGGTATACGGCCATTATACATTTTTACTCTTAAAATGCGGGGATCGATTTTAGACGTCAGAATCTGACGTCTGCAGACGTCAGCTTCTGACGTCTAAACACGGTCCCTCACTGCTTTTAGACACGAGAAAAACCGAAAATAGTTCACGATACCACGCCACCTAGCGAATAAAATCAGATTAGGGGAAATGATTCCCGGCATGCACTCTGGTGATGTGTCCAACGGAACACTCAGGTCTAAACAACGGGGTGATGCTGGCTTAATGCTGGGCCAACGTCGTAGATGTTAGCGAAGCATTAATCCAACATCATGAAAAGGCCATAAAGGTAGATGCTGTATCTTAATTATGGTTTGGTGATTACAGTGACTGACGACACCCCCTCCGCCGTGAAGTGACACAGAGGACTGGCGATTACAAACAGCGCACTCACCCCCTCTGCCACCAGAGACTTAGCCTTAACTACGGATTAAAAGAGGGAGAAGGGAGTGTGGTCTGATCTTGTGTGATCTCCTTAGTGTCTGCCAGGAAAAAATAAAAGATAAATTTCAGTGTCATTGTCCGGAGTACAGCGTCATCTGATGATCATCTCACCTACATAGTGTCGGTGTCAAAGGTACAGCTGCAGGTTTATAGTCTGATATCAAGTGTGAAGACCTATCATTCTAATTTACATTTTACTCCCTGGTCACTGGATCTGTTCATTTGTGTGCCATTTCAACTCCACGGAGAGCATACAGTCCTGCAGCCATTTCGGCGGATTGAACTTTTCGTTCACATTGCCAACTCTGTCCTACTAGGTACTTATGTTCACCTGAGTCAAGTGAAGCATTTGAGGGTGAAGTGCCTTGCCCAGTGACACGAAATCGAAAAACATGGTCTTAAGATTGAGAGGGGAGAAACATGATATTTCTCTGAAAAAACTGGGCAGAGTGGGGTTCGAAACTGCACGGCAGGCAGAGACATCGGCAAAGCGCCACGCTCTAACCATTGTGCCGTGTCCCTCTCTAAGTGTCCGGAGATAGCTAGTTCCTGTAATGCACTGAGCCAGCGTTATGTGTTTAAATGTGTGCGTCGAAAGCGCTGCTACAATTTGTGCATGCATTTGTGTTCTTATATTAAATATTATTTGTATAAACACCAGAATGCCGCAAGACACGTGCTGAGCGTGTCGGACCAGCCTTAGACCATTGTTGGAACAGAATCGTCCAGAATGGTGTTCAATACTTATGGTATTTTTGTTGACTGGGAAAGTGTGCAAAGTGGCCGATAACTATCAAAATTCTGACATTTTTTAGGCAATTACAGAAAACATGCAGTTTTATATATAACTAAACAACAAACAAGAATGGAAGATTTAGGTAGCTTAAATTAAATAAAAATATTCGGATTAAACTTATTTTAATTTTGATGCTTTTTATTGAATTATTATATTTGTTCTCATAGCTGAGTTACATTTAGTCAGTGTATGGGTGCCATTTGACATTCTTTTGGCATATACATTCATGTGCCAATTTTTAATGTCTACAAGTTAAGCACAGACCCTAATTCACAAAGAAATTGGATAGCGTTGGTGAAGCGAGCATGAAAAAATGAGTAACAAATTTTGATGCACATTCAGCGAACGGAAACTAAATTCCTACGATTTCAGTGTGTTGGACATGCGTCAGACAGTGAGTGTATGTGTGACCGGGACTTTAGTTTTATGATAAGGTGTTGCTTTCATCCCTGTCAAAATATCTATTTTCTCTGAGATATTTACGCCAGGACAAGGTTATCTGAGAATTGAATAAGGAGAAGGAGATGCGTTGGTAATATGATTATAGTGTTTAGATTGGCCTAATGTTATTACAGTGTCTAGGTCGGCCTACAGACCCCCATTCATTACAGCTATATATGATTACGCGAGATCAACGATCCCATGAATACGCAAATTGTACTGGGGGCCTCTCAATGCCTCGGGGAGTGTCAAACATTTATGATCTCGTTATTGTACCGTCTGGGCTCGAACCATTTGCCCGGCGTTGTCTGTACTCTGGGGGAAGGTATAGGGCCTAGGATGCTGGACTTGGGTTGCAGCAACGCTGGCCACTGAACATTGAGAGTGGATATTAAACGGAATCTGCAAGTTTTTGACACAATGTTGGTTCAAATGTTGGGCCACTGTCTGCGACGCTGGCCCAACATTAAGTCAACATTGGTTTAACGTCTGTTGTTTGCTGGTCGAGGTGTCCCAGTCAGTCACAGGTCATGTATGAAGACAGACTAATAATGAGACCGAGCGATGATAGGGAGGGTGGGCGATGATTGGGGAAACCAACAGAGACCTGTAAACCATGTCGAGACTAACCAAACGTCTTAACCCTCACAACGCCAGCATATTTTTTGTATAAACCATGGAGACCAAAGGGTTTTCTTCAGTCTGAAATCATCATAATTGTCACCGTCTGCTACGCTGGCCCAACATTGAACCAACATTGGGTCGATTTGTTCCCCACAAACACAAGACATCGACCCACTGTTGGCCCAATGTAGGATCAGTGTGGTAGACGGTGGCCCTACTTCGGTTCAACATTGGGTCGATGTCTGGTGTTTGCTGGGAATTAGATCCATAAGAGCTTTCTATTTATTTAGCATACACTCGCTGAGGAACTGATTCTATACTTTAGCGATCCCGTGAAAACAGATTATCGTAAAGCGATTCTTGAGTTGACATCCCGGTCCAGTCTTCACATGTTCAATCCAGCTTTATAATCAGGATTAACCTTTAGAACGCTGAAGTAGATTGTATAAACCATAGAGACCAACGTTTTGTTCCAATTGGAAATCACCATAAAAGTCTTAGTTAGCTCTTTCCGCTTCATTTAATATATATAAACATATTTATTTCAGGTGGATTGCCCAAATAGCGCATTAAGCACTAGACGAGGGGTTCTCCACATATGTATAACATTTATGTACAATACGAACAATACAATACAATACAATACGAACAATACAATACAATACAGTACAATACAATACAATTCCTTAAAATACAATACAATACAAAACATTAATTTAATATTCAGCAAAATGTTACGTAAATTTCGTTTCATTTCAAGCAGCAAACACAGATCGAAAAAACATCGTAGCTCCGCGTTATATCACCAATTTTACTGGGTTATAGATAAGGTAAATTATAATATATTATTATGTTGACTAAATCCATCAGAGTTTAAAATGAAATTTTGTGTGGCTCTGAAAAGAAGAATATTTTCTTCCGAAGATAAATCTTTGAATCCAAAAAGTGAAATTTTAATATATGCATGTTTGTCTAAAATTGGTAATGTAGCCGGATGTAGAGTAGGAGCGATGATATTTCTAATTGCAACCAGTAGTCTCTCTCGTTGAGTAGGTAGCATAGAGGGGGCAGTCCAGGAAATAATGAGGAACAGTCTCATGTGTTACGCCACAAAAGCATCTAGAGCAAAGCCGAAGGGAAAGAGATGAGCAGATAACTGTGACATTCCGAGACGAAGACGAGTGTGCCAGATGGAAGCTGCTCGTAAACCTGAATAATAATGAGGTGGTGGGCGTTTATAACCATATTTGTTTTTTATGCGTCGCTTAAAGAGAGATAACGAATCCAAGTTCCGAATACTGTAATCCAAACTGTTCCAGTACCTGATAGATGAAGAAAAAAAAGAATTTTTAAAATAGGAAGTTCTACAACGTGGCACCCTGATGTTATTAGCGCTTCGTGTAGCATATCTAGTTGAGCTAGCTGTTGGTTGACAAATTTGGGACAAATACAATTGTGATAGCCCATGAACGATCTTAAACATATAAATTAGATTATGCCACTTCCTTCTTTTAAAAAGGGGTTCCCAGCCAAGTTCTAATAAGAGTTTTTCGGAGCTAGTTTGCCTCATCCCACCAGTACATATCCGAGCAGCCTCCATCTGCACACGCTCAAGTCTGTCTGCTAAATATTTAGGACAGTTGTAATATAGTACGTCTGCATATTCTATTATGGGTCTAATACGGTTAATAAATAGTCGTTTAAGTGCTTTCCGGGGTAGAGTATATTTCAGGCATCTCAATATGTTTATAATTTTCCCTGCCTTACCAAGTATGTAATTTATCTGGTTTTCCCATGTTAAAGATTTATTTATTACTAATCCAAGATGACAGTGCTGGTTTACTTCTTCGAGTATAACTCCATTAATAGTTAGATGTGGGTGATGTAATAGCTTACGCTTTCTAGTCAGTGTCAATGCTAAGCTTTTTAAAGCATTGAATATCATAAGCCATAGGATAGACCAGTTAAGTAAGGATTGGAGATCAGAATTTATCTTAGTCGCTGACACAGCCGGACTTGAGTCTACAATTTCTATGAGGCAAGCATCGTCAGCATATAATCTAATAGCACATGCTAAGTTTATAACCATGTCGTCGAAGTGCACAAGAAAGAGTAAGAGTCCCAAAATAGATTCCTGTGGTACACCTGCGTCCACAGGGAGGGTCTCGGAATGGTGACCATCAAGCACAACGCATTGTACTCGCTGATGAAGATATGATGAGATCCACTTAAGTAAATTTCCAGGATTAACCTTTAGAACGCTGAAATATTGTGTAAAATCCATAGAGACCAAAAGTTTTTTCAATTTGAAATCATTTTTCATTTCTTTGTTAGTTATTTCTTCTTCATTCGAATACCTATGTTATGGGTTTATGGTTATAATAAATTTACATTTTTTTCAGTATATATTGTATACTTAACCGTTTCAGTGCAGGGATCGACTTTAGACGTCAGTTTGTGACGTCAATAGACGTCACAAACTGACGTCTAAAGTCGATCACCGCAATGAGTACAAAAATGTATTATCTAGACCCATAACATATGTATTCGAGCAAAGTGGAAATATCTAACAAAGACATTATTATGATTTCAAATTGAAAAAAACCCTTTGGTTTATAGGCCTATAGAAATATTTCCGCGCTTTAAAGGTTAACCCTTGTACTGCTAGAATATATATTCAGTTTCAAACTTGTTTCAAATGATAAAGCTGAATCTGAAGTGATGGACGTCAGATTCTGGCTTCTAAAGTCAGATCCTGCGATGAAGAGGCTAAAGAATATTGTCTTACATCATTTCATGAAAACTTTCCTTTTAAAACTTGAGGTGAAAGAATTTGAGTCCAGGTTTCAGGAATGCAAAATTGATGGTTTAACCCATTCAGCGCGGTGACCGTCTTTATACGTCAGAATCTGACGTCTGTAGACGTCAGAATGTACTGTTTAATGACAGTCCCAGCACTGAATGAATTAAAATATTTATAATGGCCGTAGTATGATGGTTTAGACCTTAAAACTCTGAGCTGCAAAAGTGACTTTTTTTCAGGTTTTCAAGTTGTGACTCGCTACTGCGACATACAGCTTGAAACGGTTGAAAATTATTTGAATTCATGAATTTTAATGATTCTTGGGGATTCAGGACATATTTGTATGAACATGATAAAATTATTATAATAAAAACGCCGAAATACTGCTGCCACGGACACCAGTGTTCTGAGGCTTATTGGGTTAACGAAGCGGATATTTGACTCTGATGGGAATAGAGCTCAATAAATCGCGCTGCCATTTATAGCCCTGATAATCAAGAGCTCAACACGGGGCAATTATTATTACTAAAGATCAATATTAGATATTGCTAAGCGACCAAAACATTACCCTGCGAGCACAACACGTTGACCAGCGTTGATTTATTGTTGAAGCATCGTCTATGACGTGGACCAACAATGCCTACTTTTGCTTGTAAATAATATTTATCACATGAATGTGGCCCCATCGTTAGTTGTAGTATTCTACAGTCTCTATGTCTTTATCGCTGTACTGGAATAATATTAATGTGCCGTCTGATATATTTATGTTAAAAAACACTTTTTAATTTTTTTTTATCACATTCCACATAGATATAGACCGTTGTCCCGCAGTAAACTAAGGTATGATTTGATATGGTATAATATGAATCAAAAAGAAAACCTATATGATATGATTAGCAATGATATGTTGTGACATCATATTAAAGCATATGATTTTAACCCTGAATGAGCCTGATGCTGCTGAATTGTTTGCTTCTATTTCTCATTGATTCGAATCCGGAATTGCTAACTTCAAATGACGACAAATATTTATATCTATGAAAAATAGACATCTCGAATATCGAATTATAGGATTAACTGAGCATGAATTGTTTGCTTCCATTTTTCATTGATTCAATGCTGGAAGTGCTAACGCAATTTCCAGCTTCAAATGACGAGAAATGTTTATATATATGAAAAATAAACATTTCCAAAATTGAATTATTGGATTAACTAATCATCTAGCAAAAAATATATTATCAAATATATAGATATTTCAATTGATCTGAAACATGCTTGTAACCACGAATATAAGGCCCTAGCAGCACAAGGGTTAAAATGACGTGTTTCACCACTCCATGTAATGTTAGGATACTGAGTCTGTTTCAGGCAAATTTCACCAGATACATCGCGACGCGTTATTCCCATAAGCAACCTGACGAAACGCCATACTCTGACTTTTTGACAGCGGTTCTTGTTCTTCTTTTCCCATGGTCCTCAAAAACGCTAGACGTTGACCCAATGTTAGCTTAATCTTGGGCCATCATCTTCGATATCGAAGATTAAGCCAGCAAAGGTTCAAAGTCGCGTCTTTGATATGTTATATCACAATGCCCCACAACACATAAATGAATTCATTTTTTTAGCAGCTTGTTTGTGATGAATCAATTTTAAAACATTTTGTTTACCCGATTTTTATGTGTGTGATATTATTTTTCGTTGGGAGTTTATTTTATTGCAAAGAATGGTATGTATTGCGAATGATTAATAGCATGGTCACTTATATGACATTGAAAACATGTGAAAAAAAGATTGATTTATTCTTTATTTTGTCATGTTAATGTTTTATCATTGAAAGTGAACGCTGCACTGACCAATACGCTGGATTAATGTCCTGTCGTGGACGATAATACATCATATAACTCAGTCTTGTCCACGTTAACCCTTGTCTTGCTGAATCCCAGTTAATGTTCTCACTGTGAATTCCTAACACTTCATATTTCAAAGTCTAATTTACAATAAAATGATTTATCTAGTTAGTATCTACCACAGGGGTACTACATAGGGTTTAAAGCCAGCTTGAAAACGTATATATGTTATTGCTTTATTGTTGGAATAGAACGATACTGTACCAGACTGCTATATTGTAGTATGTTTATGTTATGGTTGAAAGCGGACTTTTAATGTACCATAATGTACCACTGTAGAAGTATACAAGCCAAAGCTTATTTTAATTTATACCCAATATTTAATGCCTTTTGTGATAATTTTGATTTACAAAATTTAATGATGTTCCATCCCAATTATGTTATGCAGTTTGCTAATTTGTCGTTTACATTATTATATTAATAACATTCTTCTACCATCGAAATATGACCAGACAATCACAGGGCGCAAAGGGTGGTCCCCGCCAAGGTCAAAAAGGTCAGCTTGACGAGATTATTTAATCAATCAGAGCTTGTTACATGTATATAGTCATACCCGCTGGGGTATGAATAAAGAGGCTGGCTGGCCTGATCATGGACCAACGTAAAATGCGTTGTCACAGCATTGAGCAAACAAGGCATGAGATTCATACAATGTAATCTCAACAAGCATGATACACTGACCTGATGTTGATTTAATGTCTACAATGCTGGCCCGACATTAAACCAACATTGGTTTTATCATTCATCTGTCCAGTAATCGCGACATTTTGTATTTTGGTTCATCTGAGCAATAAAGAAAATATCAGCATGCTATGTAGGCGCACTGCTACACATGTTATATTACATGGTACTAATTAAATCTTGATCTATGTGTATCTGATGTTAACCCACTATTTGTTTTCCCATTATTAGCTGGCTAGCTCTCTCTCTCTACCACCTGCTATCTGGGCTCATATTCTCCCGTGTCAACAAAACATGTATAGACTCTTTGAGGGAATAAAAACGTTCTAATAAAAGTTCTAAATAATTATATATACTGTTATATTTTTGATCTACAATTTTTTGTAGATTATGTTATTATCCAATTTATGATATTATATGTAATGGTGGTTTATCATCATATTATATTAGAAAATGTTAATTTTGTTACCATCACTTACTTTTCATTTGTCCATTTTATTCAATTCCAAGTTTTTAATGTTCCATCCAATATGACATATAATATGCTAAGTTGTCGTTAATTTATATTAGAAGATGGTAATTTTTTTACTATCGCTCATTTTCCTTTGTCAGTTCTATTCTATTCATTGTTTTTTTTTAGGATCTGGCATGTTCTTTATCTTCTGTATGATCCCCCTTTGAAATGTGCAGATCCTCGCTTGAAAAGAAAACATGAGAGGTAACACATTATCAGTTGATTATACCTGCTCTTTCATATTTAACCCTTATCCTGCTGATTACGATTATTGTCATTTTAGCATGTTTTAATTAGTCGTTCAAATCACTGTTATTGAGAAGGAAATATGTGTCTAAACATCAACATTTACTTTTCAAGTAATCAATTACTGCCATTGCAATGTAAGATGAAAACAAACAGCAGCAACTGCGTAATATGTAAGCAGTTACTGATTCTTGCCTTTTCAGCGCAGGTCAAATGTAACATCACGATTGTTTTTTTGTCTTTGCTGTGCAGCTCAAAGGCAAGCGGTCTTGTTACGGCCCACTTTTAAGCAATTGCAGACAATAGTACTTTTAAAGTTACATTGTAGGCCAAAGACAAGCAACAGTAATTGCTTATTTCTACGTAATCTGTTACTGTCCTTTGCCTTTACAGTAGAGGTCAAATACAAACAACAGTAACAGCTTACTTTTAAAGCCAATCAGTTACTGTAATTTGCCGTTAAATTGTAGGTCAAAGACAAACAGCAGTGATTGCTTACTTTTAAAGTAAACAGTTACTCTGCTCAGCATCCTATGTTGGTCTACACTAATTAATGTTGATCTCTGATGCTGGTCCAACATTACCCATCATTTGGTGTTCAATGATTCTTCTTCCGGGAAAAGACAACAGGTTACGGGTTATATTTTGAAGATGATGAATTTATGACTCACGTGTTTCATTGGTCGTCAAAACTGACGGTAAATGTGGATGGGTAACTTAACAAATTGGGATGTGAAAATCCAATCCGTCACTAGGTGGGGGTCAAGAGCTATTAATTCACAAGAAACACGAGACGCTCAACCAATACAATGTTTGTTTAATCTTGGGCCATTCAGATCTGTTCTGTTCCGTTCTGTTCTGTTATGTTCTGTACTGTACTGTTCTGTACTGTACTGTTCTGTACTGTTCTGTTTTGCTCTGATATGTTCTGTTCTGTTTTGTTCTGTTCTGTTATGGTCTGTTCCGTCCGTTCCGTTCTGCTCCGATCTGTTCTGTTATGTTCCGTTCTGCTCTGTTCTGTTCTGCTCTGATATTTTCTGCTCTGATATTTTCTGTTCTGTTCTGTTCTGTTCTGTTCTGTTCTGTTCTGTTTTGTTCTGTTCTGTTCTGTTCTGTTCTGTTCTGTTCTGTTCTGTTCTGTTCTGTTCTGTTCTGATCTGATCTGTTCTGTTCTGTTCTGTTCTGTTCTGATCTGATCTGTTCTGTTCTGTTCTGTTCTGTTCTGTTCTGTTCTGATCTGATCTGATCTGTTCTGTTCTGTTCTGATCTGATCTGATCTGATCTGATCTGATCTGATCTGATCTGATCTGATCTGATCAGGCTTGGGGCCAAAGTACTCGGTACTTCGGTACTTTGGTACTTGAGTACCGATTTTGCAGTACTTGTCGGTACTCAGTACTCGTACTTTTGAAAAGTACTTGTACTCGTACTTGTACTCAAGTACTTTTAAAAATAAAAATACTTTTAACGAGTACTTACGAGTACTTTACGAGTACTAGTCATCTCAAATTTATTCAAAATAGCTCACAGACAAATCCTAAATCATTATTGCAGGATATGGAACATTTAATTTCAGTTAATGATTCTTTCACCATCCGTTTAGCTATTATATTGAAAAATGATTTAATAAATACTTTGAAATTATTTCAAAACTAGTCCAATTACTTACATCAACTTTTAACAAAAGTGCACCTTTTTTACAATATCATTCAGCTAATTGCTTGTTCTGCCTTGTATATACTAGTATCCTCGTGTAGTTCACAAGATAATTAAATAACTATTCTTTAAAAAAAAGACAAGAGACTTTTTATGGAAAACAGGAATATGTGTTGATATATAACATTTACAAGTGACTATACTATACAGTAGGACTAGTAGGGGGGGGGGGGGCGTGATTGTAACAATAATGTCGCGCGATTTAAGAATCACACTAATAACACATCGTTCTTCGCAGCTAAGCCCCAGAAAACATGAGGCATTGAAACAATGGTGGTATATTGTTGGGCCAACGTTGAAGACTATGTACCTAGATTACCATAGGTTCAATTAAATATCGTTTTTGTTGGGACGATTGATCGGTATTTGCATAATATTTGCACAATATTGGCCCAATTGCGTAGACACTTAGCCGACATTTCCCCAGCACCGGACGCATAATATCACTTGAGTGAACAAGTAGTTTATAACTGTTATCTTTATAAAGCAGTTGAGACTCGGTGTGGACTAAGATATACTAAAACCGCCATAGCTCATACAACTCAGTACCAGTGTTGTGTAAATATCAAAAAACACGACCGCGACAACGCGACGTCTTGTCTACAGAGACCTTACAATGTCCACGACATTGGGCCAAGAATTAACCAGCAAGTACGTAGGATTAACACATGATATAGCAATACTGTTCAAACAAAGATGACCAAAGTAATTAGACGGCAGACATCACCCTTTAACTGCGGGACACCACTATTTTTGTACAATATATACATTGCGTCAGGTCACCAGTAAGCAGCTAGTAAGTCAAAAAATGTATTTTTTTGATTTGTCTATTTTTTAATATCGTGATTATGTAGTTTGTCATTTGAAGCTAGAAATTGAGTCAGCAATTATAGCTACAAATTAGAGAAAATATGTAGTTGAAAACGTTAGTGTCGCGTAAGGGTTAAAGGTGTGAGGTTACATAATGAGTCAATTGTAGGCCTACGGCGGCTTTATTTACGTCCCCGAAATGTGATGACGGATCGAGTATAAAAATAGATACAACACTGAGGTGCTCGTCCTATCAATTGCACACAAATATATTTTTAATTTCATAATTTAGGCTAATTTATCAGCCAGCGTATGCCCGGGCTGAATATTGTACGGATATACATGTATTATGGTAATACATTTGATTTGATATCACAGTCAGCAGCAACTAAAGTGTGCCTGTTATCGCAAAACAATTCTGCCGTGCAAAGCCAAAAGGCAATTCTGTTTACTTTACAAGTAATCAGATACTGCCTTTTGCATTTTCAGGGTAGAATTGTGATCAGTATACCTTTAATAGCCTTGATCTTTTCCATGCCACAATGTGTGTTCAGGCTCATTTAAACGTGTATTACAGTGGCGGCCAAATGTTGGCGGCACTGGCCCAAAATGTTACCATTATTACGACTACTGAAAGTTTTTAAACTAGCGTGTTTTGCAACGTAAAGCTTTAAACACAGACAATTTATATACTACCATGTGCTTATTTATTTAATATGATTCGCCAAATAGTAAGCCTACATGTAGCCATCTTCACTCTGTCATGGGATTTGCGGCACGCAATCCCATGGCCTCACGTTATACTGTCATCTGCCCTGATACAAATATCTTCGGACCAATCACATTGGTAAGCAACGTAAACAAATCGTCTGACCCCGGGTGTGACTGTCTCGGATATCTGTGCCGCGCATTGTGAGTGGTCACCGCTGACGTCATTCACAGGCACTAATGAATATTCATGTTAAGATAACCCCTCTCTAATATACAGTTCCCGTACACACTAGTTGTCCAGGCTAGAGCCATGCTCTGCGTGTATTAAGACTGGACTGGTGCAGATGACATGTAGCATACAATACGTTGTACACTGTTTGGAAAATGCAATATCATACTATTGGCTGGGACATGGCATCATGCAATATCAATAATAGGCCTGTCCCATAAAATATTATTTTCACCACTCATATATCTATATGTGACCCAACTTGACAATATGAGTCGTCAGTCGCATATTTAAATATTAGAGTTATTAAGATATCCCGCACTTACCTTTAAAATGGTATATCACACAACTTTGTAGCGTGTTTAACTCTGAAAATATGACTCAACAAACTCAGAAAAATATGAAGTCTGAAATTACGGGTTTTTTTGGGAGAAAATGGCATTTAAATTTCAAAAAAGCAATTTGGGCACTTTTGGAAAATACCACACAATTGTGTTCAAATAAACTGAATAGAAAAAATATTTTCTTGATAATCATTTGCCAAAGTGCGCCTTAAAACCCATTTGCCGGATCGGTTCACATATATCAAGATGAAGTAACATATATTATAATCAATTATTTATTTAATAATTTTTTTGTAATTAATTAGGGTTTACAACGAAAGTACTCGGTACTTGTACTCAAGTACTTTTCAAACTACTTGTACTTGTACTCAAGTACTTTTGAAAATCCAGTACTTCTACTTGTACTTGTACTCGTCATTTTTTCAAGTACTTGTACTTGTACTCGAGTACTTTTGCTCAGTACTCGCCCCAAGCCTGGATCTGATCTGATCTGATCTGATCTGATCTGATCTGATCTGATCTGATCTGATCTGATATGATCTGATCTGATCTGATCTGATCTGATCTGATCTGATCTGATCTGATCTGATCTGATCTGATCTGATCTGATCTGATCTGATCTGATCTGTTCTGTTCTGATCTGATCTGATCTGATCTGATCTGATCTGATCTGATCTGTTCTGATCTGATCTGATCTGTTCTGATCTGATCTGATCTGATCTGATCTGTTCTGTTCTGATCTGATCTGATCTGATCTGATCTGATATGATCTGATCTGTTCTGATCTGATCTGATCTGTTCTGATCTGATCTGATCTGATCTGATCTGATCTGATCTGCTTTGCTCTGCTCTGGTCTGTCTTTTCTTGTTAGACCAATTCTGTTTTGATCAAATCTACTCGATGATGCAGAACCCTAGTCAGGTTTATTAAACCTTTTCCTGTGTATGTGTGTAGATTTGATGACACATTCTTGCCCTCAATGAGAGCACTTGAGCCTAGCTTGACCGTATTCTGGGTAATAGAGCCCCTGTCAGACACAAATCTAACACAAATTGCTCTTTGATTAGGGTCTGGATGGTTTGTTTGAGTATCGCCGGCGGCACTCCAATCCATCTGATCTTGACAACGACGACTAAAAGGTTGGCAAAACGCTGGGCCAACGGATACAATGTCGTCCCAACCATTAGCCAGAGTTAAATTTGTGTTCAGGTGTTAATCCTTGCTATTGGTTTCTATTTTTCATTCATTTGAAGTGGGAATAGATGACGCAATTGTCAGGTTCAAATGACGAAAAAATATTTATTTTTATAAATTAGACATATCACTGATTAAATTATTTGATTAAAACTTTTATCTCGAGGACCGTGCTTAGACGTCAGAATCTGACGTCAATAGACTTCAGATTCTGACGTCAGATTCTGACGTCTATAGACGTCAGACTCTCACATCTCGAGACTGTCCCCGCACCTAAAGAATTCAAAAATGTATAATGGCCTTAGACACATAACATAGGTATTTAAATGAAGCAGTGAGAGATTATAAGACATTAATGATGATTTCAAATTCACAAAATCCCTTTGGTATCCATGGTTTATACACAAATATTTCAGCATTGTAAAAGTTAACTGATCATTTATCTCATAGTTTAGCAGATAAGGCAACCTATTGTGCATTTTATGCTCATAGCATAACATTTCTACCACTTGCAGTCATTTTTAAATGTGGAGGTAAACTGGATTTGACTTCAGATGACCTCTAGAGGTCATTGACCTCGAAGGGTCAAAATATTCACTGGCAAAGCCAAAACATAGTGAACATTGTATATTACAACGCTATGATTTGTTTCTGTGTCCCAAAAGTGTGTCAAATACTCAAAGAGACTGTTTTGAATTATAAACATAACACCAAGGTCATGTCAAGGTAACACTAAGGTCATTTACACTTCACACACTTTAGGATATTAAGGGCAGTATCAACCTTGGGAAGGAGGCTATCTCCTAGGTATTCTACTTATTACGCTCCTTCCGCAATATTTAGTTGAGCGGGCTAAATTACAATTATGCAGCATTGTAAAACATTAGCTTGGGCTCCCATAGCAAAATATTGATAAATAATTGCGTTATGAAGTTTGACATGGGTCGGGGTTGTGTTTTACTGGAGTAAAATCTCGAAGCAATTTGAAGGTCATGGCAAGGTTATTTCAAGGCCAAACTGGCAAAAACTGTTACCATGATCACATGTCTTCTTCAGAGCTGTTCCAATTTCTTTTTCAAACGTTTCTTCACCTAAAGGAGCCTGAGCTTCAGTCTGGTGTCATGTATTCATTTTTTCTAGAATCACATCTATCTACATCAACCTAACTTTATGTAGGTGAGCCATATCTGATAATCTAAAGACAGCTCAGTTTATTATCTTGATTTCCAATGATGTAATTGGTTTTAGGCCTATTGGCTATACATTTACATGTACCAGCCTGCATGTAGCAACCGTGTCCCCTTCAATAAGTTTGGTCAACAAAGCAGTGTCTTCTAATTCGGGACCACATTATTATCTATAGGCCTACTGTGGATAGATGCATAATTGTAAGCCATGTGAGCCATAGTATGGCTTTGATGCCATCACCTTTATCTAGTCTCTATAGTCTAATGTTCCAGGTAGCTGGAAGCTGTTAGAAGACTACATACATTTAGAGAAAATGATGGCCATTTATACTGATTATAACTGCTCGCGTAGAGCGTTGAAATGTATATGTTTTTAGCGTGACCCTCATATCATAATAGAACCCAACCACCATGTATCTACTAAAGGGTACGAAGTCTTTTGATGTCAACAAGTTTTAGAAGTCTGGTTATATGTCCAGCTGATGTTTATCTTTAACCCTCACAATGCTGAATTACTTTGTATAAACCATGGGGACCAAAGGACTTTTTTCTATTTGAGATCATCATAATGGTTTAGTTAGCTCTTTCCGCTTCATTTGAATACATATGCTGTGGGTCTACGACCATTAGAAATTTTTTCAGTGCGGGACCGTCTTTATACGTCAGAATCTGACGTTTACAGACATCAGATTGTGACGTCTAAAGACGGTCATCGCGATGAAAGGGTTAAGAGGAGATTTCATATCTGGTAATTAATCAGAATTAACGCAGTTTTTCTTGTTTCTCCCGCCGTCATACCGCGTGCCTTAGCCAGGTACCATGTCTTACAGACAGGGGATAAGCCTTCTTACCTTTCAATGATCGTTGGTAGGAGAGGCATAGACACGTGCCTTTAAAGGAACTAGAACACCACAACATTTTGTGGATCTTCAATACATTCTGGAAGAGTTAGGGCTCTCACACACAGCAAAGACTCCCCGCGATTGCTTGAAACGGGAACGTCATGGCAGGCTTTAGAAAATCGCAGACAAGCTGGTTCTACGACGGCAGTGTGTCACACCTGAAAGACTGTTACCGACTTGGCGTCGTAAGCTATATCAGCGATCCTAATAGTAAACATGTAGGCCTAGTGGGTGTTCCGGAAGCAATATTCCCAGCAGGCACGGGACGTTGAACCAATGTTGGTTTAATGTTGGGCCAGCGTCGTTGAGACACTACGATCACGTCGCAGGACATGCCAAACACTGTAATGACCGTCTACTACGGCTAAGACAGCCCACTAATACTGAACATGTTCAGTCTTGACGACGGCTTCCGACGGGACGGAAATAGTTGTGGGAGTCACACCGCACCAATAAATATGCAGTGGAATAAATACCCAGTCGAAGTTCTGTTTCTATACTTTAATCCATAACTTTACCACAACTTTACCAACTTGGAAATGATTTTTATATAAGACGAAATCCCCGTATTTCTTATTTTTGACATGGTTGTCAATAATTAGAAATCAGAAATTTCGTCTCTATATCTAGCCTAACTGGTAAATGCGCAGCCCAAAAATAAAAAAAAGATTTTGCAGTTCTAGTCTATGGACATGTTTACATCATATGGTCATTTTATTAAACCAAAATAAAATCACCGATTTTTTGATGATTTTAGACCTGGGCATGTCCCTTTAATGGTGATTCACTATTATCACCATATGAGTCACTGATCATAGTTGGATCAATGTTGGTCCACCTTCTCTGACGCTGGCCCAGCATTAAAGCAACATTGGGTGAACGTCGCATCCTCATTGGGAATATGCCTGCATTGTACATAATGTAATCAGGAATTTGCCAAGTCAACAAAGAGACATTGCATAATTATTGATGGGCTAATCTCGTGGACGCTGGCCTAACCTTGAGCCAACACCGAGTCAACAGTCTGTGTTTTTGTGATTGTTTGCATCAATGTTGACCTAATATCGGCTTAATGTTGGTCCAACGTTGCAGATGGTGGCCCAACATTGAAAGAACATTGAGTAAATGACTCCTTTTCTCTGGCATATATTCCTGCATTGTATCTAATGTAATCATAAAGGGATTTGACGAGACGAGTAAAACAAAGATAAAATGGCGGCCCTGACACTAAACGTGTCTGCTACAAATTGATGTTAGGCGCCTTTCTGATGTGTAGGTATGACCTCAGACCGTCTCTATATCAGACCTCAGGGGCCGTCGTTTAAGTTCGAAATATTCCAAAATACGAACACATATCATATTGGATTTGACTACCCACCCAATCCCCTAATACGAAAAGACGGGACATGAAGTTTGGTGGCAAACCCATTCAGTTTCTGATACAAAATCAATAACATATATACATATCTCCAGCTATGGTGTTTTTATTAATTTACAAATAAAGAAATGAAATAAAATCTGCATTTTTGATATAGCAGAACATAAAAAGGACACATAGAAAAATCGAAAACATTAATACGAAAGACGTAGCTAACCACCCACCTACATGTTCCTACTTATATACATATCTTAGGTGATGTTTGGATGTTTGCATTACTTTACAAAGAAAGAAATGAAACAAATCTGCAGTTTTGATAAAGCAGAAAACAAGTGCAATTAAAAAAATTGAAAAATGCCAATACGAAAGAGGCTGTCAACCACCCACCTACATGTTCCAACAAACCGTCCTCATATTCTTAGTGAACATCGCGAACTTTTTAGACCGTCACTTATATTAACATACACAACATAAAGAGTCTGTAATCGTTGTTACTAATAGCATACACAACATAAAGAGTCTATAATCGTCGTCATTCAATAATAACAGACACAACATAAAGAGTATGTGATGTAATAATAATAATAATAATAATAATAATAATAATAATAAAGTCTTTATTTAACGAGGGTACATATATAGGCATACAATAAAATATAAAATCAGTTAAACAAAAAATTACTAATTGCATAAATGAACATACTTATATACTAAACCACTGAGCATTAGCTCATCCGCCGTGGGGCCCTCACTTACGAACATACAATGAACATAATATATCAATATTAGAAACTGCATTATTATAGTATGATGCGAAAAGATTATACATTCTAGCTCAATATTTATGTTTTTTCAAAACTTAAAGCCATGCCGTTTTCATGTGTACGTTGTGCTTCATCAGATAAATATTCTTTGACTAATTTAATTTCTTTGCCATGGACAATAATTGTAGAATCATCGGCGAATAATTATGTTTTTCCAGTTGTATTTTCTAATGGAAAGCCAATCATCTGTCATAGAAGCAAGTGCTATTTCACAAGAGTGTTTGTTTCGGAAACCTGCTTGTCTGGGCGATAAAAGATCGTTCACCACAAGAAGCTATGGCTGTTTTCCAGATCGCAGTAAGTAAGCTATTATGTATGCTGTGATTACAGATATCTGTTAGCTGTTTAACCGTGATTACACATATCTGTTAGTTGTTTAGCTATTACTGGCGCTGATAATCTGATAACTTTTGATGATATGTTATCGATCCCTGTTGCCTTATTTGTATCAAGATTGGGTAAATATTTATAAACAAAATCTTTTGTTATATGTAGTATGTTAAAAATGTTTCCTTTTGGTAGTTTCGTCGAAATAAAATGTCCCAGTTGATGTAAATTTGGTGATAAAATATTGTCTTTATTTGGAAACTTTTCTGTCACACTAGTAAAGTATTCATTAAAACTATTTGCTATATCATTATCATTTGTATATGTCTTGTTATTGTATGTTATGCTTTTAATGTTAGTAGTATCGCTGGATTTGTTGTTTAGTTCATTAAAGACTTTACTTAATTTTTTTGTGTGTAATATGTGAGTAATATGTTTTTTTTGCATCTCTTATTAACCTTGTAGTTTCGTTTCTCCAATGTTTATAATTGTGTTCATCTTTGTATTTCTTTTCATTTTCTCTCTTCTTTATAGCAAGTGAAATGCAATTGTTTATCCATTCAGGCTGTTTTTTTTATGCGTTTGGTGACTAGTGGTAAATGCTTATCTATTATTGTCGTGAAAGTACAAACATTTGAAGATATTCGTCCGTCTAAATGTTGCAGCACGCAGGTAACCAGGATGTGTTTTGTAAGTCTAACAGTAGTGCATCTAGGCTAAAAGTAGTGTATTTACGATATGTTATAGTTTTGTTACAGCCCTCACTTTTATTGTGGTCATTATTCTTCATTTAAAAAACAGCAAATACAGGGGGATGGTCGCTAATACTATAATTGATATGAGCACTATACACCACTGGGAGATCATCAGAAACATAAATATGATTTGTAGTGAGGTTGATCCAAGACGTTTTAAGTTTATTGTTTTTTTTCGGACAGATAATCAATGTTTATATCACCCATTAAAATAGTTGGTTTATTTTCTGAGTACGTTCTGTACATGTATTCCTCCATATTGAATAACCAATTCTGTGTAGAATCGTGATCATTATTTGGTGGACGATAAACTGAGGTAAGTAAAATTGATTTAGTCAAAAAACCGTTGTCATTCAATAATAACAGACACAACATATATAGTCTGTAATCGTTGTCATTTGATAATAACAGACATAACACAAAGAGTCAGTATTTTTTTTTATTTCAGACAAAACAATCGCAAATATTAATGTTTAACAAGCGAACAAAACAGATTACAAGTGAGTATAATCGGGATTAGCGTGAAGTGGTTAATAACCAATGTGTCGTGTTATTGACCTACATTGCCGCCAACAGCTACAGGGCTGGATAAATGACAATCTGGGATTCCTTCTGCAAATAAAGCTGTGTCCTCACACTCCCCTCCCCACACGGGAGGATGTCAACCCCCATCAAACAAGGCGAGCCATGGGGGACACGAGACAATGATCCAATGCCGGATCAATGTAGGCCTCGTGTCAACATTGTATCAGGCAGTAACCACCTGTTGTAGATAAATATGTAGCCAGCAGAACAAATACGACATGTTTGTGGGTGGCTGAGTACAGCAAAAGTCTGTGTCAAAAATAATAAAATAAAATAAATGTGCCACATGTACATGATGTATACTGCAACGAAAATAGTAGTTGCAAGTATCTTTGCTAGCAATATCATTTTAAAGTGAGCGAGTGAGTAAACATTGCTTTACGTCACAATATCGCGACAGAAGGAAGCTCGAAGTCGGGACTGGCCTACCCTACTCTTATCGAATGATTTCAATAGTGCTTTATATTACACGTACCATATACAGCATTGCAGACCCCAAATCGTTGAACAGTTTGGAGCACTGTACATGCCCAACCGTGGCGACTAATATCCGACCCGGCTGTGATTTTAATCCAGTACCTCGTTTAGAGCCACAACCGGACCGAATTTATAAGCAAGCCATCTGGGTAGCCAATATACACTTTGAACATTTTCTGTATTTTGTATTTTGTTTCTTTCAAACCTGACTACCAAAGTGTGGATGAACCCGGGAGATCAGACGTGACAGATAGGTAGCCATTATTATCGCGTTCATAGTGTTGGCTTTCACTACAAGATATATGGTGAGATCAGCCCATTTCGCACTCTCTCCTTTTCGCTTCACTGCTCAGTTTGATTTTGCCGTTTCAGATAGATATTAGGACGAGAAAATACATACTGCATTGTTAGGTAACGCGTTCGGTACATCAAGCCCTCGCCAAAAGGCTCGGGCCTGATGTGGTGACTTTTCCTGAGATCTCACCATAGCCAACGATGCAGTATGCTTACACCAGGGCCCCGTTCTACTTAATATACTGCTGTGGAACTGATTACTACAGGTTACGAAATGGCGATTTTTTTATAAGTCCTTATTATTCTTATCTTATGTGAGTTGGAAACGCCAGATCTCTTTTTTTGACTCAGGTTGACATAGAAATAGCTTTGCCCTGCTGCTGTTTGACTGCGAGGCAGTAGGCTTCAATGCACTTGATACACGGTGAACACGTTCTATCGTACAACACTAAACATTCGTGAACCTCTTTATTTCAAAGAAAAACCCGACACTGCTACTGCATGTACTGGGTCAATGGATGTGACAGGTTACAAAATAGCGAATTGTCCTCGCATTCTCATCTTGTTGTGATGTGGAAACGCCGGGCCAAGTTTGCTGATTTTGAAGGACACTGAAGTGGCTTTGTCCAAATCCTATTATGCTGTTATCACAACAAGGGAGAGACATTGAACCAATGTTGTTTTAATGGTGACCCAGTGTCGCAGACGCCGGGCCAATATTAGACCAACGTTGGTTCAATGTTTTGTGTTTGCTGGGCTAACAGCTGTGACGGTACGTTGGCGCAATGCTGGGCCAATATCGCCGATGGTAGGCCGACGTTGTAGCAATTGCTCCATTCCAATGCGATGGGGACTGACAATGGGTATTGTGTATTGTCTGACCGTGCCCACCTAATAGGAATGTCCTGCACCCCCCCCTCCCCCCTCCTGCTAGAGATATCAATATTTCATCAGAAGCCAGTTTACATAACATTCATGTCTGCCGCATTCCTGCCAGTACGGGACGTTGAACCAATGTTGGCTGTATGTTGGGCCAGCGTCGTAGTCGATGGGTCGACATTGAAACACATTGGTTCAATACATCATGTCTGCTGCACATGTGGATGAAACCCATCACGAGGCAGCCTCGTTATGGAGTCCAGCAGCCACGAGGCAGCCTCGTTATGGAGAACAGTAGTTACGAGGCAGCTTCGTTATGGAGTCCAGTAGTCATGAGGCTGCCTCGTTATGGAGTCCAGCAGTCACGAGGCAGCCTCGTTATGGAGTCTATCAGTCACGAGGCAGCTTCGTTATGGAGTCTATCAGTCACGAGACAGCCTCGTTATGGGGCCCAGCAGTCATGAAACAGCCTCGTTATGGAGAACAGCAGTCACGAGGCAGCCTCGTTATGGATCCCAGCAGTGACGAGTTTGCGAAGTGGGCCCAGCAGTAAGCCAACATTGGGTCGGAACACGTTGCACTGTATGGAGTAACATGCTATGAATAATCGAAATACAACATAAGTTGACATCAGACTGTGTTCTATGGGTTAAAACTACATATTTTTATGGACATTTTAGCCGACCAGTCGCCCTAGATGTTTATGTCGTGGGTGTTGGTGAAATCAGCCCAGGTTGATTTTACTTTTGTTTGTGTAGCTCCCCCCTCCCCATATATTGCAAACAAATTGCATTGTATTGTATCTAAAAAATTGTGGTGATTTATAGACAATGTATCGTATTGTTTTGCATTGACAATGTTTTTTCTACTGTATTTGATAATCTTCTGCTTTTTTATGCTTTCTTTGTTAAAATTATCGGTGGCCTGTACGCTAGCGACCATAAAGCGTTCTTGTACGGGTCTCATTTAATTTACGGGTGTCTAACCCTTCTGAGTATGTGTGGATGTACATTGTGAGAGTATATAATTTCTACCTGTCACACCTCTTTTTACCCATTACCCCGTCACATGTATCAAATCTCCCAATAACAAGTTCCATTCTACTTACAGGATATCTCCGGAAGTGACGTCACAGTCACGTGACGTATGTGGTGTTGACACGTGACCTAAGGGACACCTGGTGAGCAGTGTGAGCGGTGTGTTGCTGACAGGGGGCGTTGATGAGATGATAGGGGCGTGGTGCGTCGTGCTGGCGGGCTCGATTCTACTCCTCGCCGAAGTCACAGTCTCAGGTGAGTGACCTCATCATCGGTTACGTCATATTATGCTACAATGTCAGAGGATGTTCTCCTTCCAAGCAAACGCAAGACGTTGAATCAATGTTGGTTTAACGTTGGCCTAGCGGCTACGACTCTGGTACAACTTTCATCCAGCATTGGTTCAACGTAAGTGTGTTTACACAATATTTTTCAGCCAGGATGTTTCAGCCCTGTCGTATGTTGGTAGTACCCCGCTATATATTAAAAAAC
>OZ024910.1:80061581-80076581 GCA_964017125.1 Flabesymbios commensalis | reverse complement strand
AGTCACGCACCCAGATGTTTCGTACCACCCTTCTTCTTGGTACCACCCTTCTTGCTTAGGTAGTTCTATGTACGCGGAAAAATGCATTTGTCAGTGATAAGCAGCTAAACGTGATATCAACGCGTAATACAGGTCCGATAACAATGCTTTGACCGTGACAGACCGCTAAACTTTGGCGTCTTACCACGTCTTAATCACTGCCGGAACACGGATTATCGCGTGTGTTTCACGTGTGTTGTACGTCCTTACCACGTGTGCCGTCCGTGCTTGTCCGCGCTCTAAAGTTTTGAGCAGTTCAAAACTTTATTCCGCGTCCGACGCCGTTCCGATCTTTCTTCACGTTCTGCCACGTCTACAACACGGCTGCAGCTTGTCTTCAACGCGAACAAAATTGGCTGTTTCACGTGAGACTACTTTTTTGACGTTTTTTGGCCGTGATTAAGCCGTCAAGTGCTGTCTGACCAGAGCTTTATACCCCAGTCACACATACACGACGCACAGCCCACGCCTTGATTGACAAAAAATAGAGCAGTGCGTCGTTGTGCGTCCTTGAATTTTGTCAGGATATGAGAAGAGCTAGCGACTTTGAGACGAATATACAGCGTGTCATAAATAAATCAGGTGTATAAATCAGCGAATACACAGCGTTTCGCTACCGCGTTGCGCGTTTGCAGGACAACAGAGTTAACGAATACACCGCGCATCGCCAGCGCGAAGCACGAATGAGTCGGAAAGCATTTAGCACGCCCCATATACGTTATATGTTCGCTGGACATGCGTTAGGAACACGTTGGAGGGGCGCTATATGCGCGCTCGGCATTTTTGAGTTTTCTTCTGACCGTAAGGTTCAGTCACACATAGTCGACGCACGACCCACGCACTGAAAATTGATTTTTTGTGCCAGAGCGGCTGTCGTGCGTCGGTCGTGCGTAAGCATTCGTTACTGGTTCGTGGAGGGCGCTGCACTAACGCTACGCATATTTTTGTGCGCAGTGTAATCGTCAAAGGAAGTTGGGTGTATTAAAAAAATGAACGCTTATGAACGCATAAATATACACGCCAGAAGATCGCCAGAAACATGTAAGGCGCGCTAAAACAACGTTTTATCAACGTCAAATAGGTTTGCTATGTATCACATTGCTGCTCGTTGTGGACGCCGGGCAGTCGCGGGCAACACGCTTGCCCTGCGCTGCATGAGCGCTCGAAGCAAACGTTGGGCACTCGCCCGCATGTCGTCTAGCACTCGAGCAACACGCTGTGACTATGTTATTTCTGTAGCTTAACCCTTGGAGCTCTGAAGAACGACATTTTATTTGTAATTATTTGAGGTGGTGTTTCACATGATACACGGCTTTAAGAGCCGAATTTCTTATCAATTTGTCGAAATTACGTCCAAACATAGCATGTTTTCATAATTTTAACTCACATTTTTTCTTTTAAAAATGGTTACATATGTACAAAACGAACTGATAAAATTCACTATAACCGTCGACAACGCGCTAGCAAAGCGCTGTTCATTCGCCCTTTGCGTTACAAACACGCTGTGCATTCGCAACCAACTTGTGACGTTTTTTTCACAATCCGGACTGTATTTTTTTATGCGTGGACTGTGCGCCGTTTACATGTGACTGGAACAAACTTCGGTCAACGAAAACACAACGAATTTAGAGCGTGAGCTCTACTTGTGCCTAGCGTTAGACTGGCGTTGATCTGACGTCCTTCTGGCGTCCATATTCACACGTGGAAAAACGCTCACATTTTTGAACATGCAGAAAATGTGCGCAGAGGTTGACGCACACAATAAATGAATAACGCTCATCCGGCGTTCTCGTCAAATCATCAACGAATTCTGACGCACGCCCAGCGAATCACAACGCACTGAACAGAATTCTTCATTTTTTGTGCGCTGGACGTGCGTAATGGTATGTGTGACAGGGTCTTTAACAGAGATTGACATTAGAGACAGAATATGATGGAAGCCACAGCTTGTCTGGAAAAATACGACATGGTGACTTTGAGAGTTTACGTGAATCAATGTGATGTTATTATATGTACCCTTGTGCTGTTGGGACCCTTTATATTCCCAGTATATTGTGCATAGTCGTTTTCAAGCAAGGTTGATACCAAATAAGGTATAGCTAAAATTAATCAAATTTTCTGTGGTGGGTCATCAGTCAAATAATTCAATTTGGCAGATGGCGATTGCTTGTAAATATAAAACATTTTTCGTCATTTAAAGCTGGAAATTGCGTCAGCAATTCTAACTTAAAATGTCGAAAAATAGAAACAAACAATTCAGCAGCAGAAGGGGTAGCACTGTATCAAAAGACACAGTAGATGTATAAATAAAAAAAAAAATAGTACAAAATAGATTTTAGTATGGGCAATTTTGTTGACAATGTTTCTCCATGTTGAAATAAAATTCACAAAACTGTCCATTTTCATGCCAATGTTCCGTGAGCAGACATCTTTTTACACTTGGGTGACACACCAAATCGATTTCAATTCGTACGTGCGAAAACTGTCAATTACTGATCGTCATATGCGTTTGTTGACGACTCACCAGAAAGCAGGACACTATGTTAGAAAGAGCATCTCACATGAAACCATGTTAGGAAGAGCATCACGCATGACACCATGTTAGAAAGAGTATTACGCATGACATCATGTTAGAAAGAGTATCACGCATGACACCATGCTAGAAAGAGCATCACGCATGACACCATGTTAGAAAGAGTATCACGCATGACACCATGCTAGAAAGAGTATCCTATGACACCATGTTAGAAAGAGTATCACGCATGACACCATGTTAGAAAGAGTATCCGCATGACACCATGTTAGAAAGAGTATCCTATGACAAGTCTAGAGAGGGTGAATTCAGCGGGAAAAGATGTTTACACTGCACACAAAAATACAGTACATGCATAAATAAAAAGAAAAACAGTACGAAATACATTTTACTGTAGGCAAATTTGTGGACGAGTCTTACAAATTAGTCCCATGGTTTTATAACTATAACGAACAGAGTGTCTTAATTAAACACGGACATGGTTGATTGATTGTTTATTGATAGGCCTATAGCCCATGTAAAATCATACTGCAATGCATCAATGTGGATAGCGGAACAACAGAGACAAAGTGAAGAGGTAATAACGACATATTTATTAATGAAAACAGAAGCAGAAGAGCGTGTGGAAGATTATTAGAATAACACATCAGCGAGGACATTCAATAATAAAAAACAGTATTTACAAAAATGAAAACCGGATAATTACCGCTACTAGAGTAGCAAATGAGGAAGGGGTTTATATAAAACTGAAGCCATAGCCATCATCATAGAAATGTCATTGTCATATAATAGCTATTGTCAGACGTAAATAAGAAAAAAGATTACAACAAAATATTGACAAGGCACAATATAATCATGCTAATTAGACAGCATGTTATCCATTTTTCAGTCCATAACAATTAGTAAAAATATGATATAAAGATTACAAAAGGATATTTTATATATAAGTCTCCATGCAGCATTAGACATTACATCGCAATTCACCTCAGCGGTTGATGACACATAACAGTTTAGTAAAATATAGTCAAGTTCAATATATTTTATTTCGACAGTTATACTTACATTGGACTTGATAAAGTGGTAGTTTATATATTTTGATTCATGCTACGAAATATCGGTGGTTAGATACACTTTTTATCATTGAGTAAAACAAGTTCAAGTTCAATGCATTTTATTTTATTTGTTCAAAGGTATAACTAAATCGTCAAAATTTAGGAATCTAAGTGGGAATTGTGACAGTGGCTGAATCTTTGATCAGCCAGGGGTGAATGTCAGTGTTTGTCAGGTAGAGCTTTGTGATTGGGACTGTTCTCTCCCACAGTCGATATTCCGTTTAGTTTCCTGGCAAACCACTTGGTGAGAGTCCAAGTGGTGGAAAAACAGATGTGTACGTGATCAAGTGGAGACGATCTGACATCCCCGAGACTGAGCCGTAGAACAATTACAGAACGAGAGAAGTGACAGTAACCCGACAGTCACGTGATTGCTTAATATGAATATATAATGAGCAGATAATCCTGACATTCTACTTGGCACGTCCGAGTGCGGACAGAGTGCCCAATGTTGTTTTAGTGTTGGCCCACCGTCCACGATGCTGAACCAACACTAAAACAACATTAGGTTGACGCTCTAATGTTGATAGAGTGTTCCTGATCCCACTGTTGTTTGCTTAAATCTCGTCCACAATTCGAAGACAAACAGCAGTAACTGTTTTTATAAAATGTAAGCAGTTACTGCTGTTTATCTTTGTGTCAATGACCCCCCAATTCTCAGTGCTGGATCCATAGATTCCCAAGAGAATACTTCAGATCATAATATGGAGGGGGGATAGCACCAATTACGAAACGGTTAACAAATGCTGGTTTAATGTTGGGCCAGCGATGCAGGCGGTGGTCCAATATTAAGCCAACATTGGTTACCCAATGGACAGAAAAAATACTGATATCTAATTATAAAATTATAAAATTGTAATTCCTTCTACGGCTATTAAAAATAGTTCATTTTTTCAGTGCGCGGAGCGACTTTAGACATCCGAATATGATGTCTATAGACGTATAGACGTCAGATTCTGACATCTAATTATATCCCCGCATTACAAGAATTAAATATTTATAAATACAGTAGACCCATAACATAGGTATTCAAATGAAGCGGGAAGAACTAACTAAGAAATTTATGATGATTTTATATACAAATATTTCAGCGCAAGGGTTAATTGCAGGCTGGATTCCAGTCACGTCCGGTTTTTAGACATATAACACGTTAATCTGATGTGGGATGAATAACACCGTAACAAGGCGAACAGCAGTACATGCTTACTGGAGAAGTCAGCAGTTACTGCTGTTTGCGTTTGACGTACAACAAAAATCAAACAACAGTAACTGCTTACTCAGGAAGTAAACAGTTACTGATGTTTGGCTTGGCACAGGAGAATAGATTTAATGCATCTGAAATCCCTGGTAAACACCCACCTGATCTGGAGAGTCCTAGATATAAGCTATTACTCGGGCAACCCAGCTTGACAAATACAATGATTATATTTTGGTCGTTTACCATGTACACTAGTACTATAATGGTAAAAAAAAGACGAGCTGTTTTTCATCCTATCCACGGATTAAGTATGGTATTGTAGCCTCGACCAATATGATGAGTCATCTGAGATCCCTGGTAAACACCCACCTGATCTGGAGAGTCCTGGATATAAGCTCTTACTCACCATGTATACTATAATGAGAAAAATAAGCTGTTTCTCATCCCATCCACGGACCAAGTATGGTATTCTACCCCGATCAATCGAAGAATGGCTCAGCCTGCCACATGACGAGATCAGCCAAATACCACCGTCATGCAGTTGTCATTTAAATAGGGCGTAGAACACCATACTTGGGCCAAATCCACCATATGAAATAAGTATGTGTAAATGCTCATATAGCCTTTGACAAATATTTCTTAGTCATTAAGATCTGAAATTAAAACTTGTTTTGCTTTTAAAATGTATATGAACATAGACAAATGCTTAGCAAACTGGCTACTTATTTTCCTACTAGGCAGTCATTAGTGTTTCCCTCTGCAGTGTATGTCAAAGGCAAATAACTTGACTGCTCACCCGAATATTAAACGCCCACTAGCCTATACTGTTTGTATTTTCATACCATTGTAAAATCGTCCAGCAATGAATATTGTGAAACCAAGACAGTTCTGCGTTTGTTTCAGAGAAGACTGATTTTTGTCACAATGAGGTTTTTAAGGCGAGATGTCCAGAAGGTCAGCTGCTGATGATAACAGGAGCTGATTATGGCAGGATGAGGATGGGAACGTGTGTCAAGAAAAGCTGGGGCATCTTGGGATGTAGTGTGTCTGTTCTGGATAAGGCGAATAGACGATGCTCAGGACGGGAGTCATGTGAAATAAAGGTGAGGGAATGAATGAATGAATGAATGAATGAATGAATGAATGAATGAATGAATCAATGAATGACAAACTAGAAAAGCTGGGGGATCCTGGGATGTAGTGTATCTGTCCTGGATCAGGCAAATAGGCGATGCTCAGGACGGGAATCATGTGAAAGGTGAAGGAGTCATGTGAAATGAAGGTGAGGTAGTGAATGAATGACATAATGAATGAATGAATAAATAAATGAATGAAGGGATGAATGAATGAATGAATAAATGAATGAATGAATAAATGAATAAATGAATAAATGAATAAATGAATGAATGAATGAATGAATGAATGAATGAATGAATGAATGAATGAATGAATGAATGAATGAATGAATGAATGAATGAATGAAGGTGAAGGAGTCATGTGAAATAAAAGTGAGGGAGAGAATGAATGAAAGAATGAATGAATGAATAAATAAATGAATTAAGGGATGAATGAATGAATGAATGAATGAATAAATGAATGAATGAATGAATGAATGAATGAATGAATAAATAAATGAATGAATGAATGAATGAGTGAATGAAAGAATGAATGAATGAATGAATAAATGAATGAATGAATAAATAAATGAATGAATGAATGAATGAATGAATGAATGAATGAATGAATGAATGAATAATGAATAGATGGACGGATAAATGAATGAATGAATGAATGACTGAATGAATGAATGAATGAATAAATGAATGAATGAATGAATGAATGAATGAATGAATGAATGAATGAATGAATGAATGCAAACACTAGGAAACGCTAGGTGATCCTAGTATGTAGTGTGTCTGTCCTGGATCAGATAAATAGGCGATGCTCAGGACGGGAATCATGTGAAATAAGGGTGAATGAATGAATGAAGGAATGGATGAATGCCTAAATCAATGACTGGATGAATGAATTAATGAATGAATGAATGAATGAATGAATGAATGAATGATTGATTGAATGAATGAATGAATGAATGAATGAATGAATGAATAATGAATGAATAAATGAACAATGAATGAATGAATAATGAACAGATGGACGGATAAATGAATGAATGAATGAATGAATGAATGAATGAATGAATGAATGAATGAATGAATAAATGAATGAATGAATGAATGAATGAATGAGTGAATGAATGAATGAATGAATGAATGAATGAATGAATGAATGAATGAATGAATGAATGAATAAATGAATGAATGAATGAATGAATTGATGGGTGAAAGAAAGGATGAATAAATAAATTAATACCTAAATGAATGAATGAACGAATGGATGGATGAATGAATGAATGAATGAATGGATGAATGAATGAATGAATGAATGAATGAATGAATGAATGAATGAATGAATGAATGAATGAATGAATGCATGAATAAATGAATGAATAAATAAATTGATGGGTGAATGAAAGAATAAATAAATGAATATCTAAAGGAATGAATGAATCAATGAATGAATGAAAACTAGAAATGCTGTGGAACCCTATGATGTAGTGTGCCTCTATCTGGATCAGGTGAATAGACGATGCTCAGGAAGGGAATCATGTGAAATAAAGGCAAATGTATGAATGAATGGATGAATGGATGAATAAAAGAATGAATGAATGGATTGAATAAAAAATGAATGTAAAGAAACACTTCTAATATAAAATATAGAAATCTGATATATCCTATGATTTAGTTTGTTCCATGTTGGTACAGCGCTGTAAACGGTGGAGCAACATTAAGCCAACGTTGGTTCATCTGGGATTTTTGATGTCTAATGTTCAACTTTAAAACATGTTGATTGTCTTGCTATATGAGCATGTAACAAATCGAAACTAAAGAGACAACCCGACGATAAATGCCACACTTTAAATTTTGCTTAAATCAGTTACATTGTTGTGAGCAATGGAAGGAACATTTATGGAGTAACTATGCGTGTCAATATTATCAGTAGCAATCTGTTCTGTGATAAAAAATAAATAAACATATCTAATGCATTTTGAATCATAGGAAAAATGTATTCGTATATTAATTATTGATAATAAAGCCATCACAACGCATTATTATTTCTTCTACTTGAACTGTTATATTTCACGTGTCTTCTTAGTTGCCAGATCCTTTAATTGACATTTAATTTCAACATGCTATTATATCTTGAACATAATCACTCATATTCCATGTGACCCTTTAGGTACCAGATGCTTTACTTGACATGGAGAAACCTTGTGACGAGGAGCTGAAGAGTTATTTGCATATCACATACGTCTGTGTGGCTGGTAAGTCTTAAAGGGTGACTACTTATCACAAACATCTATAAAACCCATGCTCACTATTCAAACAAGTGTGGTAATATGTTGATGAAAAATAACATTTGTCATGTTTGGCAATTCAGCATAATTGACAATCCAAAAGAACATGGGCTACATTATCATGCCTAGTTGGTATCCGGCCAACTGCCTCTGGGACAAACGCCCCCCGGACAATTGCCCCCGGACAAATGCTCCCCGTGGACACAAGCCCCCCGGACATCAGCCCCCCCCCCCCCCCCTGGCCAATTGCCCCCGTACCAATAGCCCCCGGTCAAATGCCACCCGTTTTTTTAAGAAGTTTTTTGCGAATACAAATGAACAAATTGTACATAAACCTGTGTCCGTACATACATAGTATAATTCACACCTTCTCGCTCTGTAACATATACATTCATAACA
Organism: Flabesymbios commensalis; assembly: GCA_964017125.1. NCBI lineage: Eukaryota > Metazoa > Annelida > Polychaeta > Terebellida > Flabelligeridae > Flabesymbios > Flabesymbios commensalis. The sequence goes on along the minus strand of OZ024910.1, from coordinate 80,067,882 downwards.
CTTATCCTGATTCGTGCTAATCATGCTAATTGGCATGGCCTCATCACACCTGCCCTAATTCTCGCTAATGTAGGGCATGGCTTAATTCACATCTATCTTAGTTCTCGCTAATTTATTAGTCGTTGTATTTTAAGTATATACGTGATATTATTGATTAAATTACATGGCTAACCAATATAAATTGTATGAATATATTTAATGTGTAATCAATATTTATATATTATATACTTGTGATAATTATATATTATTATAATTATATATTGTATATTTGTGATATTATACCAGGATATTATTTGTAAATCACACACCTTGTCGCTCAGTTAACACATGGCTTCATCACACCTATATTAATTCATATTTTTTACTATGGAGTCGCAGGTCTGCTGTAAATATACCATTTCCAATGTATAAATAAATATGTAAATAATAATCAGTACTTTAAATAATGACTGTTGTTCAATAAACGGTTTTTTTTATATGTTTTTTTAACTTAAAAAAACGGGGGCATTTGACCGGGGGGCTATAGGCACGGGGGGAAATTGGCCAGGGGGATGATGTGCGGGGGGCTGGTGTCCGCGGGGGGCGTTTGTCCGGGGGCTCTTGTCCGGGGGGCCTTTGCCCGGGGGCATCACTGAAACCAACAGTACAGTTTTCTTACATTAGGACCGTTTTCTATTTCTATTGTCTCTTCTTCCTTGCTCTAACTGTTTTTGTATTAATTTATGACTATTTTCTATGTCCAGTGGCTCTTCCCCCTCGGTCTAACTGTTACACTGGGGCGGCAGTCTCTCTGCCCTCAGACACCCTCTACATATCAAACACCGTCACAGAAAGAACAAAATGCGGGTCTAAACAATCACCATGGAAGCTGGAGGCGTTACCAGGACAACAGATCAACCTGACCCTGCTGGATTTTACAGAGCACCCGTCAGTGCCTGTGGTCAGTGAGAGGTGCGCTGTGAGGTACGCTCTGGTGAAGGAACAGGGTATGCGAGAAAACTCCATGTGTAGAGAAACCAAGGGGAACTACCTGTCCACCTCTAGTAGTCTGAAGCTGTCTGTACTACCCGGGGGTACTCATAGAAGATTCTTCATCAAGTATCAAGGTGAGTGTACTACATGTACCATCTGTCAGTACTACCTGTCTACCTCTAGTAGCCTCAACCTGTCTCTACTACCTGGGGGTACTCATAGAAGGTTTTTCATCAAGTATCAGGGTAAGTGAACTACGTGTACCACTTGCCAGTACTACCTGTCTACCTCTAGTAGCCCGAAGCTGTCAGTACTACCTGGGGGTACTCATAAAAGGTTCTTCATCAATTATCAGGGTGAGTGTACAACATGTACCACGTATTTAGGTAAGTATCCTGACCTGCTACCGGGCTAACCTTGCTGATTACAGTTGTAGGTCATTTCGACCTTGTAGGTTGTGTTGACCTTGATAATAACAGTTGTAGGTTGTGCCGAACTTGATGATTACAGTTGTAGGTTGTGCTGACCTTGACATTTACAGGTATAGGTTGTGCTGACCTTGATAATTAAAGTTGTAGGTTGTGCTGACCTCGATGATTACAGTTGTAGGTTTTGCTGACCTTGATAATTAGAGTTTCAGGTGGTGCTGACCTTGATAATAACAGTTGTAGGTTGTGCTGACCTTGTGCCTGGGGACAGAGCTTGGTTCAGAAGAACACCCACATCTCCCATGGCAACCGTGGGATGCAGTGACTCAGACGCCACGTGGCACCTAATATGTCAGGATAATAAATGGATAGGTTCTCCTGTCAACTGCTCAGCCAGTAAGTCTAAAATGGATAAACATAATTCTATCAATAAATGTGAGAATTAAAAATTGCCATCAGTTTATAAATCATCCCCTTGGAATTGACATTTTGAACTGCAATGCGATGAAATATTGCCATTCTTGTTTAAAAACTCAAACGTAGTCAGCACGAGCATTATCTAAAAATGACACACCGGTCGAAGTTCATTGTTTGAGGCAATTTGTGCAACTGTGAAATACAATAATAACGTTTTTGTCAACATCATATCTAAATAAAATAATCGTTTTAAATTAAAACAGGTCTAGTTTTGAAAATGATTTTTTTAGGAGGGGCGGGGGTTAAAATCTGGCAACTGCTTCTATATTTAGCTTCCAATTAATGAGATACAAATGGTTGGTAGACCACTCACATGTTTCGTAGTGTCAACAGCGCGTACAAACTTTTGTTATTACGTCCATACGTAATATTTTTCCCAACGCTGTCCCAATGTTTTTTTCTAAATTTTAGATCCGCCCCTGTTGTTGTGATGTATTTTTGTAAGTACATGTGCGTCAACTGTATATCGGGTGTTATTATTATGAGGCACTGGGGAATATTGTTTAATGTGGGGATTGTTTGATTGTTTACAGCCGCCATAACGATGAGGAACGAGACGATTCCTGTCCCTGTCTCTATAGGTAACGTATAAACACTTATTGCATTATTCTGGATAGCTTATTTCAATTAGCCATTGTCATGCTGGGGCCTTATATACAAGTATAATCAACAGTTATTCTATTATTCTGGATGGCTTATTAACATTTCCCTTTGTCCTGATAAGATCGCATATACTAGTTACCCCTTGTCCTGCTAGGGTTGCATATATAAACAACACTTATTGTATTATTTTAAATGGCTTATTACAATTAACCCTTGTCCTGCTAGAGCCGTTCAAAAAACAACACTTATTGTTTAATTCTAGTTGGCTTATTCAATTAACCCTTGTCGTCTTAGCCCTCACAGCGCGGGGATCGATCTTAGACGTCATAATCTGGCGTCTGTAGACGTCACATTCTGACGTCTAAAATAGAACCCGCACTGAAAGAGTAAAATTATTTGTAATAGGCATAGACATAATAGTGGTATTCAAATAAATTGCAAAAAGCTAACTAGGACATTTATAAACATTTTTTATTGAAAAAAACCCTTTGGTCTCTATGATTTATAAAAGAAATCAGCGCTTTAAGGGTTAAATAATCGCATCAGAATCATTATAAAGTAACTGCTGTACACGCATTATATCATTGTGTCAATATTTCATAATTTAATGTACAAACAATATACAATCATGTCTATGCTTCATGCTACATTATGTTATTGTGTTCATTGTATTGTCGTTTACATATCATTGTGAAGGCTTTATGTTCTCATGTCAATACAGTCTATTATTCGTGTTAATATATTTTATTCAGGAAACATGCAGCTACAAAGTGAAACCTGAACAGTATATTATTACATAGATAAATCATAATTTGATGTATATATACATTATATCATCGTGTACGTATATTTTATTCACATACATTATATTAACATATAAATTATGTCATTATATAATCAAAAAGTTATGACAAAGTGTTGATGTGGGGACGAGTGCCAAATGTTAAATAATTAATCAACGGTCGAAACTTTTTTCTTTTCTCACAGCAACTCTGTCCCTGTAGGGGAGATATTAGCTGAATGGATTCATGCAGATAATGAAAACGTGTATAGTTTTCCACCATTCAAATAAGCCGTGTTTTTCTGAATCATATCTGCCCCATTGTTACCTTACATCAGGTTACTCAATGCGCCACAGGACTAATTAGATAGAAATCCATAAGATCTCAACTTTCTCGTTTACTCGTAAAATCTACACGTTGTCTTTTTTCTACCTCAATTCACACACTGGCTGCATAAAGCAATATTTCCTCACTCGGTGGTTCTGACGAGATAAATCAGCCAATAACTCTGACGTGAAAGCATGACAGGGGATTGTATTTCTAGACAAACTATTGTGATTGTTTTTGTAACCACCCTATCTAATTAAGCCTTCCTGATTCATTAGAAGCATAAATCAATAACATCTTTATTGTCTCATCCAGTCTGCCCTCACACTTACGATGTAAGGGAGGGCAGTGTCATCTGCGATCTCACGTACAATGTAGCGGGTTTGTTGGCTGTAAAAAAACACTTCTATTTTCCTCACAAATAATTATCAGAAAAAGACATATTATTTTGAACCCTGCAAGCTCGTTTGTTGATTTGACAGGGTATATTCAATACATCGTATAAACCATATAAAAATGACTTCAGATTTGTGTTTTGAATACAATTTATTGAATTTGAAATCACTCGAATTTCGGATCCTGTGTCTGGAGGGCAGTGCCACCTGATTCATCTCACCATCCTCTGCACATTTAACATATATGTGTACAAAAGTAGCCCAAATCCTGATGCATTCATTCATTCATTCATTCATTCATTCATTTATTTATTTATTTATTTGTTTATTACCCTCTATGGGCATAAAAAACACAATATCTCTTCCCATCCACTCGTAAAAACTAGAAAGGGGACGTTGCGTGCTTTGCTTTTGTGTTCCACGAGAACAGATCATTAAGATGCTAACAACAGCCACAGATCCACTAATGGACATAATAGAGGAAAAATAGCGCACGATGACGCAGAAGCGTAATTATAACGTAATAAATGGACAGTTTATCTGCGTTAGCACAATTAAGGCTGACACAGAAATACAGCCAGACGGGTATATAGCTGCTGAATGAGTGCTATAGGAAGTGTTTTTACTCAGCATTAATATCAGCCCCCTGTATCGGCCACTTTGTGTCAGGTACAAAATTTCCTTTCCAATGGTTCGCATTGTGACAGTCTGAAATCGGATTCCACTACAACGTTGTAGAGGAAGTAAAATTACGAGAATGTGGGTTAGAATGCTATCGCTGCCACTTGACAATATATATAACAGACTGGATATATACCGGATCCACTGATGTCAAATCCACATTGTGTGATGACGTCACGTGTGATATCATGGATAAAAAAGTGCTCCTTAGTAATAATTCTACTGTTTGTGTTTGTGTTCCTTTGTAACAAAACTCGGATAAAATACAAATAAATTTGCTATTTCAGTTTGAACTTGATTTATTTTGTAAAAACACATTGAAAATACATGTGGGGGAGGGGGGGGGGGGCAAATAGGGGGCATAACAAAAAATAAATACAATTCACTCACTCACTCACTCACTCACTCACTCACTCACTCACTCACTCACTCACTCACTCACTCAATCACTCACTCACTCACTCACTCACACACACTCTCTCTCACTCACCTTGCACTCACTCACTCACCCACCAGCCACGTAATATAAAGCATCACTCTTTTATTTCCACTCAAAAGGAAATAATTGCTACAGAAATAGATGCGCTAATGAATATAAAACCAGGTTAGATGCCTTGATATTTTTTTAAGTGTCACTGTTTTTTTCACAAGCCATTTCTTTCTGATTTTCAATGGTTGAAACATGTATGAAGCTGTATATATGAGGCTCTAGCAAGACAAGGGTGAATACAAAATATACTAAGATCCAAAGGGGTTGGGGAAAATTACAGTGAGGTAGCAGGGTGTCTTTCCTCATCCCTGTCATGTAATCCCGTAATAGGATTGCATCAGGAGACCTCATCAGCCAAACAGCGGAAATTACATGATAATAAACATGTTTTTTTGTGTATTATGAACAAGAGATTATTTTTATAATTACATTTCCTGACATTCATATCAGAATTTACAAACTACTGCTGGCCAAAAGCTAGGCCAACGTCTTTGACGTAGGCCCAGCATTGGGCCAACATTGAGCCAACGTCTCCTCGCATCGAGATTTCCTGACGACAATCAAAATGCAGCTGTTCCCATTCGGATATGTTTTTTTTATTGTACTTTAGATATCGACATGTCGCGTGTTCTATGCCTTCAACACTTTGCCAACTAGAGACACATATATGAGTAGGCCTAATTGCACATAATTTCAAAGAGTTCGTTTTTTTCGAAAACGATACAGTCCATGGATATAAAAAATGAAATGAAATAAATCGGGCTTTAGGCCACCTTTGTGCACATATAGGCTAAACTATGCCAGGAGAACCTCCTGAGGGTGGTGAGATGATTGAGATGACACTGTCCTCCAGACACAGGATTCGAAATTCGAGCCCTGGCGGTCTGAGGCCGAGCACGCTACCTCTCGGTCACGGAGGCTCGCCACAATACTAACTACCATGTATATAAGATCTCGATTTAATAAATTACAGTTGGATAATTTATCAAATGGAGCCATTTTTATTTAAAATATAACACAGGTATTGAAGGAACATAACACTATTAATAATTGCCAACGTGAATTAAAACCTTCCAATTTGAATTAATATAGTATATATATAATGTATATATATATATAATGTATTTCAGCTGTAGTTACATGATA
>OZ024910.1:79816613-80061381 GCA_964017125.1 Flabesymbios commensalis | reverse complement strand
TATCCTGAGTTGATTTGGGTTGATTTGTTTTGCTTCAGTGAATCATAGCTTGAAATAAAAATGAAATGAATCGGGCTTTAGGCCACCTTTGTGCACATATAGGCTAAACTGGGCCAGGAGAACCTCCTGAGGATGGTGAGATGATTGAGATGACACTGTCCTCCAGACACAGGATTCGAAATTCGAGCCCTGGCGGTCTGAGGCCGAGCACGCTACCTCTCGGTCACGGAGGCTCCCCACAATACTAACTTTCACACGTGGATGGGGAAGAAACAATTTTATTTCTTTCAAACCGCCGAGACCGGGAACCGAACCCCGGACTCTGGCGTGAAAGGCAGCGGTGCTAACCACTACCCTAGGGCCCCCGCCCAGCTTGAAACTGTTCAGTCTGGCATTGTATTAAACAGGTGTAATAAAATATGTGACTTACCAGGCAATCCCAATTCGGCAATACATTCCAGCAAGCACTAGACATTGGCCCATTGTTGAATCAATGTGGGGCCAGTGTCGCAGACGGTGGCCCAACATTCAAACAGCATTGGGTCGATGTAACGTGTTTGATATACATAAACGCAAACTAGTTTTTAATATAGCAGGGTAATACTCACAGACTACATGGCTGAAACATCCTGGCTGAAAAATTGTTTGGTAATTTAACACAGTAAACACACTGCGTTAAAGCAATGCTGGCTTAATGTTGCTCGACGCTTGGCCAACATTAGGTCAGCATTACTTCAACGTCATTTTTTTGTTTGAAAGGAAAACATAAATCATTCTCTGCTATTGTAATATAATATGACGTAACCTATGATGATGTAACTGACCTGAGACTGTGACCTCGGCGAGGAGTAGAATCGAACCCGCCACCACGACGCACCACGCCCCTATCATCTCATCAGCGCCTCCTGGTGACTTCTGTCAGCAACACACCGCTCACACTGCTCACCAGGTGTCACTCCGGATACGTGTCAACACCACATACGTCACGTGACTGTGACGTCACTTCTGGAGATGTCCTGTAATCAAAATGGAATCCTGTTATTGGGAGATTTTTACATGTGAGGGGGGCATGGGGTGAAAAGAGTTATATGACTGCTAGACTCCAGAACGAGGCTGTGTCGTAACTACTGGACTCCATGACGAGGCAGCCTCGTGACTACTGGGCTCCATAACGAAGCTGCCTCGTAACTACTGGGCTCCATAACGAGGCTGCCTCGTAACTACTGGACTCCATGACGAGGCTACCTCGTGACTACTGGGCTCCATAACGAAGCTGCCTCGTGACTACTGGACTCCATAACGAGGCTGCCTCATGTAGCTGGGTCATATTTGGTAATTCCGTGACCGTAGGTTGCGAAGGATGGTTTTATGATTGATTTGCTTTCTATAAATAATAAGAGAGGTAGAATATACTCTCACAATGTACATCCATGCATACTCAGACAGGGTTAGACACGGGTAAACAATATAAATGAGACCCGTACTAAGACACTTTAGGTCACTAGCGTATAGGTCACCCATGATTATAACAAAGAAAACATGAAAAAAATAGGCAGAATATGATCAAATACATTATGTCAATACAATATATCATTAGCATATTTGCAAGTACAAGAAATAAAATTAAAAATGTACTGATCTATCAAACACCATCATTATTAGATACAATACAATGTGATTTTTTGTAATATGGGGGGTCACTAACACCCATGACATAACCATCTAGGCCGCTGGTCATAAAAATGTCGACCCAAAGTTGTTTTAACCCCAGAGCACTGATGGCAAAATTTGATGTATTTCGATTGCATGTTACTCTATACAGTGCAAAATGTTCCGATCCAGTGCTGGTTTACTGTTGGGCCAGTGTCGTAGACAGTGCTCCAGCATTAAGGCAACACTGGATCTTTTTATGGGTGTACTTTGTGAGAGTGTATGGCATCACTGCTACGGAGTACAGCCTCGTGACTGCTGGGCTCCATAACGAGGTTGTCTCGTGACTGCTGGACTCCATAAGAGGCTGCCTCGTGACTGCTGAACTCCATAACGAAGCTGCCTCGTGACTGCTGGACTCCATAACGAGGCTGCCTCGTGACTGCTGGTCTCCATTACGAGGCTGCATCGTGGATGCTGGGCTTCATAACGAGGTTGTCTCGTGACTGCTGGACTCCTTAAGAGGCTGCCTCGTGACTGCAGGACTCCATAACGAAGCTGCCTCGTGACTGCTGTACTCCATAACGAGTCTGCCTCGTAACTGCTCAGTTCCATAACGAGGCTGCCTCGTGACTGCTGGACTCCATAATGAGGCTGTATCGTGGATGCTGGGATCCATAACGAGGCTGCCTCGTGGATGCTGGACTCCATAAAGAGGCTGCCTCGTGACCACTGGACTCCGTGACGAGGCTGCCTCATGACTACTTGACACCAGGACGAGGCTGCCTCGTGACTACTGTACTCCATAACGAGGCTGCCTCGTAATGAGCTACATCGACATTCACAGCAGACATGATATATTGAGCCAATGTGTTTCAATGTCGACCCATCGTCTACGACGCTGGCCCAACATTATTCAAAAACTCATTCAACGTCCCGTACTCCAGGAATGCCGGCAGACATGAATGTTATGTAAACTGGTTTCTGATGAAATATTGATATCTCTAGCAGGAGGTGGGGGAGGTGAGGTGCAGGACATTCCTATTAGGTGGACACAGCTAGACAATACACAATACAAATCATGTATGTCCCTATCTCATTGGAATGGAGCAATTGCTACAACGTCGGGCTATCATCGGCGATATTGGCCCAGCATTGCGCTCACGTACTGTCACAGCTGTTAACCCAGAAAACACAAAACATTGAACCAACGTTGGGTTAATGTTGGCCCATTGTCTGCGACGCTGGGTCACCATTAAAACAACATTGATTCAATGTCTCACGCTTGTTGTGATAACAGCATAATAGGATTTGGACAAAGCCACTTCAATGTCCTTCAGGATCAGCAAACTTGGCCCCGTGTTTCCACATCACAACAAGATGAGAATGCGAGGACAAATCGCTATTTTGTAACCTGTTACATCCATTGACCCAGTGCATGCAGTGTCAGTGTGGGTTTTTCGTTGGAATAAAGAGGTTCACGAATGTTTAGTGTTGTACGATAGAACGTGTTCACCGTGTATAAAGTGCATTGAAGCCTACTACCTTGCAGTCAAACAACAGCAGGGCAAAGCTATTTCTGGTACAGCGTATATAGGGTTGGAGAAAAATTATGTTGAACATCATGGTAATATCATGACGGAAAGAAGCTCGAAGTCGGGACTATGCCATAATCTTAGCTGTACATTATGGTACATAGTCTCATAGAAAGCACTGCACACTCCAGAACTGATATCAATATAAAAAATAGGAACAATTGAAAAGGGACATAGCGCATAGTTGTAAGAGTTGAGTATTACAACTGTGTGTAAACCTGCGTGGGTCTTTCAGAAAAATATCTTTTTTTCTCACATCTCAACGTGACTAGGCGATCACGTGAATGGCGGCCTCGTCGAGATAAATTTGAATCCAATATATATATATAGAACATATCTCTATATTACTATTCAACATAAAATCTTTCCAAACATTATTCCCCAGGAGTGCAGAATTTATAACATGAACGATGGTGAATATAGAGCAGATCAAACAATGGTATTTTCGGAATGCTTTTTTCCAACCGGAGATTGCGTTAGAAGCGAAGAGAAGACAATGGTATGGCCACTCAAGAGAGTGCCACTCACGGCGACCTTTTACAGGCAGAGTGTTGTACGTAAATAGTAAATCCACGTATTAACGCTAAAAAGTAACATCAGTATCAATATCAATAACTCAATAAACAAAGACGCCTAAAATCATTGCGCAATCGATCAGAGTAGAAGTGGGAAGTTTTCGAATGACAACGATTACAAACTCTTTATGTTGTGTCGGTGGGTGGTTGGCTGCCTTTTTCGTATTGACGTTTTCGATCTTTTAAGTTCCTTTTTTGTTCTAATATATAAAAAATACTTATTATTTCATTATTATTATACTAAATTTCTGATGTCCCGACCTTTCGTATCAGGTGATTGGGTGTGTGGGCTGTCAAATCCAATACGAGCAGTGTTCATATTTTGGAACATTGAGAACTTTAGCGACGGTCCCTGAGGTTTAGTATAGAGATGGGCTGGGGTCATGCATACACATCAGAAAGGCGCCTAATATCAGATTGTAACAGACACGTTTAGTGTCTGGGCCGCCATTTCATCATTGTTTTACTCCGTCTCGTCAAATCTCTTTATGATTACATTAGCTACAATGCAGGGATATATGCCAGTAAACACAAACCATGTATATAACATTTATGCAATGCAGGATGTATAAATGTCATACAAAATGTTTTGTATTTACTGGGATGCCAGAGAAAAGGAGCCATTTACACAATGTTCTTTCAATGTTTGGCCACTATCTGCGACGCTGGGCCAACATTAAGCCGACATTAGGTCAGTATTGATGCCAGCAAACATAAACTGTTGACTCAGTATTTGCTGAATGTTGGGCCTGCGTGCACACCATTGACCCATATGCAATGTCTCTTTGTCCGCTTGCTAATTTTATTATTAGATTAACCTGTTTCCAGATGTACTTGATGAGCCAATGCTGTTTCAATGTTGGTTCACCTTCTTCCACGTAAGTCCAACATAGAAGGACAATGGTTTTATAGTGTTTTCAGGGCAGGCCATCACCAAACATTGCACATACATTTGTACAATTGACACAATGCGGTTTACATGCATTATGCATCTGATGTACAGAAAATTGATATGGTGACCCTTGTTACGCTAGGGCCGTGTACCTAATTATTTATGCTAACTCTTTTGATACTAGGACCGCATAATTTGAACCAAATAAATGTCAAGAAAATTGATAATGTTGAGGTCGATGCTGAGTTAACCGTTGCAAAGTTGAAATACAAACCCTGGAGACCAAAAGGTTTATTTTCAATTTGAAATCATCATAGATGTCTTAACTAGCTTTTACTGCTTCATTTGAATACTTAAGTTATAGGTATACGGCCATTATAATGTTTTTATACTTTCAGTGCAGACGTCGGAATCTGGCGTCTTCAGACGTCGGAATCTGACGTGTATGTAAGTCAGATTCTGACGTCTAAAGACGGTCCCCGGGTTGAATTTATATGTCTATTTATTGATAGTGATACGATTAGTGATATGTCTATTATTCATAAACATAACTGTGTTTTCGTCATTCAAAGCTTGAAATTGCGTTAGCAAATCCAGTTTTAAATGAAGAAAAATAGAAACCAATAATTCCACAGAACAAGGATTAACACCTAAACTTAAATTCAACGATGGATAATGATCGGGGAGACATTGTATCAGTTGGCCCAACGTTTTACCAACCTTTTTCTCGTCATTGTCAAGATCAGATGGATTGGAGTGCCGCCGGCGATACTCAAACAAACCATCCAGACCCTAATCAAAGAACAATTTGTGTTAGATTTCTGTCTGATATGGGCTCTATTACCCAGCCCACGGTCAAGTTAGGCTGAAGTGCTCTCATTGAGGGCGAGAATGTGTCATCAAGTCAACACACATACACGGGAAAATATTAATTCAACCTGGATAGGTTTCTGCAGCATTAGACATATTTGATACAAAGCAGAATTGAGGTCTAACAAGAAAAGGCAGGGTACAGCAGAGCAGAACATAGCAGAACAGAACAGAGCAGATCAGAGCAGAGCAGAGCAGAGCAGAACAGAGCAGAACAGAGCAGAACAGTTTTGACATTAGCACACCCTATAACTGGCTTTAAAATACTATGTGACCATAAAAACCTGGGCATATACATATATATTACATGTGCAGAGATCTGTAATATTGGCCGAGATATGATACAAAATCGAATTTTCGGTAATGGCGAACCCCCTCCGCCATGTTTTCTCTTTGTCGGAAAATGTCAGTATTGTCGGAATATATTTGTTTACCCTTTTCAGACATTTTGCCAAAGGTACTCCCCTCTGGATTTATGGCTATTTTGGGACCAAGAAACCTGATTATGGGTAAAATTCAAATGAAAATTATTTGTCATCATGTATCCCAAATACTAAGCATAACAAAACACACACAAAAAGGAAAACATAACAGAACAGAACAAATCATAGTAAAAACCAAACAAAACACAGCAGAAAACAGTAACAAAACTCAAAACAAAACAATGAAATAAACAGAACGAACCCCCAAAAAATGCTGGGCATAGAATAAAGCGGAGAAGAGAATAGACGAGAAGAGAAGAGAAGAGAAGAGAGGAGAAGGGAAGAGAAGAAAAGAGAAGAGAAGAGAAGAGAAGAGAAAAGAAGAGAAGAGAAGAGAAGAGAAGAGAAAAGAAGAGAAGAGAAGAGAAGAGAAGAGAAGAGAAGAGAAGAGAAGAGAAGAGAAGAGAAGAGAAGAGAAGAGAAGAGAAGAGAAGAGAAGAGAAGAGAAGAGAAGAGAAGAGAAGAGAAGAGAAGAGAAGAGAAGAGAAGACAAGAGAAGAGAAAAGAAGAGAAGAGAAGAGAAGAGAAGAGAAGAGGAGAGAAGAAAAGAGAAGAGAAGAGACGAGAAGAGAAGAGAAGAGAAGAGAAGAGAAGAGAAGAGAAGAGAAGAGAAGAGAAGAGAAGAGAAGAGAAGAGAAGAGAAGAGAGCTAAACTGAGCTTAGCTGAACAGAGAACAGAACAGAACAGAACAGAGAACAGAACAGAACAGAACAGAACAGAACAGAACAGAACAGAACAGAACAGAACAGAATAAAATAGAATAGAATAAAAAAAAATAATAAAAAATAAAGTAAAATAAAATAAAATAAAATAAATTGAATAGAACAAATTAGAACAAAATAGAATATAGTGGAATAAACCGGTGAAAATTTGTAGAAGATGGCAAGGCATATTTTATATATTTTAATATGTGCATATATTTACAATTATATGTACTAATATGAAGGCAATTTAGCATATAATACATATTATAATACTCTGGATAAAGCTTAATTAAACTTTGTATATAACAAGAGGACTGAAGTCCTATATCATCCCTCGCCATAAATTAGGTTAGACTTTTTGCGGTCATAAATATTTAAAAAGTTGATTTGTGGTGGCCATTTTAAATTTCAGTAAAACCACATGCACATTCCAAGATAGTGGGTAATGTGATTGTACAATGTGAATTATTACTGATTTAAATTTTTCAGTTTTTGCGCCCACAAGAAAATATAAAGTTTATCCATGGCGACCATTTTGAATTTCAGTGAAACCTTAAAAAAATCACTTGCACATCTCCATATCGTGGGAAATGTGATAGTAAAATTTGAATAATTTCTTTCCTTAGGTTTTGTAGTTTTTGCGCCCACAAAAAAATTTGGAGTTGACCTCTGGCGGCCATTTTAAAATTTGGTAGAATCTCTAAAAAATCACTTGCACATCCCCATGTTGCTACGAATGTCATGTTAAAATTTCAAAAAGATTTGACCAGTAGTTTTTGAGTTTTTGCGCCCACAAGAAAACGTGACGCCGGACGCCGGACGCCTGACGCCAGACGCCGGACAGAATCCTGGCGCGACTGAAATCCCCCTTCCCCTACGGGCGGGGGATAAAAAGGATCAACTAATATTAGTTATAGGCTTAATCTAATGCCAGCTTTGGCGATGTCAGCTCTATTTTTGTTTCTTCCTTGATATACATGTTTTGCTGACACTGCAGAATATGAGCCTACATAGCGGGTGGTAGAGAGCCGGCTAATAATAGGCAAACAAATAGTGGTGTAACACAAGATACACATACATCAAGGTTTAATTAGTAACATGTGATATAACATGTGTAGCGGTGCGGCTACATAGCATGCTGATATTTTCTTTATTACTCAGATGGGCCAAAATACAAAATACCGGCGATCACTGTAAACTCAAGACATTCAACCAATGTTCGTTTAATGTTGGGCCAGCGTAGTAAACGCTGGCCCAACATTAAACCAACATTGGTTCGGTGCATCGTTCTTGCTGGGATTAACTTGTATGAATGTCGTGCAATGTTTTCCCAATGTTATTACAACGTATTTTACGTTGGCCCATGATTAAGCCAGCCTGTATCAGTGTTTGTTCACATCTCAGCGGATATGACTACCAAGCCTTGATAGATTAAATCATCTCATCAAGCTGACCTTTTTGACCTTGGTGGAGACCACCCTTTGCACTCTCTGGTCACATTTTACTGGTACAGAATGTATTGATAATAATATAATATAACGACGACATAGCAAAATATATATCATAATTTGATGGAACATAATTACATTTTGTACATCAAAAATATCACAAATTGTATGAAATATTGATCATAATTTGAAGTAAGCTTTGGCTTGTGTACTTGTACAGTATAGCTTTATGGTACAACATGTACAGTATATCATTCCCTTTCATTATTAAAACATAACATAATTTATATAGGTTTAAAGCAAGTTTTGCACCACATAAAATGTCACTGAAATAATAAAAAATATAATAGATAGGTAGGGTATTCCCCCTTCCCCGGGCCAGGGGGAAAACCCTTCCTATCTATATGGTTGCTAGCATATTTCAAACCACATAAAATGCCACTGAAACAATAAACATATTTTGTTGTAGATGCTATGGTAATCATTTTGTTCTAAATTGGAATGTTTTTCGTCATTTGAAGTGGTAGCAATTCCAACTTCATACGATGAGAAAAAGAAATGGGATTCAGCAAGACAGGGCTTAACGTGGACAAGAATGAGTTATATGATATATTATCATCCCCAAAAGGACAATAATCCAGCTTATTGGTCAGTATGGTGTTCACTTTCAATGACAAAACATCAAAATAATAAAATAAAGAATAAAACAACGTTATTTCAACTGTTTTTAATGGCATAGCTGCCATGTTATTGTTATTATTAACAGGTAATTCATTTTAAGAACATTGGCAAGGAAGAATAAACATTATTCAAGGGGTCAAGCCAAAATAATGATGTTGAATAAAAAACATAATACTTCAATTTTGGGGTGGGGTTATGCAGATAATATTATTATTTGATATTCCATCCATTCATTTATCTACTCGTTCGTTCGTTCATTTCTTTGTTTGTTCGTTCGTTCGTTCCTCCAATCGTTCGATCGTTTGTTCGTTTGTTCGTTCGTTCGTTCGTTCGTTCGTGCATTTGTTTATTCATTCATCCATTCATTCATTCATGCATTCATTCATTCATTTATTCATTCTTTCATTCAATTATTCATTTGCATTAAATACTTTGCTTTGCTGGAAAATAAAATCTGAACAACAAAAATATCACCCACCTAAAAATCGGGCACAAACAAACTGATGGAAAAAAATAATTAATATACATGTATGTGCTGTGGGGCGTGGTGGTGTAACAAGAAAACACGCGATGTTAGCCCAATATTGGGCTGATTTTGAAGACAGTGGCCCAACATTAAACTAACATTGGGTCAACCCCTCGCGTTTGCGGGGATCATGGGAAAAGAAGAACAAGAACCGCTGTCAGAAAGTCAGAGATTGTCGTTTCGTCAGGCTGCTTATGGGAATAACGTGTCGTGATGTATCTGGTAAAATTCGCCTGAAACTGACTCAGTATCCTAAACTTACATGTATTGGTGGAAAAACGACATTCTAAACCCTGAAGCTGCTAAAATTGTTTGCTTCTATTTTTCATTCATTTGAAGGTGGAAATTGCTAACGCAATTTCCACCTTCAAATGAACAAAATATTTATGTTTATGAGAAATAGACATCTCCAATATTGAATTATAGGATTAACTAAGCATCTACCAAAAACTATTTTGTCAAATTTAGGGGTATTATTTCAAGCATGGTTTAGATCAATAGAAATATCACTAAATTTGCTAAAAAAAACTCACGTTAAACGACATCCATGAACTTGACCTTGAAGAAATACTTGTGTAGGCCTAGTTTAAGTATTGACTAATGCGATACATATAATACCACAACTAACGATGGAGCCACATTTATGTGATTGGTTCATATATTATTTACAAGCAAAATTAGGCGTATGGTTGGGCCAGCGACATAGACGGTGTTACAACAATAAAGCAGCGCTGGGTCAACGTGTCATGCGCGCAGGGTAATGTTTTTGTCGCTTAACAATGTCTAATATTGATCTTTACTAATTATTATTACCCCTTGTTGAGCTTCTCGTTAATCTGGGCTACAAATGGCAGCGCGATTTATTGGGCTCCATTCCCATCAGTCAAATATCGGCTTCATCAACCCTTTATACATTAGTACACTGTGTCGATGGCAGCAGTATTCCGGCGTTATTATCGAATTATTATATTCAGTTAATAAAATAATATGTCTCCAATCCCTGGCATCACATATAATTCGTTAATACGTATATATATATAAGTATTATGTATATAATACTGACATTTCGTGAATTCAAGTAACTTTCAGTCGATTTAAACTTGTTAACATTTTAAACCCTAGATCACTGGTCTCGATTGTATTTCGGCGTTTTTATTATAATTATATTATCATGTTTATAAAAATATGTCCCAAATCCACAACACTGATAAATCGGTGTGGTTTAAATTACATGAATTTAAGCATTTTCAACCGTTTCAGTTGTGGATCGCGGTGGTGAAACACAACTTGAACAAATAAAAAAATCAGCTCAGATTTCTAGGGTCTAAACCATCATGATGCTACAAAGCATCATTTAGCATCCTGAAACATGAAATCAAATCATTGTCGCAGACGGTGGTACAACATTAAACCAACAATTGTTAATTGTCTAAGGTCAGCTGGGAAGCTGTTATGGATCTAGAGAGTGCTGTTACACACGAGGCGGCGCTATCTGTCCCCTGGGGCCGGGAAGAAAGGTTTCTCTCATTTCCTCGGCTGATTCCATTCTGGCCCTTCAGGGAAATCCCGGGTCAGTTTGGTGTGGGGCGACATAGGCCCAGAGGGGGGCTATTTCAATGAGCAACCCTTAGCGAGTTATAGTCACTGAAAATAGTCGTCTATTTTGTAGCCCCCCACTAACTACCCTGAAAATTTAATTTCAAAATATTGCATAGTTTTTAAGTTATTACGCAGTAAATTTAAAATTATGATGTCCAACATGTAATGTCCTAGGAGATGAATTCCATTGTGTGTTTGAGTGTGAGGACACACGCCACTTCAGACATATCGTCTCCTTGGGAATGAAAGGGTGTATGTGCCACTTTGCCTGTGGCAGTTACACCCTTTCATATCAAGGGGACGATGTGTCACCTCGCTATTAAACGTTAAGACCAAGTTTGTTCAAATTCAACATATCTGTTAACCCTTTAAGCACTGAAATAATTTCGTATAAACCATGGAGACCAAAGTTTTTTTTCAATTTGAAATCATCATAAATGTCTTAGTTAGCTCTTTCTGATTCACTTGAATACCTATGTTATGGATCTATGGCCATTATAAGTATTGTTACTGTTACGGTGCGGGGATAATCGCGTTATTGTGCTGAAGGAAACTCACTATGCTGAACAAATTGTTTGTTTTTCAATTTTGTAGCTTCCTAAATTTGAGCATGTTAAACATGCGGCAGTGGCCTACATATTGATGCAAACTATTTTATTTGGGAAAATGTTGTTTCAAGAATTTACAGCATAGATATTGGCTGTGAAAATATTTTATAAGATATTTTCAAAGTATTTATGATGTGAGTTGTACGCTGTGAGAATAGATAGGCTATGTTGTGAAAAATTGTAAAAATATATATATTATTTTGCTTTGAGAACGCTAAAAATATACTTAAGCAGAAGATTATTTTGAAAGCTGTCAGCATTTGTGTATTTCACTGCATGGAGAACCTAGACAATGAATACATATTGTTATTATGGTTAGCGTTCTTGTTTAAGACGGGTGTTTAGTCCCTGGCTGGTTTACAAGTCTCTGTTGATTCCCCCATTATCGCCCAGCCACCCTATCATTGCCCACCCTCCCTATCATCGCTCGGTCTCATTATTAGTCTGCCTTCATACATGACCTGTGACTGACTGAGACACCTCGACCAGCAACCAGACGTTGAGCGAATGTTGGCTTAATGATGGGTCTGCGTGGCAGAAGATGGCTCAACTTTAAAACAACAATGAACTTGTTTTTGCAGATACCGTTTGATATCCACTCTCAATGCTCAGTGGGCCAGCGTTGCTGCAACCCAGGTCCGGCATCTCACCCCCCCCCCCCCCCAGAATACAGACAACGCCGGGCCAATGGTTCGAGCCCAGCCGCTACAATAACGAGATCATAAATGTTTGACACTCCCTGAGGCATTGAGAGGCCCCCAGTACAATTTACGTATTCATGGAATCGTTGATCTCGCGTAATCATATATAGCTGTAATGAATGGGGGTCTGTAGGCCTACCTAAACACTGTAATAACATTAGGCCGATCTAAACACTATAATCATATTACCAATGCATCTCCATCTCTTTATTCAATTTTCGAATAACCTTGTCCAAATATCTCAGAGAAAATAGATATTTTGACAGGAATGAAAACAACACGTTATCATAAAACTAAATGCCCGGTCACACATATACTCACTGTCTAAGGCATAGCCAACACACTGAAAACTTTGTTTTCGTTCACTAAGAGTGAATCAAAATTAGTTTCTGATTTTTCATGCGTTCTCGACCAGCGCTAGCCATTTTCTCTGCGCATTATACTCCCAAAGGATTGCAACACGCTATTACAAAACTAAAGGCCCAGTCACACATGCACTCACGCATGACCAACGCACTGGGTACAGTGTATGTCGCAAAATTCGTTGTTGATTGGATCAGCGCTATGCATTTACGATGTGTTAACCCTTTTAGCATATGTATTCGTCAGAATCAAACGTCTGTAAACTTCAGATTCTGATGTAAAAAGACGATCCCTGCATTGAAAGAATTAGAAAATAATACAGTGGTCGTATAACCATAACATAGGTATTCAAATGAAGCGAAAAGAGCTAACTAAGATATTCAGAATGATTTCAAATGAAAAAGAACTTTTGGTTGCCATGGTTTATACAACAATATTTCAGCGCTGTAAGTGTTAAGCTGTGTGCATATTTTGTAGATCTTCAAAATTAGCCATGAATGTGGTACCAGAAGAATGTGAACCCCCCGCAGATAACGCCATCCATAGTGAAGCACACATGTGTTGTTGTTATTAGACATATATTTTGGCAGGTAGGTATGTGTTATATATAAATCATTGCGTCGAATTGCCTCAAAAAACCTGATAGAAATGCTAGAATTCAGAGAGGTTATCGTAACTTTGCACCAGCACACAATGAACAAAAAATACAATAAATATTTAAAACCAGTTGTAGGCGTTTTTAGAACATGCTTAATAAATATACAACAGATCGTCCCCTTGGATATACAAGGGTGTATCTGCCACTTTACAATGTGGCAGATACACCTTTTCATATTCAAGGGAACGAAAAATTGAGCACCAGCTGACTGACGTTCCTCTAACATTGGTCTAAAGCTGGTCAGGTACGCTCAGCATGTGTCTTGTAGCCTCCTGGTGTGTATTTAAGTGCATGCATAATTTGAGAATGCTGCGCATGCACAAATTGTTGCAGCGCTTTCGACACACACATTTGAACATGTAGCTTTGGTTCAGTGTATTACAAGACTAGTAACCAATGGTACTGAAAGGGTGTATCTTCCACTTTGTAAAGTGAGTTATTTGAAATTGTCATAAATGTCTATATTATCTCTTTCCGCTTCATTTGAATATCTATGTTATGGGTCTACAACCATTTAATTTTTTTAATTTTTTCAGTGTGGAGACTGTCTTCAGACGTCAGATTCTCAAGACAGTCTCTGCACTGAAAAAGTTAAAGGCATAAAAAGGACCCGGTGAAACAATCGATGTTGGATAAGAAATCATTTTTAAAGATTTAACAACAATTTTGAGTGTTGTTGACCATTGAACATGGAAACATATTTCAACATCATCTTTTAGTTTTGTAAAATCGGAGGTCAAGATTAAAATCTTATACTCAACAACATTCATTTCCTAATGGTACCATTCAAAGTGAAATTTAAAATGATCCAAAATGATCATATCCCTATAGTTGGCAGTGAGATGACTAACACCAAACGCTTGTGATACATACAGTACCAGTATTTGACTTTTAAATGAGTGAGGCGCTAAGCAAATTTTCTGCACTGTGCCTTGAAAATCTGCTGAGGTTGTAATTAAGCATATAGTCTAGGTCCTGCCAAAGTATTGTATGCACTTTATTTAGGAGAGGCTAACTCAACTCTTCTAGACTAATTCGACCCCAAAGAACAACATGGGATGTGTGTCAAATTCTTTATCCGGGACTAAAGTCTGAAAAATTGCATCGTATTTAAAAAAAAAATTTCATCACGATTATGTTATGAGAGGTAAATATACGGTTATTATTTTAAATTAAGGGGCTCCTAATCGTGAACAAAACTCACTGGATCACACATTTCCAACACCCGCTTCCAACTAATAAGGGTTTAGAACCATTATCAATGAAGTATGTAAACATCACCATCGATGACTATGAGGTAAAACTGTCATCAGTCATTACGTCCTGGTGTGAGTGCGCGAATCAGCGTTACTAAGGTACTATGGTACTTTGAATAATACAATAGTATTTTAAAGAGGGTCAATCCGTCACAATGGCATGGGTGGGTTTAATGCAGCGTGGCAATAGTTCAAAGGCGCCTTCCAAATATTATAAGAGCAGTATGGTGCTCACGAACGACAACATGGTAAAAGCCAGATGAAACATTTTGTGAAGCTGTAAAAATATGCTTATATTTTTTTTCTTACAATTTCACAATCCGCTGTTTTCCAAGCATCTGACAAATATAGACATATTTAGTATTGATATTAAATATTATAATATTGATTTTTACATATACGTTTAATTACATAATCAAATCCTAAAAGAAGACATTTAATATTAAAGGATTTTTTTAGGGTGAGTGCTTCATTAGTGTGGCGAATTATTATTTCGCGCTCTTTTAAAATTCATAGGATGTTTTCTATTGGGCAGCCTTGGGACACCGACACCAAAAGTTATCCCCGTTATGAAAGGGTCCCTTTATTTTTTTCCTGGTAGGCGCACCAAGGAGATCACACAGGATGAGACCACGCTCCCTTCTTCCTCTTTTAATCTGAAGGTAAGGCTAAGTCTCTGGTGGCGGAGGGGGTGAGTGCGCTGTTTGTAATCGCCAGTCCCCTGTGTCACCTTATCGCGGAGGGGGTGTCCTCGGTGACTGTAATCACCAAGCCATAATTAATATACAGCATCTCCCTTTATGGTTTCTTCATGCTGATGATGGTTGGTTTAATGCTGGAACAACGTCTACGTCGTTGGCCCAGCATTAAACCAGCATTACCCCGCTGTTTAGTCCTGAGCTCTCCGTTAGACACATCATCAGAGTGTATGCCCGGAATCATTCCGCGTAATCTGATTTTATTCGCTAGGTGGCGTGGTATCGTGGACTATTTTCGTTTTTTTTCTCGTGCCTGAGAGCAGTGATGGGAGATTGAATGGGTGAGACAGCTAGTCACATTCTGACTTCTGCCTCGGTTTAAATTGTGGCAATATTGCAATAACCCTTTCCGCGAGGGGACCGTCTTTATACGTCAGAATCTGACGTCTGTAGATGTCAGATTCTGAAAGAATGAAAATATTTCTAATTGCCGCTAGACCCATAACATAGGTATTCAAATGAACTGAAAAGAGCTGACTAAGATATTTATAAAGATTTCAAATTGAAAAGACCCTTTGGTCTCCATGATTTATACAAAAGTAATTCAGCATTGTAAGTGTTAACTAGCTCTGTGAACACATAACTAAGGGCGGATCTAGAATTTTGAAAACGAAGGGGTTACAATGGGAATTTGGTTGATTTTTTTGAAAGAGAATCCGCCACTGTAATGCCAACTCTGTGGCAATATTACGTCCTCTCTGTGGCAATATTACACCAACTAGGGCGGGGTTTCCTGTAGAAATGCACAGTTCCAGTTGAATGACATTCCATAGAATAAATACTTGGGACGTGAACCCTTACAGAACGGGGATAGACTTTAGACGTCAGAATCTGACATCTGCATACGTCAGATTCTAAAGTCGATCCCCGCACTGTAAGAGTAAAAATATGTATGATGATCGTAGATCCATATCATAGATATAGGTATTCAAATGAATCAGAAAGAGCTAAATAAGACATTTATGATGATTTCGAATTAAATAAACCCTTTGGGCAATGTGGATTTACTCAGCACTTTAATGGATAAAGACGGTATATCCGCTGCTAGCAGTTAATGGGTTTTTGAGTCATATCTGGGTTTTAGTTGCTGTAAGCTGTTGCCTTGACAACGGACTTCCAGCATCCTCTACCCTGTGGGGGTATGCTACAGGGGGTCTAATTACCTTGTCTTGTTGTCATAGCAGCCCCCTTCCCTGCTTAAGCAATAAAAGAAAAGGAAATTGTAAAACAAAAGTGTAGATCACCAGCCAAACAGGCATGTATGAAGACAGATAGGCAGGTATCCAGGCAGTTGGTAAGCCAGCATGCTAGCCAGGTAGCCAACCAACCAATACACAGTTAGATAACCAACAAACCAACCATAGATCTACGAACCAACCAATACACCAGACAGCAAATAAACCAACCAGCGAACCAGTCATTCAAGCAAACAAGCCACCAACGAACAAAAACAACCAACAAACCATTCAACAGCAAACAAGTTATGTCAACCAGTGAGTCAAGCAAGCAGCCAATCAACAAAATAAACCAACAAGCCATCCAGCAACGAACTGTCTATGTCTACCAGTGAGTCAAACAAGCAAACAATCAACAAGCTCAGCCAACAAACCATCCAACAATGAGCAATTTTAGCCGCTTTAAAGCAGGCAGTCAGTCAGTTAACAAACCAGACAACTTACCAAAAACCTACACACAGCAGAATAAACCATCCATCTCTCCCATTAAAAAAAATGTTATAGATCAACCCAGCCAGTCAATCAGCCAACCAGCTGGAAGGGAGGCCAGCCAGTCAATCATACAGTCAGTAAGTCAGACAGAAAGTCAGTCAGTCAGTCAGTCAGTCAGTCAGTCAGTCAGTCAGTCAGTCAGTCAGTCAGTCAGTCAGTCAGTCAGTCGGTCGGTCGGTCGGTCGGTCGGTCGGTCGGTCGGTCGGTCGGTCGGTCGGTCGGTCGGTCGGTCGGTCGGTCGGTCGGCCGGCATCTACATGATCTCCATACGTCTCAAGAATTGCCGTATGTAGCAGTCTGATCTATCGACCATCTAAATGATCCCCATTCCGCTCCCGAATGGCCGTATAGCATTCTAATCTATCCACCGTCTAGTCTGGGAGAATCTTACAAAGCCCTAACTCTGACTGAACATTTATGTTAAATTTATCTGTGTCTGAAGCTATGGCTGAAACTGTCTATCTGTCTCAACTGTGCTTTAACAAATGTTGTATCTATGTATGGTACAGCCTCAAATGTGGCTGAAACTGAAGTTCTAGTTCTAGCTATGTATTGTATTACCCCAGCTGTAGCTGAAAATGAAGTTTTTGTTCTATTTGTATGGTATAATCCCAACTGTGGCTAAATTTTTCATTGCTCTCAGGGGCTGCTCCAGAACGTTGAAAGGGGGTGGGAATCTAAGTAGACTAAAATTAAATGTAGGTGTCAATCAATGATTTTTCTCAGCAAAATCTACGCGTAATTGAAACTCAAAATTCACTAGAGTTGTAACTCAACTTGAGGCACTACTCTAGTAAATTTTAAAGTTTTAGTTCTATCGATGTTAGATATAATCCCAACTGTGGCTGAAAGTAACGTTTTAGTTCTATCTATTCATTGTATTATCACAAATGTGGCTGAAACGGAATTTTTAGTTCTATATGGCTAAAACTTGTGTTTGTGTCACATTTGCATCACTGCTATATCTGCCTATGACATAGGCTTTTATCATGTTAATGTTCCACTTTACAACATATGTAGCTCTATAGGCATACCAAACCATTCAATATTTTTTTATTTCCAGAAGTCGCACTGTAAAATGTGTTCTAAAATGTGACCCGCCATGCGAGAAGGTGGGCCTACCTCCGCGCGGCTTTATTCAAATTATTTATGACGTCATTCATTAAAAATTTAATTTTAATGATTACATAACTAAATTTAAAGTATTAAAATGTTATAGAACAAAAAGTAATACAGATTTTTCAAAAATTCTTTCAGTTATTGAGATAGGGAGAACATGGCTATTAAATCAACTTAAAAAAATCAATTTTCTAAATTTGGAGCTTACGGCCCTTTTCGCGTGGCGGGTCCCAAATGTCTAAACACGGCATTCTTATATTTCTGGATAACTAGCCAACACAATACATTGGCCCAATGTTGATTTATTGTTGGTCCAACGCTACGAAGCTGGCCTAACATTAAATCACATTTGGTAAACGTTTTGTGTTTGCTGGATACATAGGATATTACGCTAGAATCGTCCGCTGTAAATTTGTCATTTTCTTATTCATAGGCGCGGGACCAATAGTCGTTCCCAAGACAAACATCCCTCTCTCAAACGTATTACTTCGTGTTGTTACCTTTTGTTGATTGGTCTGCGGATCATCCCAAAAATGAAATGGATTAATTGTTCCTTGACCCGAGACACACCGCTAGTAAAAAATGCATGCAAATACGTGCATTATTTTTTAAGTAATCCAGCTGACTGACAGACGGATGGACAGACAGACAGACAGAAAAACAGACAAACAGACATGCAGACAGACATTCAGACAAATAAACAAACAAACCAGCATGAAGAAAAACATAGTTATTACTCGGACGTAGGGCATAAATATATTTTTTTATCGTTCTATCTTTTTCAAATGAAGACGGATATATCCCTCATTTTGTATAATTAAACATAATTTTCATTCATTTGAAGCTTGAAATCGCGTTCGCGATTCCAGCTTCAAATGAATGAAAAATATAAGCAACCAATATAGCAGCGCAAGGGTTTAGATCTATTCCACACAAAAAACGACAGCATTGTAACTATATTTTTATCTCTTTCTGATGAGGACGGATATAACCCCCCAGTTTTTATTGTGCGTCCCGTGCCTCATTATTTAACACCAAGCGGAAAACCCGCGAAGAAAGCGATCAGTTTTCATTCACAGCAGGGCGTGGCACACTGATGACATAAGAGACGTAATGAGTGAGCACGCTGCTACGTGAAGTTATTCATAATTACACAAGCATTATCAACCATCAGTGCGGTACAGGGACTCCATAGCTTAACCGCTAAGCGGCCAATCATTGGATCTAGTGTTATCCAAATGTAATGAAAATATGTCAAATCTTAGAAATTTGAGCAATTTTCAACCACTTGAAGTTGTGGATCTCGGTAGTGGTGGAAAATTTAAATAACTTTACTTAGCAAGATAAGAGTTAACTAGGAAAGAGTGTAAGTTATCAGACCTGTATATTACATGTATTACATGCCACCCAGAATAATAAAGTGAAATAAACAGTCACATGGTGCACGGTGTCCCCGCCTGGCGACTGACATCTGAAGCTGTTACAATATTAAAGAAGGTGGCGTCATTACTGACAATTACTGTGCTGGGTGGAGGGTGATAGTAACTGACTGATGGCCAGGGCTACACTAAACACTAAATACCCAGATCATCGCAACAACACACTATGATCTGCGTGTTTTTGTCATATTGCTCCATTGATGAAGAATGTTAATTGGCTTTCCGTGCGCAAGTGAGTTATTTTTAAAACAGCATAGTACATCGAGTGATCTCAAATGAACAACCTCTTGCCTTACTTACTTACTTACTTACTTACTAACTTACTAACTTGCTTACTTACTTACTTACTTACTCACTTACTTACTTGCTTACTTACTTACTTACTTACTTACTTACTTACTTACTTACTTACTTACTTACTTACTTACTTACTTACTAACTTACTTACTTACTTACTTACTTTGGATTTGATTGTGACATCGTGGCCCGAAACTATGCTCTCTATAGGTGATTAGTATTCATAGGGTCCAAAGTTAACTAGTTTTTAGCCTCAGACGCAGCATTTTCGAAATGATGACAGTTTCAGGTTCGTTAATGTATTGCTTGAGCAGTAATAGGGGATTTGGCTGTATCATTATGCTATATAATGTTGCTTAGCCGAAATTGCACCCCTTTTTAGCCTCAGACGCACCGTTGTCGTTATATGTGATATGCAGTGCTTTTTTTCGGAACACCATTTACGCACGTCTTGAAGCTTGCCCAATGGACAGAAAAGTTTTACAACTCTGATTGCGCGCGAAATCTCTCCAGTCAGTTTAGAGCATAAGGGGGGGGGGGGGGGGAGGGGGGTAAAATGTACATTTGTTGTTATATTTGATTACACTGCCCACCCTAGACACTGCTCCTTCGCATGTTAGAATTTGCATATGGTTGACGTCATATGTCCTCCGCTCTCAATTTCAAGTATTGTAGTAAGCTTGTGATTGGCCGGCTGCTAAAAGTACCCTGATCGGCTGGCGAGAATATTATGGCGGGGGAGGGGTTGGTGTAGACAGACACCTGTGTGGAGCCCAGCAAACGCGAGGATTTGACCCAATACTGTTTCAATATTTGCCCACCACCAACGGCGCTGGACCAACATTGAAACAACATTGGGTCAAGTCTTCGTGTTTGCTGAGAGAGCTGTCTGCATCTTGATACACGCGTGCCGTCTGTGTCTGGTTGGAACAGGCTGCACAGTGCTCTGTGTAATATTTGATATACATGCATGTATTCTTCATATTGTAGATCCCTAGCTTTGAAAGACGCTCAGATCCGACAAATAACATTAATTTCACATTAACTCTCACAAATATTGTTGTATAAACCATGGAAACCAAAATACTTTTTCAATTTGAAACCATCATAAATGTTTTCGTCAGCTCTTTCTGCTTCATTTGAATACCTTCGTTATGGGTCTACGGCCATTATAAATATGTTAATTCTTTCAGCGCGTGGATCGTCTTTAGAATCTGACAGGTTACACGTTGTATAAATACAAGTTATTGTTGTCGCGATACAAGTTGGACCTGTAAAAATTGATAACGTAATAAATGCTGAGTCAATGAAATAATTAAATTTCGGAAATGTACGAAATGTATGTAAATTTGTTTTGTCATTTGAAGCTGGAAATCGCGTTAGCAGTACCAGCTTCAAATGAATGGAAAAAATAGAAACTGCAAACTCAACAGACGATTTTAATTTTAATTTTAGTTCACCTTAACCAGTATGTTCATGCAGTGAATTAACAGCTAATCTCATAACTGTCCTCAATGCTTTCCTGACAACACGGTGCCAGGACGAGGAATAATATTATTACACTGCCCCCAATTGCGACGCGCGTCCCTCGCACTCCAAGGGTTAAAAAAGCGCGGTAAGCTAATCAGCTCGTTACACGGCCGTTTTTTATTAATTAGCGACAAATTGTGATTAATGTTCTGACTCATTATAAAAATAAATTGGCGTCATTATAAAAACGCGTACAGCATTAGTCCAAAATATAGTGTGGATAACTTTGTGTCTGTCTGTTAAATTCATTCATTCATTTAAAATGTATTCATTTATCCATCCATCTATCCCCTAATCCATCCATTTATCCATTCGTTCATCCATCCTCATAATTATCAATCAATACATCCATCAATTGTTTCGTCCGGCCGTCCATCCATCCATCCATCCATCCATCCATCCATCCATCCATCCATCCATCCATCCATCCATCCATCCATCCATCCATCCATCCATCCATCCACCCATCTATCCATCCATCCATCCATTCATCCATCCATCCATCCATCCATCCATCCATCCATCCATCCATCCATCCATCTATCCATTAAGCTCATTATTTATCTATTTATATCTTGCATTATTATTGTTAATATATTTCTTTTAATATTTAATTCCATGCTCATCGGCTCATTGCAAAAAGCAAAGATATTTTATGCAAGGGGTATATAAATATACTTTTTACGATGGCAAGTTTATGTTGTCGGCACAATTTCTAAAATTCCTTTGAAGTCTTGTTATACAGTGTGACGACGTATGATCTGAGTCATTAAGCCTTTCAGCGCGGGGACCGACCTTTTTTAGACGTCAGAATTTGAAATCCTTATAGCTTAATTATCTCTTCCCGCTTCATTTGAATACCTATGTTATGGGTCTACGATCATTATAAATATTTTACACTTTCAGTGCGGGGATCGACTCTAGACGTCAGAATCGATCCCCAGCGCTGTAAGGGCTAAAGGGTTACTAGAGAAGATGTGACAGGAGATGTGTATGATGTGTTATAAAGAAGGAGATTATGACGTATAACATGATGAAAGTAGACAGCTTCAATATGACCATTCCTGAATGATCTCTGACCGATCACATGATCAAAGTCGATAAATGGGAAACTAATGGTCAAAGTCGGGGAATAGGAAATTAATGCCATCTTCATAAAACTGCTTCCTCTCTTTTCACTTTATTCCTTCTTTGAAAATGTGAGAATAGAAATCATTTAACAACTTTGGTAAGATTAGGCCTACTCACTGATCGGATAATCAAAGTCGAGGAATAGAGAACTAATATCATAATTATAAAACTGAGGAATGGGAAACTAATTTCATCTATATAAAATTGCTGCCTCTCTGATAACTGTATTTCTTCTCTCAAAATGTAAGAAGAAAAACAAGAATGGAAATATTTACCAACTCCAGTAAGATAACTCGCTGATTTTAAGTTCAAAATCAGGTAATAAAACACTATCGTATTTTATTGAAATCTTTATTCCTTCCATAAAAAACAATAATAAAAACAAGAATATAAATTACTCAACATTACTTAATACTGTTAAGGTAATTTTTCTAATTTTTATTCCGCTTGAGGTGAACATTGCTGCCGCAATTCCCACCTCAGGCTGAATGAAAATATGTGGGTTTTTTTTTAGTTAAATACTGAAGTATATTTTATCAAATAAAAACACAATACGGGGGATTGTCACGTAGGCCACACGCATCCGGATGAGCGAACGTATGGTGAGCGACAGGTGGTCCAAGTATGGTATTCTACCCCCTAATTTAAATAACAACTGAATGACGGCGAGGGTGATCTCGTCATGTGACAGGCTGAACCATTCTTCCATTGCTCGGGAGTATAATACCATGCTTGTACCGATTTTCCTAATTCACCACAATGTACTTCGTCACCGGCTTATTACGACGAGCTACGATACAGGTGTTTTCTTGTCGTCTCAGTCAATCTATTATGATTCTGGGGGACAATGCAGGCTTATATCATAGGCTGTGTCATCATGGTTATCACATGTTGCCATAATGCTGGTTTAATGCTGGGCCAACATCACAGACGGTGACCCACGATTAAACCAACCATCCGATTACATGTTTGAAGTTACGCCTCTTTATTCCGTCTGATGTCACAATAACACATTAATGCGATTATTTGTACTTTCATGTCACAGACAGCAAAGGTACACATAGGCTGAAATATGACAAGAAAGTAAAAGTCTTAGGTAATCAACAAAAACTCTTTATGAAAAAACATGCTGCTATTTGCCTTTGTACGACAGAGGACATGTCATTTCTCGATGGCAGAAGAGGATCCTGCACCTCAAAGACAAACAGCAGTAACTGCTCAGTAAGCAGTTACTGCGAAACGTAAGCAGTTACCGCTGTTTGCCTTTTTATGGCAAATACAAACCACAGTAACTGCTCACTTGGAAAATAAGCCATTACTGCTGTTTGTCTTTACACCACATGGGTGATACCATTGTGTGGTCGAAATAATCCTGCGCTTATTCGCTGAGGACAGTTTTTTCTGTATTTTCTTACATACTGTGAACTGCCCCCCCCCCCTGCATTTGGTCGTGGCAAATGCAGAGAATTTCAGAACATACATTGTCTAAACATCGCTGCAAATTACCCGCAATTTAAAATATTTGACACTTTATATTTAATTTGGTTTTGCCTCAAACATTATTGTTTATTAGATGGAGACACCATAATTTATCATTTCGGCCAATTTGGGAATTACGGCAACAATTCGCAGCATATGGTGAATGACGTCCTCATCAGGTAAATTCAGGCTTAATCATTTCAGTGTGGGCACCGACTAGAGACGTCAGAATCTGGACGTCATATTCTGACGTCTAATGTCGTTGCCCACATTGAATAGATAGATATTTATAATGACTGTAGACCCATAACATAGATACCATATTCAAATGAGGCAGAAAGAGCTAACCAAGACATTTATTATGATTTTAAATTGAAAAATTACCTTTGGTCTCCATTGCTTATACAAAGATATTTCAGCGTTGTAAAGCTTAAACCAGCCGTAAAATCTTTAACGGCTCAGCACGCATATCATTTCATCGGACACCCCATACCCCCAGCTACAAGATAAACCGTTGTACACTGAGCAGCATATCGGTTGCGTCAGGTCGCGCGGCGTCATTAGTGATTAGTATTTATAATTCACAATGAATCTAGCGTCGTTAATCTCAATTTGCAGAAAAAGCTGAAGCACAAAACATGAACACAGGCGGGTGCCGCCACCTGGTGAGTGACAGACCGCTGTCACCTCATCTTAATCAACAATAAAAACACAAGAATTGTTTGTGTTGTCATGATTATGAACATGATAAAGTGTCATCTCATTCATCTCACCTCAGGAGGTTCTCCTGGCCCTACATGCCTATATGGGCACAAAGGTGGCCTAAAACCCCAATCATTTCATTATTTGCTTCATTATTATTACATTTGTTATGGGTCTACGACAATTATAAATATTTAATCCTTTCAGTGAGGGGGCAACTGAATCTGACGTCTACAGACGTCAGATTCTGACGTCTAAAGTCGGTCCCCGCGCCGAGAGGATTATGTGTTTGTGTTGTAATTGTCGTTTATCATGATTATGAAGGGCTAGAGGTGATACAACGTATTTGGGTGAGTATCACTTACAAAGGGCTCCAATGGAACCTGTTTAGATTTTCTTCCAGGTGTACTTTTACTGTGTATACTATATGTGTACACTCCATGTGTATACGCTTATCTTGTTACTTATCTTGTTACTTATTTTTATTAGTTATCAATGGTGTATCTAGCTGTGGGAAAAGGCGTCGGCCTTCGGCCTGCACCTATTTCACAGCTGATAATGTAGAACTTCTCGGGCTTTATCCTTTACCTATAAACATAGGTGGTTGAAAATTATTCTATCCATCAATCAAATATTGTAAAATTTGTAATGATTCTATTACCGCTCAATTATAGTGTTTTTCTGACCAGACGTTGATGGATCTTGTGGCTGTGATATAATTTGCTAAATCACACCTGACGTGTCGCGTCCTTGGAGATTATCAATGATTGGATGGGAACTTAGGCCGCTTTTCTGCTCATACAGGCGAAACTAAGCCAGAGGTAACGTCATGAGGATGGTCAAATGATAATCAGAAAACGCTGCCTTCCATGCGAAATATTTGATCTTGAACACGCTACCTCTCGGTCACGAAGGCTTCCCACAATATTGCATCTTAACCATGTCATAAACAACTGTGCTACTGAATTGTTTGTTCCTATTGTTCAATTTAATTGTGCTGCAATTGCGGTAACAACCGTGGTAAAAATTGTGGTGGCAATTGTGATGCAATTGTGGTAGCAATTGTGGTGGCAATTGTGATGGAAATTGTGGCGGAAATTGTTGTGTAATTGTGTTGGAAATCGTGGGGGCAATTGCGGTGGCAATTCTGGTGGCAACTGTGGTAGCAATAATTTATTGTGAATTGTGGTGGCAATTGTGATGGCAATTGTTGTGGCAACTGTGGTGAATATCATTTGGTAAAACTATATAAGGTTTGCATTTCAGTGCGAGGAACGACAGACGTCAGATTCTGGCTGACTCTAAGTCCACATTGCCATCGCGTTACAACACGTAATTCTAGAGATCATTCACATAAATTGAAAAATCAAAGAGCACAGTATTGCCAGAAAGGCTGACAGGGAGACACAAAGCGGGTCAGCTAGTGAGTCAGGCAGAGAATAAGACTGGGAATAATATCACGTCAAGCCGTCAGTCAGTCAGTCAGTCGGTCGGTCGGTGGTCGGTCGGTCGGCCGGTCGGTCGGTCGGTTGGTCGGTCGGTCGGTCGGTCGGTCGGTCGGTCGGTCGGTCGGTCGGTCGGTCGGTCGGTCGGTCGGTCGGTCGGTCGGTCGGTCGGTCGGTCGGTCGGTCGGTCGGTCAGTCAGTCAGTCAGTCAGTCAGTCAGTCAGTCAGTCAGTCAGTCAGTCAGTCAGTCAGTCAGTCAGTCAGTTAACCAGCCAGTAAGGCAGTCAGTCAGCCAGCCAACCAGCCATCCAGCCAGCCAGCCAGCCAGCCAGCCAGCCAGCCAATCAGTCAGTCAGCCAGCCAGTCAGCCAGCCAGTCAGTCAGCCAGCCAGCTATATAGTCAGTCAGTCCACCAGTCAGCCGACGAGCCAATCAGTCACAAAACAATTATATTTCTGACCTTGGTTCCCCCAGTCCAGCTATCTTGTACCTTACAAAATGTATGCCTACACTACAAGGCTATATGCACTACCACTGTTCACAACATCTGTGAGTGACGGCTGAACAAAGACAATCAGCTTATCAGAGTGTCACCACCAGATGTAGATAACAATACAAGGTGTATATAGTCAGATCTCAGTCTACTACAGATGTTGAAATGAGGTTGTTTTAATGTTTGGCCCACATCGCAGGCGATGTTGGTTCAATGTATCTTCTTTCTGTCCAACCTGTGTTAACCTTAATGCTGCTGAATTGTTGAGTCTCTCCATTCTGAGGGAGGAATCCATAGTTTTGCTTTGCGAGAATTGTTATAATAAAATTTATTTTAGGCGAATACAAACGTTATGATGTAGTTGGCAATGAGCCTAGCAGTGTACTTGAAACTTCAGATGCGATTTATCATGTTAATTATGGCTGTGTACGCCGATTTGGACGACATATGCAATTTTGCCATAGTGTTTCATGCTGGACTCATGCAGTGTGGTGGTACTTTGGCCCCTTAAATTTTATAGCTATGATGTCTGCATTTTTGTAATATCAGGAAATTGAAAAAGCCATGCGAATATGTTATTTTCGTGGAGAAGACGTTTTTTTCTCTTGAAGTAGATGATCAGACGTCTTGATCATCACATTATGGTAAACTCTACTTTCTCTGGATGAATGTAGTGAATAAGTCAGAAAGACCGACAATAAGCAAATACGACAGCCAGTCAGGCAGCCAGCCAGTCAGCCAGCCGGAAAGAAGACAGGCAGCCATACAGACAGGCAGTCATGCAGTCAGGCAGACATGCAGGCAGACAGTCAGGTGGACAGGCAGACAGAAAGACAGACAGGCAGGGTTAAACGTATTTTTCCGTAAGCTTTAAATCCCCTGTCACACTGTCCCGAGTTTGACTCACGAGTTGCTTACGAGTTTTAATTTGTCATGGCAGTATGATATGGTGTACTTAAGAATTGGTCCACATTAATTGACTCCAGCCATATTTAGTTATATTGTATTTCCGAAGTGGTGATTATTCAAAAAGAAATTATAGAGGTGTTATTTTCACAATTCATAAGCTCACCTACTTTGACTACAGACCGAAGACAACATCCTAATGAAAAAGGATATATTGTTCTCTGACACAGCATTACTATGTCAACAAGCAGTAACTGTTTACTTTTCAAGTGAGCAGTTACAGCTTTTTGCTTTCACACAGCATCGCAAGCCTAACAGACCAGCTCACCCCGACCCACCCTGATACCATGCCGTATTGATTGAGACCAACCGATCATTAACAGTCCTCATGTCAATAGTGTATACAATATAGTAAACAGTGGCCGTACTCTCGTACAACTTACAATATATCGTAGGGTTCGGATTGGTCAATATGCCAATCTCGAGCTATCCGAAGCCTACGATATATCATCGTAAGTTGTACGAGAATTACCGAAAGCATTAACTTAAAACAAAAACATTTTGCGAAAAAACAACAAATAGCAGTAACTGCCTAATTTATACTTATTTGCTACTTCCAAACATCTGCAAACATCAGCGACTACTTACATAAGATGTAGAAATAGATTTTGTTGGCCATCAGAAGCCATTTGAACAAGCAAGAGTGTTGTGTTGTTTTAATGCTGGCTCACCGTCTGTGACGCTGGCCTAACATTAGTTTAAGATGGCGTATTTGCTGTCTCTGGTGCAAATGCTAACATCGGTGACGGTTTACTTTGAAAAACATTGTTGTTTGCTTATGTATTTGTACGTCTTCTTTTCAAAAACGTTATGTCCCAACAAACACGAGACGCTAAACCAATGATGGCTTGATGTTGGCCCATCGTCTACGACTCTGAACCAACAATAAACCAGAATTGCGTTAACGTCTTATATCTGCTGGCTTAGTGCTTATACCTGTAAGTTGTTAGGTTTTGTAATGTTTTGTATTGAGACACGTGGACGGAGTACCAAGTGATCCTAAGTGGTATGGATTTTGTCATAATCCAACCCTCGGGAACAGAAAGCAGAGGTTTCCAGGTAAAAGTGACTAACGTAAATGTCTCACACGTCAGTGTTTGGCTTGTGAAAAAATACTTTATAATAATATTCAAGTAAATGGCATAATATTTTTTATGTTTTCTACGCATGTGTATGCTAGTAAGTCTCGAAATATGTATTTGCAATATGAAGAAATATCAAAGTACGCTTCTATGTCTTGCTCCCAGCTTTGTTTTGTTTACCAAAGTTGAATTTGAGAGAGTACTACGTGACGAAGAAGTACCATTTTCGCAAAAAATTATTTGGAAATAAATATTTATCTAGTTTGTTTTAGGCTCATGTGATTTTTTAAAACATTTGAAGCTGAAAATTGCGTCACGGAAAATGCTGTTATAATATAGTCATCGCTTTATTTAGGCTTTTTTGGTTAATTTAGAATTAGTTTGGTTTTAACACTTAAAGCGCATATATTTTTTGTATAAATCATGGAGACCAAAGGATTTTTTTTAATTTGAAATAATCATAAATGTCTTAGTTATCTCTTTCCGCTTCATTTGCATACATATGTTAAGGGTCTACGGCCATTATAAATATGTTTATTATCACAGCGCGAGGATCGACTTTAGACGTAACAATATGACGTATACAGACGTCATATTCTGGAGTCTAAAGGTGATCCCCGCGTTGTGAGGGTTAAGTTCACATATTTCCGTTCTTTTAAAGCTGGAAATTGCGCCTACAATTCTAGCTTCCAATGAAAGAAAAAGCAAATTATAAAAATACGGTGATCACATCTATTGGATTTTTCTGTTTAGGTTCAGCGTTGTTGGACGAATGTTGGGCAGTAGTGAGAGAGTTGTAATAATATGGTCCTCCCTTGGGGGCTGTGCCAGGGCCTTGTTTATGGGGGTCACGATCCCTCCTATTCGTTATGTTTTATTCTGGGGGACACCACCAAATGTCGCCAGGCATTGTTCTCCCTGCTCTTTGAGTGTCCCTCATTTTACACCCGCTGCGCAGACAAAATGAGAAAACTGAATCGGTTGTTTATTTTTTTTAATCCACTAGACCTTTTAGTTTGGGGACCGAATTTAGACGTCAGAATGTGACGTACATAGACGTTAGATTCTGACGTCTATAGTTGGTCGCCGCAATTAAAGAATAAAACATTTTTAATGACCGTAGACCCATAAAATACGTATTCAAACCAAGCGGAAATAGCTGATTAAGACATTTATGATGATTTCAAATTGAAAATTTGTTCTCTTGGTTTCAAAAATTATTTCAGCGCAGACAAAATGAGAAAACTGTATCGGTTGTTTATTTGTTTTAACCATTTATCGCCGGCGTCTGGTTTATGCTCCAAATCACATCAAATAGTTTGCCAAAAAACATTGACTGAAAAACAGCATAGTCCATCACGATAAGGTTGATTTTACATTCCCTGTCATTTCGACTCCAAGGTAAGCATACAGACCTGCTGTTATTTCGGCGCATTGAACGTACCGTACACATTATTATCTCCGTCCAACCAGATGCTCATTACAACTGAGTAAAGTAAATCATGTTGGGGTAAAGTACCTTGCTCACTAAAATCGAGACAATGTCCCAATGTTGAAAGGGGAGAAACATGAAAAACCTGTCTCAAGCAGGGTTTGAACATAGCAGCGCGTTGAGAATTTAAAATTGTATTACATGTTAATATATAACGCTACTTGACATAGGCCTATATTATCTAGTTCACTGCCAGAAATTATATATTTCAAAAATACTCCCCCCCCTCCCCCCCGGAGATTGAATGCTGGTCCCTTATGACATGAGAATGTAGCTGTCATGCGAGAAAGGCGCGTGTCACATTTGGAGCATCCATGATTGATGCGGCCGCTAACGAGATGTCAGACCAATGCTGGTTTGAAGCTGGGCCACAATCTGCGACGCTGGCCCAACATTAAACCAGGATTGTATCTATACTACGTATTCTGTAGCTGGAGTCGCAGTGTGATTCACACCAACAAACACGAGACGTTGAACCAAAGTTGGGTTAATGTTG
Organism: Flabesymbios commensalis; assembly: GCA_964017125.1. NCBI lineage: Eukaryota > Metazoa > Annelida > Polychaeta > Terebellida > Flabelligeridae > Flabesymbios > Flabesymbios commensalis. The sequence goes on along the minus strand of OZ024910.1, from coordinate 80,030,616 downwards.
GCTCATAGTCTTCAACGTTGACCCGGCATTAAACCAACATCAATTCGTCTAAGTGTCCCCAGAAGCAAGAGACCTTGACCCAATTTTGTTTTAATGCTGGGCCACCGTCTACGACGCTGGCCCAACATTAAACCACCATTGGGGCAAAGTCTCGCGTTTTCCGAGTCGTGTGTTTTCTGGCGTCCTAATCAGCGTGTTTTCTTGACGCCTCACTGCCCCACGTGACGCACGTATGCTATGTGAACGCCATCCTAATCAGCGTGATTTCTTGACGCCTGGCTGTCCCACGTGACGAACGCATGCTGTGTGAACGCCGTCCTAATCAGCGTGTTTTCTTGACGCCTGACTGCCCGCGTCACGCACGCATGCTGTGTGAGTGCCGTCTTAATCAGCTTATTTTCTTGACGCCTCACTGCCCCGCGTGACGCACGCATGCTGTGTGAACGCCGTCATAATCAGCTTATTTTCTTGACGCCTGACTGCTCCGCGTGACGCACGCATGCTGTGTGAACGCCATGTATCTTCACTAAAAAAAAGGGTTTAAGAATTCAGATGGCAAAACTCCATTGATAGCATCACATCACAATTATTTTATTTTTTGAAGAAAAAAGATAATTCTTTTTTCGATTTCTTTGGATTGTATTTCATCGAAAGTGAGAAAACGTATTGTTGTGTATGATAAATTAATTTTATTTTTATGAAACGAAAAAGGAATTCGTTTTTTTCAAGTTAAGTACGGTGCATAACGACCCCCCCCCCCCCCCCCTAATAGAATGTATTTAAGGATTTTTTTTTGTTTCTTTTCTTTGTAGTTCACCAAAAGCGAAAAATATTGTTGTTTTTTTAGGAAAATATGTTTTGCTGTGGATTTTGAAAAAAATCAGCTATTTCGTTGCTGTCTAAAAAATGTTTGAATTCGCTGAAATGTGTCACCCTCCCTGAAATCATTAAGAATAACGGAGGCGATGTGGAAACGGTGTTCATTGGAGTGCGATATGGAAAAATACAGCACTTGTCCAATGAATAAGATGTGAGCCTTAAGGCGAACAACTTATTCGTGGGACATATTTTCCCATAACGCACGAGCAATGAGCGACGCTTGTATTTTTTCACACGATCAAGTCACACATAATAATTGCGATACATGCGATATAGGCTTATGTTGATGCATCTGATTTAGCAGTCAATTCTCAACCAATTTTCATCAAATTTTACAATCACTAGTTTCTAGTGATGCGGCGACTACCGTGAACATTTATGCTTCTGTTTCTAATATTTATATTGCGCCTAAACTCAATTGATTCAAAAGCGCATGTTCATTGTTGTTGAAAACTATTATAGAAGCTGTTTAAATCCTTCTATCCTATGTTTTGAGATGTTTCTTGAAAGAAGAAATAGTTTGAAAGAAGAAATAGTGGTGATACATGTGATATCGGCAATCATAATTGCTGATTATGACGCCCCCCACCCCCCACCCCCCCTATAATTCTAATAACTTTATCGTACATGGCATTGTCGTCGCATGACTAGAAATAATCCCTGCAATATTTTATTAAAATTGGTTAAGAATTCACTGACAAATCATCGAAATTTATTCATCACGGTTAACCATAGACGTCAGATTCTGACGTCTGAAGACGGTCCATACACTGAAAGGGTGAAATATGTATAATGGCCTGTCATGTCAGTGTGGGGACCGTCTTTAGACGTCAGATTCTGACGTCTGAAGACGGTCCCCACACTGAAAGAGTAACATATGTATAATGGCCATAGATCTTCAAATGAAGCGGAAAGAGCTAACTGTAGGACATGTAGGATGATTTAAAATTAAAGAAAAACCTTTGGTCTCATGGTTTATACAAACATATTTCTGCGCTTTAAGACTGCGATTTCAGTATTAATACCAACTGCTTAGTAAATAACAATGTTGGTTCAGCTGTTGACGTGAATTCACAATTAGGTAGAATAGCCAGCCTGTCATGTCGGAATGAATGAATTAATGAATGAATGAATGAATGAATGAATGAATGAATGAATGAATAAATAAATGAATGAATGAATGAATGAATGAATGAATGAATGAATGAATGAATGAATGAATGAATGAATGAATGAATGAATGAATGAATGAATGAATGAATGAATGAATGAATGAATGTGGTTTTAGTCCACCTTTGTGCACTTATAGACTAAACTGGTCCAGGAGAACCTCCTGAGGCGAGTCGTGTGGCGGTCTGAGGCCGAGCACGCTACCTCTCGGTAACGGGGGCTCCTCACAATGCCTGTCATGTCAGACAATATTATGATCTGGCGGGCGGCGAGTCGTGTGGCGGTCTGAGACCGAGCACGCTATCTCTCGGTCACGGAGGCTCCTCACAATGCCTGTCATGTCAGACAATAAGGTCTCGCGGGCGGCGAGCCGTGTGGCAATGAAATGAAATGAATCGGGCTTTAGGCCACCTTTGTGCACATATAGGCTAAACTGGGCCAAGAGAACCTCCTGAGGATGGTGAGATGATTGGGATGACACTGTCCTCCAGACACAGGATTCGAAATTCGAGCCCTGGCGGTCTGAGGCCGAGCACGCTACCTCTCGGTCACGGAGGCTCCCCACAATACTTTCACACGTGGATGGGGAAGAAACATTTTTTGTTTCTTTCAAACCGCCGTGACCGGGAACCGAGCCCCGAACTCTGGCGTGAAAGGCAGCGGTGCTAACCACTACCCTAGGGCCCCCGCCCTCCGAGCCGTGTGGCGTGCATGTACACTTGTCCGGCCGTTGTCATGACGACCGGGACACTGTCATCTGGGGTGGGGCCGCCTCCGGGAAAATTATTAAAATTATTATTAAAAGTGTCATTTTCAGACAAACGCCCGCGTCTTGGGGGTAAAATAAGGGAACGCGGTGACAAATGTGACTTATGACGTTATTACATATGATGGGCGAAGCTAGTTTTATTCTTTTGAGACAACGTTTTTCCCAACAATGGGATACGTTCAGCAAATGTTGATTCAATGTTGGCCCAATGTCTGCGACGCTGACCCAACATTAAATAAGCATTTAATAAATGTTTGAGGAATCTTTTTCTGAAAAAGAGAAGCTATTAGTTCATCTGGTGACGTTTTTTCTCTTGGTTTTTGTCAGCCTCAGTGCACGTCCTCAGCGTAACCCTTTCAGTGCTGGGACTATATAGAGACGTCAGAATATGAAGTCTATAGACGGACCCGCACTTAAAGAATTAAAAACGATTACGCTGGCCGTAGACCTATAACATAGACTGTAGGCCTGTTTAAATGCAGCAAAAAGATATTTTAAGATATTTATGATGATTTCAAATTGAAAAAAAAATGTTCCCCGTGGTTTATGCTAAAATATTTCAGCGTTGTAAAAGCTAAACAACACGAAGACTGGCTGAGATATCTTCAGCCCTTTTCTTGTGAAAAATGTAAAAAAAAACAGAACTAGTGATAATAATACATGTTGTATGCCTTATCAAATATTCCTTCCGACTTTGCAGCAAAAAAAATCTACTCCAATCGTCAAATACATTTTCTGTCAATGCCACCGTGAATATAGATATAAATAATTGAATGTTGTCTTTCTCATTTCCCACTAACCCTTGTGCTGCTAAGTCCGTATATATACATTAACCCTCGTGCTGCTACGACCTTTTTAATGCGTTTATATAAGTTTTCAAGCAATTTTCAGACTAACTAAAATACCACTAAAATGTGTAACATATCTGGTGAAGATGCTCAGTTAATCAAATAATTCAATTTGTTGAAGTCTATTTATCATAAATAATCCATTTTTTTGTTGTTGTTGAAACATGTACAACAACAAATAACATTACAAGCAAACACGAAAAAAAGCTAAATTTCCAAAAAAAAAAAAAAATCCGAGTTAGGGCTTAATCCACCCACCCACTCCCGAGTTTTTCTCGGATTTTTGAATTTTTTTTGACTTTACAAAACCCTTTAGCATAGCTGTCTTTCAGGCTAGAGTTTCCCGGACTAGGCGGTTTCAAAGAAACAATTAACTTGTAAGATTCAGTATTGTGGGGAGCTTCCGTGGAATGTGCTCTTAGAGTGTGTAGACTACCCTGATGACATCGCAAGGCTCTGACACAGTGACCTCCATTTTTAAATGTAATAGTTCTAATACGATCAAAAGTGTACGCCTGTTGAAAATGATCCAGTTTTCGTAGGCACTTGAAATATTCGTCTCATTTTCATGGCATCCGAGTTTTTTGGTAGGCAGCGCGAGTGTCGTTTTTACACAGCTGGCTGTGGAAACAAAATGGCGGTCAGTGTGACTGGGCCTCGTGCAGTAAATGAGTTAGGCGGCCCAGTCATACCGGGTATGTGTAGACTTGTAGTGGTTGAAGATGACAATGATACATTGAGATTTAAAAGTGTTGATTAAAACTTTTTTCGCAAAATTCATTGTAAATGAGGCTCCTATTTTTAACAAATAAATAAATGAATAAATGCATGAGTGACTGATTGAACGAATGAATGAATGGATGAATGAATGAATGAATGAATGAATAAATGAATGAATCGATAAATAAATAAATAAATGAATGAATGAATGAATGAATGAATGAATGAATGAATGAATGAATGAATGAATGAATGAATGAATGAATGAATGAATGAATGATTATATGAATGAATGTATGAATGATTGAATAAATTATTGAATGAATGAATGTATGAATGCATGAATGGGTGAAGGAATGAATAAATGAATAAATAAATAAACGAATGCATGAATAAATGAATGGATAATTGAATGAATGAATAAATGAATAAATGAATAAATAAATAAATGAATAAATGAATAATCGGAACCGTAAGATGTAGTTCCGCCGGCGACACGCGATCGATTTAACCCCTATTAACACCCTAGAAATACATTTGAATTGAATTCACCTAGCTTATTGACAATTTATGAATACACTCTGCTGATTTGCAAACATTCTATCAGTTATGTATCGTGTCAGATCACTTTTAAAATACAGTCTGATTTTTTTTTCTCTCATTTTAACCATTTGTGAATATGTGAGTATCTTACGTTTCAGATACATGCCTTCTAAGCCGAAATAGTGGAGGACGCCCATTGGACACACAACGTTGTTGAGACGTTGAATCAACGTCAGTGACGTTGATTCAACGTCGCATCAACGTCGCGTGCCTAATGGGCGAGATCCTTCTAGCCTCGCTGCACCAACCCGGCCTCGTTTCTTCTCTATAGGTCTCTAATGCCTGCTCAGTCCTGGAAGAGCGGCTTAATCCAAACCAGCACGAAACACCTGCTCAATGCTGGCTAGATTCTGGCTGAGTGTTGTACACGTTGGCCCAGCATTCGGCCAGCATTGAGCAGACATCTCGTGTTTAATGCCTGTTTTTGTCAGGAGGGGTTGTATTTACGATTGGTTCTGTCATCTCTCTAATGTTTCTGGCGGCCGACGCCGCCTGATACCAACTACTCATGAACATGTACAACTACACATAGAAATTTACAACTACACATGCAAATGTACAACTACACGTGGAGATGTACAACTACACATGGAAATGTACAACTACACGTGGAAATGTACAACTACACGTGGAAATGTACAACTACACATGGAAATGTACAACTACACATGGAAATGTACAACTACACATGGAAATGTACAACTACACATGGAAAAGGTACAACTACACATGGAAATGTACAACTACACATGGAAATGTACAACTACACATGGAAATGTACAACCACACCATGTTCTTAGTCCAAGCTAGACGCAACCATATATATGTGTGTGTAATGTCAGATATGCGCTCATTATGAAAAAAACATGTTTCTATATTTCTATTATTAGTTCTGGACCACAATTTTTTTTAATTATTCGGACTTGAGATGTCAGAATCTGACGTCTATAAACGCCAGATTCTGACGTCTAAGGTCGGCCCCCGCGCTTAAGGGGTTAAAATGCCTACACCGGATGACTATATGACGACAACGCCATGCGTGTTTGTTTCATTGCATGCAATATTCAATTCTATTCAGTTTATTTATTTATGCGGGGAAGACGGAGAGACAAAAAGACGGCCAATAATAAAATAGTAGCATTAATGCGGAGGGAGAAGCAGACAAATACGAGTGTAGTCTATGTATCAACGCAAAAACAGAGACACAAATTAAATTTATTGAGAACGTTAAAATTAGCGGACTGCATGGATATAAAATATAATAATACGATCTTATATAATAACCTTATCTGTTTATATATACACCAGTTTTCCCAGTGATTATCATCGATGCAAATACATCTGTCATTACACTGGAAATAGAGTACAATAACAAAATATATGTATACTGAGATACAAAGGCAAAAGGCAGTATCGGCTTACTGTAAGCAGATGGTAAACCAGTTTCATGGAAATTTCCGTTCTAAAACCCTTGGTCATAGGAAAATTAAGTCTGTTTTAGACGATGTAAAACGATGCTTTAAGGCATCGTGAGGACTTAAATGGTTAATACAGGTGCAGAAGACCAGCACGAGTCTGTGAGCCCCTGCGTGTCAGGCGGCAGCGCTAACCGCTACACCAGGGCCACTGTCAAAGATTGTGTCGGGATGAGGGGCATCCCCTATTATAAGCGGAGTTATACATATTTAGACAGAGGATTAGGGAGATACATTTGTAAATCTAAGCTCAGCCGACAATCACGCGGAGACTTCTGGGGGATTTTCGGCGCTGTGCCGGAAGATCCATCTTACCCAGAACGAGGCCGTGACGTCACATGTATTTTCTACTAAGAACGAGGCTCTAGAAATGCATCATGGAACAAAGGACCAGAAACTGACATTTGCTGCTTTTGACGAGCGGAGTCCCCAATACATCTTAGAGTGACGGGACACAGATCTGACCTGAAACAAACAAACAGCAGTAACAGGTGACTTGAAAAGTGAGCAGTTACTGCGGTTTGCCTTGACGCGGTACACAGACAGTCAGACAAACGACGGTTTGTATTTTATAAATAGCGAATCTTCTGGATTATTGGTAGACTTTTTTGATCGTTGGCGTATAAGCCCCCAGAAAACATATTAAGACATCAATAATTATTATTTTATTATTCAAAACCTAATCATCCGAATGAGAAATTGCTGTTGAAGTTTAAATAACAAATGTGCTAAGGTAACATAATTATATTATTTTTATCAGGCAAGGCGATTGCTTGAAGAAAAAAAATCACATCTCTGACCAATCCTGGAATATTAGTATTTATATTAGTATTAGCATTAATGTTAGTATTAGTATTATTGTAGCATTAGCACTAGCATAAGGATTAGTATTAGTTAGTATTAGTATTATTATTAGTATTAGTGTATTAGAAATGTCACTATGAGTATTATTATAAGTATTAGTATTAGTATAGGTATAACTACAAGTATTAGTATTACTATAAGTATTGGCACTACCATCAGTATAAGTATGAGTAGTACTAATAGTATTAGCATAAAAAGTATAAGTATAAGTATTAATATTAGTAGTACTAGGCCTATTAGTAGAAGTATTAGTATAAGTATAAGTATTAGTATTAGTGTTAGTATTATTCTTGGTATAAATATAACTATTAGTATTAGTATTAGTATTAGTATTAGTATTGGTATTAGTATTATTATTAGTATTAGTATTAGTATTAGTATTAGTATTAGTATTAGTATTAGTATTAGTATTAGTATTCATAAATAATTACCGCAATTCTCATATCAGGTGAATCAAAATAGCCTGAATTCATAAAATGTTCAATGTATAATTATATCAAATAATACCTTCCTCACTTTGATAGAATATATCATGCTCTATAAATTTATAACTACTACGCCATATGATGTATCTATGTGACAAGCTGGCTTAACCTATATAACTTAACACTTCCAAACCAGAATACAAATTGATATCTCCATCAACTTCAAGTCGCGAATTGCTATCGCAATTCTCGCCTTGTAGTTGATGGAGATGACTTGCAATTGGTGGCAATTTAAATAAATACTATAGGTATACTATTAAAACAGTTTGATGACAATTTGTTTGTTTAAATCCCGAGAGGTAGAAAAATAAGTCAGTTTCAGGGTCAAAAAATGATGCTTTAATGCATCGTTAAGGCTTATAAGGGTGGAGTGATTATTGAAGGGGGCATTACACATTTACTTCCCCAGAATATCAGCATATTTTCATTCACCATGGACATTATTTTGCCTACTTTAGCCTGTAAGTGCATAAAGCCTCCATCCCTTCATTCAATCAGCATGAAAAATATCAGTTAGAGTAGAATCGTAGATATATAGATATTTGACAAAATAGCACCGTCCGCCATGGGAAACATGATTTTATGGCTCACTAACCAAATATTGGGCTGTTATCCAGAACCCAGGGAAATATGCATCATGTCATAAAATAATTGATTATTCTCCTGTCATAAAACCTACTGCGAAATCCCACAGATACATTTTCATTTATTTTGGTATATGCATACTACGAGGATTGTACAATAGCAGCTAATACTACATACGCTCCTCATACGCTTCATTTAACCGATTTCAAGGGACAAACAAACACTTTAGTTTTAGTTATGGATGTCAAAAAGTTGAATAAATAATCTCAAGATTTTTTTCCTGTTCATTGGGCGACCCTGTATTGCTGACAATTAGATACATGCTACAGGTATGTTACTTTTGACATTATATCAACGTTATGCCACAATGCACCCGAGTTTGATAAAATAGCACAATTTGCCATGCAGTATATGATTTCTCACACTCCGTGCAGTGGTTTCATGTATATCGGTATCAGTCCATATCGCACTCTTGCTGAAGTTTGAACTGCAGGTATACCATGCTTGACTTGATCGTGTGAGAAAATATTAACGTTGTTCAGAATCCCCACAGGCCAGACATGCTAACAGCCCTCTATGACCATTATCCTGATAATATTCTGTAGTCAAGGGCCCACACCCCTCTATGAGCGATATCCTCTTTTTTGTGATATCAAGCAAGAATATATGCCAAGCTCGTATTAAAAAAATACCACTGAAAATGATAGAAATGTTTATGATAGATACTCAATTCATGAAATAACTCAATTTGCGATATATCTAGGCCCGTATTCTCGTATAACTGGCGATATAGGCTTTCGATTGGTCGAGATGGCCAAATCGACTAATCCGAAGCCTACGATATATCGTAACTTGTACAAGAATACTGGCCTGTTTTCATAAATAATATATTTTTTCGTTATTTGAAGCTGGAAATTGCATCAGCAATTCCAGCTTCGACTCACAGAAATATATTACCAGATAATTTAGCGGGACAAGAGGTAATGTTCTGTAGTCAGGGGACATTCCTGTATCCCTCAATGAGCATTATCCTGCTAACCCTTTCAGCGCGGGGGCGACTTTAGACGTCAGAATCTGACGTCTGTAGACGTCAAATTCTGACGTATAAAGCCGATCCCCGCGCTGAAAGAATTAAAATGTAGAATGGCCGTAGACCCGTAACATAGGTGTTCAAAAGAAGCGGAAAGAGCTAACTAAGACGTTTGTGGTGATTCAAACCTTTCAAGTCTGAATTTACCGTTGTCATCTTCATCCACTACAAGCCGCGAATTGCTGTCGCAATTCTCGACTTGTAATGGATGAAGATGATTTGATGTGGGTGAAAAATTAAAGAAAATTGCTATGTATTGTTAAACCAGTTTGCTGGAAATTTTCATTCTAAAACCCTTGGTAATAGGAAAATCAAGTCTGTTTTCAGCGATGTAAAATGATGCTTTAATGCATCTTGAGGGCTTAAAGGGTTGAATTGAGTAAAAAATATCTTGATTTATATAAACATAGTTCAGTGCTCTATAGGTTAATGTCATGTAGTCAAGATCCTTTCAGTTTCTCGGACGTCCGGATCCCCCACCGCCCCTCCCCTCAAGAGCACGTGTTCTGCATAAGATTGTACAACAGAGGCGAGTGTATAGTGGTGTGATGTAATGCAAAGTGTCGTATCAGGATATATACGCTCCACATCCACGTCATTTCAGCTGCTTAACCCTTACAGCGTGGAAATAGTCGGATATAAACCATGGAAACCAAAGGGGTTTTTCAATTTGAAATCACCCTAAACGTCTTAGGGGTTCTGTCAAGTTAAAAAAGATACAAAAATCCGAGAAAGACTCGGAAGTAGGTGGGTGAGTCAAGCCCCAACACGGATTATTTACTTTTTTGATTTTTTATGTTTTTTTGGTGTTCTTAGTGGTGTTTGTTTTGTTGAACTTGTTTCAAAAAAAATGGATAGGTGGTGGGTGAGTGGGGTCTGGCCAATCCTCGTTTTTCTCGGATTTTTGGATTTTTTTAACTTGACAAAACCCCTTAGTTAGCTCTTTCCGATTCATTTAAATACCTATGTTATGGTTCTGGACCATTAGAAATATTTCAATCCTCTCAGTGTGGGGACCGTCTTTATACGTCAGCATCTGACGTCTACAGACGTCAGATGCTGACGTACGTATAAAGACAGTCCCTGCGCTGAAAGGGTTAAAACTCATATTATCTCTGATGGCTCTTCATCTCGAGGCGAGAATCACACCCTTTAACCGCCGGTGCCGCAGATATTCGGGTTTTCATTTTTTATTAGCACATTAAGTACCCCATTTTAAATATGTTAAAGATAAAATGTGACATCAACCAGCAAGATTTGAAAAGATTTGACCTCCATTTTGTCAAATCTGAATAATTTTCACTCACTTGAAGTTGAGGATCGCGTCAGCGAGAAACAACTTCAAGTGGGTGAAAATTCAAATAGAATAATTTGGCGGTTAAAGGGTTAAATCCTTGGAACGCTAAGCGCTACTATAGTCGTTTTTAATTCATCTTATTCAGCCGTTTAACCCTTTAAGCCCTCACGATGCATTAAAGCATCATTTTACATCCCTGAAAACAGATTTAATTTCCCTACAATTAGGGATTTTAGAACGAAAATGTCCATGAAACTGGTGTACCAATACATAGTAATTTTCTTTAATTTTTAAACCACATCAAATCATCTTCATCCACTACAAGTCAAGAATTGCGACAGCAATTTGCGGTTTGTAGTGGCTGAAGATGACAATGTAAAGTCAGGCTTGAAAGGGTTAAATTACTGGGGGAAAGCAACGCGTTATAGCAAGCAGACACATTTGCTAGGTTACATAGCAATGCTCCAGGAGCTAGTTTTTGTAGGGGCTCTATTCAGTGAGCTCGTTCAACAGTTCAACCGGCGTAGTATCTACAATCTGAATTGACAGAATGGTAGAATGGACTTTCGGCAACAACCCCAGGTCGTATGTACATACAAATTGTGGTATCAGTTTTTTTGTACAGCCCATTTTCTAACATAGGGGGTGTTTTTTGCCATATCTTTGCAATGAATGGACCAATTCTTACACGTTTGGTATCACTACACTCAGTATTAGCTTATCTCACTTTTGGGCTCGTCTGACCTTAGATGAGATTGTGTATTGTGAGAATATAACAACTTACATCAAGTCACATCTCAATCGTAAATACGCTATACATTTTTCTCCTAAATCTTTACAAGAAATGAGACAGAAATTATTCTAAGCGTATTGGCTAAAAATGCATTATATGACCAAAATAAACAATGCTTCGGGAAAAAAAGTAAAATCAAATTTGATTCCATGGGTGTAACTTTAATGGGACTAGGCTCACTTTATGTTGCATATGGTTACGTAAACGTCTGTCGCTGCTGTTCTAGTTTACCAATGTACACATGAAAATTCAATTCCCGTTACAATGAAAGCGACTAAATAAAACATAATTATTGCCCATATCTCCATGTGGCCAATGTTTTCTGAAGCCAGATATGTATTTGTTTAACACCCAGTGGTATTTCGATTTATAAATGTTGATTTATCTTTTTAATGTAAGAATATAGCAGCCTATTATGAAATTGTCTGTATTCAAACTGGGCTGAAATCTGAAACATTGAACTTTGCTCGGCAAAATAAGTATATAATTTGTTAACCACTTGTTTTTACATAATTTGGGTGTGCTGAGTTCAAATCAGTCGAATAACGTTCTATATTTAGTGTCCTTCACCTTCAAATTTGCAAAACAAAAATGGCCGCCAAAACCACATATCTGTATGTCTCAGGTTTTTCTTTTAAAATGACCTTTCTTTGACCTTCAAATTCAAAATGATTACCACCAGCACAAAATTATAGCGGTTTTTTTGCATCTAAATTATAATATAATAAAACAACGTTATTTATTGAAAATTTTAAAAAATAGTCTAGTTAATACGACAAATTAACCTCTAAGACATTCAAAACTAAGTTTAATGACATTGTATTCTAATATGCTTTGATGTGCTCCGTATTTAGAATGACGTCATGATTTTACTTGTAAATATGCAAAATGACGGCCATCTTGGATTTTACGATACAATTTAGGTCAGACGATGATAAAGAAACATCAGACATGAGTGTTTCGGTCCCCAAGTTATGCAAAAAGCATAAATTGAGCATTTTCGTGTGATAAACCAAAAAAAAAAGGTGGTATTCACATTTTTGATAGCCGTTTGTTTTTTGCTCATTTGAGGGTGAATGTCGCGGCCATTTTGATTTTTTTTTCTAAATTTACTTGTCAGTAATGTTAATTCCTGGTCCACTAGGTTACTTCAAATAAGTCGTATTATTTTCAGCATGTTCAGCGGTGTAATTATAGTAGCAGTAAATATTTAAAAACGGTGGACGTATTGAATTGGAAAGTCAAATAACGGTAATTTCTTTCCAAAGACACTCGATATAAATTTCTCGAAGAAAAATCTTACAGAAACCATAAATTGTGCTCTCATGTGCGATAAGCCATAGAAAATACGGTGTTTTATTATCATTTTGGCGGCCATTTTATGTTTTGCTAATTTGAAGGTGAAGGTCACCAAATATAGAATATCATTCGACAGACTCGAATTCAGCACAACCAAATTATGTGAAAAGTGAATTAAAAAATATACACCAAAATACCGACCAATGCTCAATATTTCAGATTTCAGCTTTGACTAAACACACACATTTTCATAAAAGGCTGCAATATTATTCAATTAAAGAAATATGTGATATTTATAATTATAAATAGCACTCTTTTTTAAGCATGCATATCTTTGGTTCAGAAAACATAGGCCAAATATCGATATGTCAAATAATTATGTTTTATTTAGACGTTTTCATTGACCATGTTGACTTTTTTTTTTGTTACTTATGTCTATTCTTGTGTAATAAAAAATTATGTTTGAACGTATGTGGAGAGATGACTATTTACTCCACTGCAACATGCAATATATCATTGTAACGGGAATTGAATTTACATGTGTACATTGAAAAACTAGAACAGCAGCGACAGAATTTACGTAACTCTTCCCCCTAAATTTAAACAATGACCACTAGAATATATCAATAATCACCAGGACCGTACGCAGCATGAAGTGGGCTCAGTCCCATTAAAGTTACACCTATGGAATCAAATTTGATCTTACTTTTTTCCCGAAGCATTGTTTATTTTGGTCAAATAATGCATTTTTAGCCAATACGCTTAGTATAATTTCTGTTTCATTTCTTGTAAAGATTTAGGAAAAAAATCCATAGCGTATTTACGAGTGAGATGTGATTTGATGTAAGTTGTTATATTTTCACAATACACAATCTTATCCAGGGTCAGACAAGCCCAAAAGTTAGGTAAGTTATTACTGAGTGTAGTGATACCAATAGTGTAAAAATTTTCCGAACTTGACCTCCACTTTAACGAACATAGCGAAAAACACCCCCTATGTTAGAAAATAGGCTGTACAAAAAAACTGATACCACAATTTGTTTGTACATACTACCTGGGGCTGTTGCCGAAGGTTCATTCCACCATTCTGTCAATTCAGATTCAAGATAGTCCGCCGGTTGAACGGAATTTTTTTTTTGGTGTCCCTGCTCCTGGACTAATAGAGATAATGTATAGTCTGAGCATTGCTATGTACCCTAGCAAAATGAATTAATAACACTGCGCTACATGTACTTTCCCCAGTTATGGGGAACGAAATGTTTAAACATCACGTTTGCTCTCAATTTACGCAAATATATGAGTAATTTCCACCCACTTGAAGTTGTGGGTCGGGTTAGCGGGACACAACTTTAAGTGGGTAAAAAATTAAAATATTTAACCCTTTCAACATGGATACCGTCCTTATATGAATCTGACGTCTGTACACGTCAGGTCCCGCACTAAAATTATTAAAATATGTATAATGGCCTAAGACTCATAACATAGGCATTCAAATGAAGCGGAAAAAAACTAATTAAGACATTTATGATGATTTCAGCTTGGAAAAAAACATTCGTCACCATGGTTTATACAAACACATTGCAGTTGTAAGTTGTAAATGTTAAATTATTTAATTTAGCGCTCTAAGGGTTAAGATGTGCCGTCGAGATATAAATTATTGTCCAAATGTCCACTAAATGTGAAGGAAAGGGTTAATATAACCCTTTACACGCTAGTGACTCATATATGTCTCACTATACTAACCCTTACAACGCGGAAATGTTTTTAAATAAACCAATTTGAAATCGTCATAAATCTCTCAGGCAGCTCTTTCAGCTTCATTTGAATACCTATGTTTTTGGGTCTACGGCCATTATCAATATTTTACTCTTTCAGTGCGGGAATTGACATTAGACGTCATAGTCAGGCAGAATATTGGCAAAATTTACCATAACCTGGAAATTCATACAGAAGTTTATATTTTGATGGATTTGTGTTCAGCAGAGGCTAGAGTCATCATTTCCAGCGGGAGTACTAAATTTCACCCAGTGACAATTTTTTAATTTGCATAATAACAAGATGGCCGCCAATCGCTAAACTCAAATCTAAAAATGGCATATCTCTGCGCATATTTATTCAAATTTTATGATAATTGAGTCGATTTACATCAAAATAAAAGCCAGCAGTACATTTATGACATTAGAAGAATTTATTGGAGGTCAAGGTCAAAGGTCAAGGCCATTTTATGGGTCTGGTAAGGTTAGAAAAGGCATCTAATGTGGCTCATGACCTATTTTCTAATTACGATTATTCACAAAATCACCCAAGCTGAAAGCTTGAAAATCACGTTATTGATAGTTTTCTCCGAACTTGTGCGATTTTAATGATCTTGGTATCAAATCATAAAGTTTTGACCATGTATAATTTGAATTTCGACCTCCGGACTTCAGTAAAAGCTTATTTTACAAAATGTGAGACAAAGAGTTACAATACATCATGTTGGTTAGCATGAAATGCATGAAAAGGCAGAAGTCGCATAGACTTGAAATACTTAAAAAAACTACTTGGAAGTAATATACTGTAATGCAGTAGTGAACATAGCAGTTTCAGTCAAATTACAAGATCTCAACGTCAACCCTGTTAATAATTTCCTTTGCAGTGCAACTCAACCTCACACCTGCAACTGCATAGTGTGGTGCAAGCCAGACCAAAGCGGTGTCATTTACACCATCCACGACATTCTGATTTGCAGCCACATTTAGTCAACTGCTGGAATCTCTCCGCAATAGTGGAAGGTCTCTCCAGAAGATCTGCCAAATATTGTCTTCTTCGTCCATACACAGTCTGCAGAACACGCTATGTCTGGCTGGAATACTGTTGACTCCTAATGATGCCCGTCTGGCGACAGCTCCTTGCAAACATCTCCAGTCTTGCATCATCGTCGCCCTCAGCTGTGCTGGACCTGTCATACATTCGAACACAACCCTACATAAGATCACCATTTTATCGTCAATTACTGTTCATGGGAACTGACCTAATTTGTGGAAGAAATCAGTTATCTCATCACATACATACACATCTTCTTTCCTTTGTCGCAGAAGGTGGACACAACATAAAATCCCGAAATTGGTGAAGGCACGAATGTCCCTGCTCTTCTGAGGCCCAATGGAGTCGCACAGCTCATGGACAGAAATCCATCTCCAGTGCTTGATTGGCCACATGAAACTCACAGCTGGTGTAGACCAGTCTCTCGGAAAGCTGACATCATACTGACTGCTATGTAAAGTAGTTCAGTGTCACTGGATTTGCCATCAGAACTCTTTCAGGGCTTCCTCCTTTTGTCGCATGATTGGTATGTACGAAGATCATCGTGTCCGCCTCCTTGTGAGTACGGAGGGCAAATTCATCTGGGTCGATCATGTGGTTGCTGGTGAAATCTAATTTTGATCTCAATGATCATATCTTCTCACTGTTTCTGAGAAAAATGCACCAGTTTGATGGAATTTTGCACTTGTTTGATACCCTTCATCTCACTAACGTCATCGCTTAAGTTGACTTGGCTTCAATTTTCACACTATTTGACCTGTAGACGTCGAACACAATGTCCGTCCTATTGTGCTTGTATTGTGGAGAGAACATCAAATGTGGCATATTCTTCAAATGTCCTTGTGTTCCTTGGTGACTTGGTGCTCATGATGGCTGCATGGTATGCCCAGAACCTTCTTTTGTTGTGTAAGCTGTCTCCTACTGCGTGATCGAGCATGTGACTTCAGGACCAGTGACCATCCATCTTCTGAGTGCGGCAGGATCTCCAGTCACACCAAATGCTCCACCATCAGCCTTGACGACTGCGTTTGTTTGCTCAAGAGCCTGGTCAATAATTATTGGTGAGACTGTCGGCGCGATTTATGCACAATAACATTTCAGTTCAGAACACCTGAGCCATCTGATGTTGTTTCTGTTAAATCATATTGTCTTTGTAGAGGACAGGAGTATATTGTGCATAATTTACGTTGTTTTTGCCAAATACGAATGGTATAAGTTCGGTCAGTGACTGCCAGTGCAGATTGAAGTTTGCCTTCTCGAGAGCTTTCTCAGTGTTTTCAGTCCCGTCACAGTAGTCAGGATAGCCTTTACAAAGAGCTGCATCCTGTTACTTGGTACATCTGCCGGGTGCTGGTGCATTGTTCCTCTACAGTACTTCCTCCGCCTTTGTCAAGCTTTGTATGATCCATAACAAAGGACCCCAAGAGCATAGAAGAGATGTACAGCACTTCTTCCAGTCTGTGTGGAATGTACACGTTTTCGCTGGTGCAGTTTTCGCCATCTTTATGGACAGCTCAATCAAGGGCATCCTTTTACCACCATCAGGTATGGGATACGACTAAAGTCCCATTTTCCTCAGCTCTGCTCTCGAGCACACCCTGACTATTCAGGCGCGGACATCTAACAACATCTAATCTAACTATAGCTGTTTGCTATAGCTGACAGATCCGGGCTCATTAGACAGCATTTCTCACACTAAGTTTAGAGCTTATGCTTAACCTACAGCAGTGACGTCATCAGTCTGTCCTGGTTGTGCCATGACATTACTCCTGTGCCGAGCATAATCAATCAATCACCAAGAGCTTGTATTTCACCAAGACCAGGTCCCATTGCAAGGACCAGTGCCAGGAATCCATACAGAAGATGTGGATGACTCATAAAACACAGGTACTACATCTACTACACAGCCCTATTCTGCAACTGGCGCGAAAGTTGTGGCAATGCTGAAAAAGACAGCCATCTTGAAGGATGGCCGCCATCTTGGATTTTCGGTTTCGCAAAATAAAAATTCAGATTCCTCATAGCCAAAAATATATGATGACCATTCAAATATGACAATTATTTGGGGTTTTATTCAAAAACGTATATGTTGATACTCGAAATGGCGGCCATCTTGAAAAATGACAGCCATCTTGACATATTGATAAACTAAAGTTGTTTTCCAAAAAAGGAGCCCACAGAGAGTATTCATGCCAATTTTGATGCTTGTATTCGGATTTGAAAGATTCTCCAGAAAAAACCCGCTTATAGCTGCCTTACTATGCATTGTAGATCTCAGCGTATATTTATCAGGTTCAGGCTACTTTGCAAGTATGACTTTGAAAGTATGACGGTATAACCGTCATGCTAGTCCATAGGTTGCACTAATACATGACAGGTGTTAGACCTGGAGGGGTTAAATAAATGTTGTTTTGGTTGGGTTAAATTCGGTCATGCGCCACCTTTGATGACTTTTTTAACCTTATCAGACCCATAAAATGGCCTTGACCTTTGACTTTGATCTCCAAATAATTTTAAAATGTCAACAGTTTACTTATGGCATTTGGTTTGATAGAAATCGACTCCAAGATCATCAAATTTGAACAAGTAGGCCCAGATAAATGTCATTTTATAGATTTAAGCCTAGCGATTGGCGGCCATCTTGGAAATATGAAAATAAAAAAATTGCCACTGGGTGAAATTTAGTACTCCCGGTGGAAATGATGACTCTAGCCGCTACTAAACACAAATCAATCAAAATATAAACTTCTGTATACATTTCCAGGTTATATCAACATTCTGCCTGACTATCATAGTATCTGACATATATAGAGTTCAGATGCAGTAGTGTTAGTTTGTAAATGAACTTAAATTGTTTCAATGTGTGTATGCCATGAATTTGTAATAATATCATGTCCAACCTTTTAAATAGCGGTTCCCTGTGCGCATAATATAGATACTATTTGTAATTATTATTTTTCGTAATGCTTTTTTCGAATACTAAATATCCTATCCTAATTATTGTATCCCCAAAGCGGATCCCATAGTACAAGTGTGGAAGAATAACACTATTGTACACCCCCCTCCACATCTGGTTTACCCCTATGGCAGTGTTTACTCAGCAAACAAAAACATTTGTATATCATTTATTCAACGACGGCCCAACGTCCATTGTTGTACAAATGTTAGTCAAATGTTTTGCGTTTATTAGGTAGTCATCTATACAGACAGACCAGTTCGGCATGAATGGTTTAGTTTGTCGGCTGTTGGATAAACTTAATAAAGCACACTGAGCACAGCACAGAAAACCAAGGAGAATATCATAGAGACAGAAAGCCAAGCAGAATATTCCAGAGATAGAATGCCAAGCAGAAGATTCCAGCGGAATATTACACACACAGAAAGCCAAGCGGAATACTCCGCAAACAGAAAGTCAAGCAGAATATTCCACACACCGAAAGCCAAGCGGAATATTCCAGAGATAGAAAGTCAAGCGGAATATTCCACACACAGAAAGCCAAGCAGAATATTCCACACACAGAAAGCAAAGCGGAATATTCCACACACAGAAAGCCAAACAGAATATTCAACACACAGAAAGCCAAGCGGAATATTCCACACACAGAAAGCCAAACAGAATATTCAACACACAGAAAGCCAAACAGATTATTCAACACACAGAAAGCCAAACAGAATATTCCACACACAGAAAGTCAAGCAGAATATTCCACACACAGAAAGTCAAGCAGAATACTCCACACATAGAAAGCCAAGCAGAATATTCAACACACAGAAAGCCAAGAAGAATATTCCAGAGATAGAAAGCCAAGCAGAATATTCCACACACAGAAAGCCAAGCAGAATATTCCAGAGATAGAAAGACAAACAGAATATTCCACACACAGAAAGACAAACAGAATATCCCAGACACAGAAAGCCAAGCAGAATATTCCACACACAGAAAACCAAGCAGAATATTCCACACTCAAAAAGCCAAACAGAATATTCCACACACAGAAAGCCAAGCAGAATATTCCAGACACGGAAAGCCAAGCTGAATATTCAACACACAGAAAGCCAAGCAGAATATTCCACACACAGAAAACCAAGCAGAATATTCCACACACAGAAAGCCAAGCAGAATAGTCCAGAGACAGAAAGCCAAGCTGAATATTCCAGATATAGAAAGCCAAGCAGAATATTTCAAAGAAAAACAAATGGTATTTGAGACCATCATTAAGGCCACAAATACCTGAATATTCCAGAAATATAGAACCAAGCCGATTTTTGCAGATATAGTCCACTGGTATTTGTGGACATTATTATTTGGGTAACTCTGGGCCCGTATTCTCGTACAAGTTGCGATATATCGTAGGCTTCTGATTGGTTGAGATTGCCATCTCGACCAATCACAAGCCTACGATTTTTGCGGGGTAGATAAGCATCTTAGAATGGGGGGGGGGGGGAGTGGGCTTGCGTAGAATGGACACTGATCTATCCCTGTTTGATGCTCGCTGCGTCAAAGTTGTAAACAGCTAGAAATAAGAGAGGTTTGGAAATTATCGCGTTAAATGCGATACATTAATTGTGACGTTTTTAACAGGCATACATAGCGCTATGTAAAATATCGTTCTCATTGCACGCATAATCTGTGTCGAAGTGAAATAACAGCAATAATATTTAAAGTGTGATTTGAAATCATAAGATATATAATACGATAGGGTATATGATAGAATACGATAGAATACGATACGATACGATACGATACGATACGATACGATACGATACGATACGATACGATACGATACGATACGATACGATACGATACGATACGATACGATACGATACGATACGATACGATACGATACGATACGACAAGCATAGATCAACACAGCGCAGCGTAGCATAGAGAGCGTAGTGTAGCGTAGCTTAGCATAGGGTACCATAGCATAGCTTAGCGTATATATATCGTCGCATAGCGGCGCGTTACAAAGCACAGCATAGCGTATCATGTCGCATAGCGTCGCGTTTATAGCATATAGCATAGCGCAGCATAGCGCAGCAGGTTATATGAAACATATGCAAACTGGGTAGGAGGGGCATCAATAATTACCCACCCTTCCCACCAGCAAGGCATGGCTACTCCGGCCGTCGGGGAAGCCTAGCCTTGAGGTTGTATTTTGTGGGATTTCTAGTAGAATCCGTACTCACTGCGCTGGCTGTAGACGTGGGATTCTAGTTTAGTATTCCAGTCTTGTATCCCGTAAGGCGCATATACTCCACCGTAACAAGATTAGCACGTCAAGAGTAAGATGGTGGTATGACCGAAACCTGCAAGAGATAACATGCATATAAAAAGGTATCAACCAAACTTGAACAATACACAGCAAGAAAACTTGAGAATATGTTTTCTTAAACTCTTATAGTGCGCGAAATGAGAACTTGCGACACTTAGATGCTCGCAAAATCGCTAGTCAGTGAATATTGGTCTACGTCGTTTTCTGCACATTGAGGCAATATCGCGACAGAAAAAGCAGCAAAATTAGAACTCACGACACTATAATGAAGCCCGCGTTTGGTAAATATCACACCATATTAAAAGTATTTTGAATTAAACATAATTGTATAAGTTTTTTTCTCATGGAAAAAATATGCCGTTATCAACCAGAACCTGTCGGAGACCATTATCAAACCACACATTATTTTGATAAATACAACGAATATTATTAAAAATCAATATAAACTTATTGGTTAATAACTGTTTCTGCTTTATTTGAATACCTATCATGGAGACCAAAAAGTTGTTTTGATATGATATCATCATAAATGTTTTATTTAGCTCTTCCCACCTCATTTGAATACCCATGTTATGGGTCTACAACCATTGATGCATTATAACCCTTCCAGTGCAAGGATTACCTTTTGATATCAAATTATTTAGTAGAGACTTAGCTAAACAAAAAAACTCATTTTTAACCCTTTAAACGCCAAGTTATTCAATTGGAATTTTAACCCACTTGAAGTTGTGTCTCGCTGGCGCGATCCACAACTTCAAATGAGTGAAATTTATTCAGATTTCACAAGATGGAGGTTAACTATTTTTAAATTCTTGCTGATTTATGTCACTTTATATCTTCAACTTGTTTGAAAGCTGATATGCAATATGTTAACAAAAAATGTAAAAAACGAATATAATCGGTACCGACGGTTAAAAGGTTAAATTATGTCTATTTTATAAGCAAAAATATTGTTCAGCTGTAACAGCTAAACACACCAACCCGAGCGTGAGCGAGAATATGCACGCGACGAGGACGTGACGTACAGGATAAAAGCCCGAGGAGCTCTACATTCTTAGCCGTGGTTTTAACTGACTTAAAACACATCCGAATATAATGAGGATCCCTCGTAATCAACAGCTCGGTCACACCTGACTGATATTAATACCATAGGCCTACCATGATAATTGTTCTGTACTTGATCAACAATAACTCTCAATTCCCGGCTTAGAATGTAGTGGTCGGACAAAGAAAATAATGTAGTGGTGTGTTTTAAGACAGATTCGCGTGACTATCCACACACCAACGTGAAAACTGAGGCCATTTTGTTTAATTTCTCTGTTTTAGATCAGAAAAAATCCAAAATCTAATGAGAGATTCCGGAAAAAAAACATTTAAGAAAAAAAAACATTGAACATATTTCTGAGAAAGTTAATGAGGCGACAAAATAAAAAAACCTATTAAAAAAAAATTAATGAGGGCAACGAAAAAAGCAAGCAAAAAAAACATAGCCGGAAAAATATTTTTTATCTCTCGAAATGAACTTGTTTTTTTTTAAATGTTTTTTTATCTCCCGAAATTGCCAGTTTTTTCGGAATCGGCAACAATCTAATGCGCGGGCTGGGCATAAAAAAAACAAATGTTTTTTTTGGTAATGCGCGGCCTAAATCTAATTTTTAGAGAAAAAAACATAGTGGCCTAACGCGAAATATGAGGCGTTTTCAACTGTTGCAAGGTCAAATTGTGGTAGTGACGCTAAAACCGGCGCCAAAATTGGCGCGACGCGCGACAAAAATGTAACAGTTTTGGGAATGTTCGTGTTGCCTTCGCATACATGCTGGAGTGTTTTGGAAATTATCAAATAATGGGTTTGATGACCAGCGCCAATTCGCGCGCGATTTCGCGTTTTCTGGTTTGCGTGTTAAGTAATAGATAAATATGCGTAGAAAACCATAATTGTATCGTCTTTTCTTTACAGTAATAATTTTCGTCGTTTAAGCTAGACATTGCCTTACCAATTCCAACTTCCAATGAATGAAAAATGTTAAAATGCCTACTGGCACTTTAGCACAACAAGGATTAATACCCGATAATAGTGTATTATGCTAAGTAACGTAGTCGCTGTTTTAATTATGGTCTCAGTTTTATGTGTTATTTGCATTGAAATGCCTTTATTTTTAACAAAAAATAATTTCTTGATTGCATATTATTTAAAATGCAGCGCATAGAGATTACATTTCAACCATTACAGCGCGGGGACCGTCTTTAAAATATACTCGCCGTCAAATTAAAAATGATCAACCAGAATCGCATGATTTTCGGCGATTTCCCCGTCAATTTTGAACCGATTCCCTTGAACTTTTGCAGTGGCTATTTTCTACTAAAATCCTAACAGGTGTAAATGGGGTTATAGAGGGACGTCGTAATTTCAATTCATTACATGTCAAATGGTCTAACTTTTGAAATACGAAATTTTCAGGGCTGTTAGAATTTAAATAGAAAATGACCTTTGCAAAATTCGAAGGAAATCGGTTTAGAATTGACGGAGAAATGGCCGAAAATCATGCGATCCTGGTTAATTTGACGGCGAGTATAGTCATGTCGCAAATGGCGTGACTGGATTATTGAGCATCAACCACACACCATATAATCAAATTTAGTGCTATTTCATTTGATTAAACCTTGTATCTTATTGTGCTGTTAAATTATTTACTTCTGTATTGCAATCAGCGCAATTTCCAGGGTAAAATGACGAAACATATACTTTATATTTACAGCTTTTTAGAAATATATTGGAATTTATAGTCTCAGCATCACCAGGCAAGGAATGCGTACACTGCAGTTTCTAGCCTGGAATAACATACCTTAACCCATTGAGCGGTTATGCACCACGGCCAGGAGGGGTTTTTGGGTGTCTGTAACCCCCCCCCCCCCTGAATATCCCAAAAAAGCCTTATTTTTTTAAATTTCCTGGGGGCGTGCCCCCAGAATCCCCAATTACCGGATGGTCGACCTGTAACCCCCTATTTGTCTTAGTCTGGATTCGGCCCTGACAGCACATGACATACTTATTTAAAGAAAATTAATTGATTAAATAAAGAGTCGTTTCATAAAATCCTGACATTTTTTATTCACATTGAGGCGGGAAATTATTTGCGATAGCAATTCACATCTCAAGGTGAAGAAAATGTCAATAAATACCTGGAGGGCCGGTATTCTCGTACAAGTTACGATATATCGTAGGCTTCTGATAGGTCGAGATGGCCATCTCGATTAATCAGAAGCCTACGATATATCGTAACTTGTACGAGAATACCGGACCTGGGGGTTAAAGCACGCTTCTTGTATAAATGCAATAAGTGGCATATTTAGATCAAACTCAATGACTAAAACATGATACAGTTTATCACCTGATCACAGAAAGATAATTAATTAGAGATATTACAGTCGAATATTATGTCTTTTTTTGGGATTGAACAGGTACAAGTCTCATTGTAAATAAGGACGAGCAGACGTACCCAGGTGTTTGGAATGTTAAGCCCATAAACTATTGCAAAATGAGATCTATTTAACCCTTGTTCTGCTATGGCGGTGTATATGCGGTTTAACGCTTGTCCTGCTAGACCCATATATATCAGTGCGAGGATCGACTTCAGTCGTCAGAATCTGACGTCTACAATGGTTTCATGCATGTTTCGAACCAAATAAAACGCCTCCGACGATAATATAATTGTTTGTTTGATGATCAGTTCATAAAATAAATATATTTATTCAATTCAATTCAATTCAGTTGTTTATTCAGTGTACAAGATACAATATTAATAACAGTTTGATAACATATACAAATAACATAAAATTATATACACGAGGCACATAATAATAAATAATAATATCACTGGAATGTAAAAAGTAAATGTACACCTGGGAGAGACGCTAAACAGGATCCTCTGGAGCCTTTGTTAGTAGTTCCCACCCAACCATGAGCAGCAATCACTACTGACAAAACTAGTATTCATTTTTTCAAACATAAGATGCTTTAAACTGGATATAAAAGAAAAGTAATTAGTAATATGACGTCATTAGATGGTAAAGAATCCCACATAGAAACTATTCTATCTAATAAGCTACGTTTGAAGCAGTCTGTACGACACAAGGGTGGTACCATAAAAAATCCAGAATCAATCGAGTTACGAGTGGAGCATCCACCATCAGAGAAAAAACTAACAAAATCGTTAACATCAACATCATAATTACCGTATAAACACTTCCAGAAGAAAACAATATCAGTATATTCACGACGCATAGTTAAAGGTAGAATGTTCGTCATTAGTAGTCGATCTTTATAATCTACTTCAGCATAATTAAAAACATATAGGGTCATTGACCTCTGAATTTTCTCTATAATTTTTTTTATTTTTTACGACTAGTGCCACTCCATACTACAGTACAATATTCCAGTAATGGGCGTACTACTGAGCAGTACATTATATATTTAGTTTGCGAAGATGCATGCCATCCTAATGTACGTTTAATTAAACCACTTATGCGAGCTGATTTGCTTATAATGTTGTCTATATGATTATTCCGAGAAAGTGAACTGGTTATTATAACTCCCAACTTTTCGTCATTTGAAACTGGAAATTGCGTTAGCAATTCCAGCTTTAAATGAATGAAAAACAGTAAAAAAGGACAAATTCAGCAGCCCAAAAAATAACTACGAAGAAAAAAAGAACGGTTTTACACTTTTAGCAGCTGCGATCTGTCAAATAGAACAAAAAGAACGAAATTTGATAGATTGTGTATTTTCTTCAATTTAACCCTTTCAGCGGGGGGGGGGATAACTATAGAACGTCAGACTCTGACGTCTATAGACGTCAGACTCTGACGTCTATAGACGTCATACTCTGACGTCTATAGACGTCAATCGCTGCGTTGAAAAAAATAAAAAATAAAATTTTAGGGCCGTGGAACCATACATAGGTATTCAATTTATGAAGATTTCAAATTGAAAACAACTCTTTGGTCTCTATTTTTTGTATCAAAGTGTGATAAAGTGTGATAAAAATTTAAAAAAAACTTACCCTTATATGAATATATTGTTCTGAGACGAGTTCTATCATACCAGGTCTAGTATACAATCCCAATATGATTCCAGTGAATACGTTGTGTTGCACAAGGTAAAACATGGATTCGTCATCCCCTCACTACAGTGAAGCTATGTTGTCAACGACCAGCCAGCAGGTGCCTTGCCAGTCTCCTCAGCACAGAAATAAGGGCATTACGATTCTCCTAATTACAAGCCCTATTTCCTCGCCACTTCACCTCGCTCGTCAATGTCTAGGTCTTGCAGGCTGTTGGTAATTGTCAAATCGGGAAGCAATCTTTTAAAGTGGATGTCAGACGAAGGCAATCCTCTCTATTACACAATGGGGCAACGTGATCTTCAGTTTTTAGTTTAACACGCGTTCATTACATTTTAGCCATGCCCTCCTCGGAATGTAGAGAATCGGGATGCACCAGACTTTACTCAAATACAGACCCTTGCGCTATTAAGTCCGTATATATACAGACGTTACTCAACTACCACCCCTGCTTCTGTTGAGCCTGTGTATGTATAGATCCAAGCTAGTTTCAAGGTAAAAGAAACGTCACTGGAATTGATTAAGTAAATCTTCTAGTAATAACTAATTTAATTTAGGAGATGTCTTTTTTCCATAGGTATAAATAGTTCTCGTCAGGATGTTTTTCGTAGATGCTCAGTTAATACAATACTTCAATATTGGAGATGTCTAGTTTTGATAAATATAAATATTTTTCGTCATTTGAAGCTGGAATTCGCGTTAGCAATTTCAGCTTCAAATGAATGAAAAATAGGGACTACAATTCACCAGGATACGGGTTAGGTTTACTTTTAGCAGCACTGCCTTTGGTTTGAAAAGAAACACTTCAAGTTCTCGTCATATTCTGAGTCTGTGACCCACAACTTCACGAGAGGTGAGAGTGGTGAAATAATATTATGACGCATAAGAGGCTATTGTGACTTTCTTTTCACTTGGTAGACAAATCCAATTAGGACAAGTAAATTCAGCTTCAAGTTCTAAGTCTGTGACACTTAACTTCAGCAGAGGTGAGGGTACATTAAAATCTAATTATGACAGCATGGACAGATAAAAGGCTATTGTGACTTTCTTTGTCACGCCTTGTAGACAAATCCAATTAGTAAACACATGAGTAAATTTCGATTCAAGTTCTAGCTCACCACTTCGAGTGAGTTGAATACCATTAAGCAGTTCATTATATTCAGGTAACAATGCTTTTGGTTAATGGTTAAATATGCGTGATGGGCTCCTATAATGACACACGAGAGGTTTTTATGATGTATGGTACATAATTCCAATACGGTTGCAAATTAGTAAAGTCCTCCTTAACTTCTACGTCTGCAACACACAATTTAACTTCTACGCCTGCAACACACAACTTCAGTCAATGTAATAGTATTTAAGTTTCTTCCGGTAGCGATACATTTAGTTGAAGATGTAATGCGTGACCAGATAGTGACACATGAGAGGCTGTCATGACGTCCTTGTCACGGTCAGTTAGAAGAGAGTGGACGTTATATGAGCGCCCGTTAATAGCAGCCCCCTGATCCAGGCAGCTCTGTGTGCTGTGCGTGTCACACTCACTCCCCGCCTGCTCCTCTACTCCAGGCTCCGTCAACAAACCCAGTTATATGTGCCTGCAACTGCTGCGGAGACAGGATCCAGAGCGGCACAGGATGCTGATGGCATGCTGTCAAGGCAACCTGATGCTGACAGCGAGCCTGATGATGTCTTTTTCTCCCGGTGTCCCTGCTGCTAAAGCTGTTGCTTGTCCCTATTGCAGCATCTGCCAATGACTGTTGCTGAGACAATACCACTATTTTATCCAGCAAAGGCAAACAGCAACAACTGCTTACTTTTCAAGTAAGCAGCAGCTACTGCTGTTTGCCTGAACAGAGCAGATGCTGCTGTTGCTGCAACTGTTGCTAGTCCCTATCGCAGCATCAGCCAATGGCTGCTGTTGTGGCTGGTTCTGTTGCTGATATGCCCTGCAAAAAATAGCAGAATTACTTTCTTGAATGCAGTTTGCCTTTGAGATGAACCCAGTAGCATTTCATGCACATGCATTCAGCAGTAACTGCTTACTTGTTTGTCTTTGTTTACCAGTTGCTGTTATTGCAGCTGTTTCTTGTCCCTTTTGCAGGATCTGCCAATGACTTTGGTGCTGCTGCTTCTGTTGCCGGTGCTCTGTCCAGCAAATGCAAACAACAATAACTGCTTACTTTTCAATTGAGCTGTTCTTTGTCTTTGCACAACAGATCCCGTTGTTGCTACAGCTGTTGCTAGTCCTCATTGTATGATCTGTCAATGACTGCTGTTGTTGCTGCATCTGTTTCTGCTATGCCATGAAGAAAAAAATAATAATTACTTTCTTGAAATCAGTTTGCCTTTGAGATTCATGCAAAGGCAGTCAGCCGTAACTACTTACTTGTTTGTCTATGTACACCAGCTGCTGGTGTTGCTTGCTCTTATTGCAGCATCTAATCTGCCAATTATTCTGGTGTTGCTGCTTTTGTTGCTGGTGTCCTGTCCAAAGTCAAACTACAGTGAACTGCTGACTTGAAAAGTAAGCAGTTACTGCTGTTTTGTCTCAGCACAACAGATCTTGTTGTTGCTGCAGCTCTTGCTTGTACCTATTTCTGCATCTGCCAATGGCTGCTGTTGTTGCTGCGTCTGTTTCCGCTATGCCATGAAAAAATATAACAGTAGTAATTACTTTTTTGAAAGCAGTTTCCTAACAAACGTGAGATGTCATCCCACTGTTGACTTAATGTTGGGCCACCGTCTGCGACGCCGGCCCAACATTAAGTCAACATGGGGTTCAAATCTTGTGTTTACTGGGCTGCCTTTGAGATGGAGTCAGTAGCAGCTCCCCTTACATTTCAAAATGACAGTTGAAGAAGTAGTCGAAGAGCGGGACACATCTCTACCCAGAAAACACCACACTGATTACAAAGATAGAGGCAACTGGGTTACAACTAAAACCAGAAACATACATATAGTTAGGACCGGCCGTAGGCCGCTATCATAATAAGTTTATTTTGCCTGAGTTTGTGTCCTATTTAGGGGAAACAGGGTGCTGTGTGTGGGAAACGGTTTACATTCCTGTACACCAGTCCTTATGAGCATGTCCAATATAACGTTTGAGGTCCTTGAGGTTAAGTCTTCAGCAAAAAAAGATATTCACGATTATATTCAAGGTTAAAGGTTAAGAGTTTTGGTAGGAATAATGTTGGCCCAGCGTCGCAGACGGTGGCTCAACATTATTTCACAATTGGGCCAATGTATCGTGTTTTCCCGGTAATGGCCTTTCGGGGGATAAAGCGTCAGTGCCCTCTAGGGCAGTCAGAGCAAACACGGGACAATCACACAATTCTGCTTTAATGTTGGGCCAGCGTCGAATACGATTGACCGGTATTGAACCAGCAATGGGCTGCAACGCTGGCCCAACATTAAACCGGTATTGGGTGGGTAGGCCTACATTTTGTGTACCAGGTATATCGTATAGTTGCATGCACTGACTTATCAGTGGATGTCGCACTACGTTCAGGAGTGAAAAAGACACGCGGCACAACATGGATGTTGGCCAGTACCGGCGATACTGATACTGGCCCATGAGGAAAACCAATACAGTTATGTTACAAAATATTAGGCAATTTTTTTGTCTAAAGCACTCAAACAGACTAAAGCCGGGCCTCGGAGTTCCTCTGAACTCCTTTTCTAGTGGTCTAGCGTTAATACAGTTGTTTGCCTGTTGCAGCTGTTGTTTGTCCCTTTAGCAGCATCTGCCAATTATTCTGGTGTTGTTGCTTCTGTTGCTGGTGATCTGCCCTGCTCGCCAAAAAGCAGTAATTGCTTACTTGAAAAGTAAGCAGTTACTGCTGTTTGTCTTTGACCTGCAGGATTGTCTTCTGCCATCGAGTACTGGCATACCGGCCGCCGTGCAACGACAAACAGCAGTAACTGCTTACTTGAAAAGTAAGCAGTTACTGCTGTTTTTCGTTGCACGGCAGATTCTGTTGCAGTTGCTACAGCCGTTGCTTGCCTCTATTGTCGGTACTCATTTACATCTGAGTCAAGTGAAGCATGTCAGGGTAGAGTACCTTGCTCAACCCTAGCACCCGAATGTTGCTAAGAGTGCTGCTTTCAGCCTCTCCAATTCTTCATTATAGACAAAAGGGGCAAGGCACCCAGGTGGGAAGAGAAGCATTTTAGAATATCACTTAATTTAGATGCGCCCTCGGCGAACAGAAGTTCGGGTGGTCTAAATGAGGTGTTGAATCAGCCAGTAGCTATCCTGTATCTGGTGTCTTATCTTGCAAAGTCAAAATGAGAATTGGCCGAAAAAGTTATAATTTAGCAGATCTTTTAAATGTACATTTGAGACAGTTCATTTAATTAACCTATGTCTTTCGTGCATATTTAAATTCACTTAGTGTATGTTAACATACATAAAATTGCGCTATGCGCTTGCAGTTCAACATGTGACCTGTTAAATCTACACTCAATGCTGAAAGTTAGAGTGGTCGGTACAGTATGCTGCGTCGCTAATTTGTAGAGTGTGAATTTTGAGATGAGTAGCCAAACATGGTCCAACTAAATTAACACGTTAGACACTATCATATGACTTACTTGCGGTGCGACAATTAGCAGATTAGATTGTCACCCGTGTACATATTGTGTCAGTATGCATATTTTTGCTGTTGCTGTTATTCTGCCATGTGAAGACAGCAGCAGTATCTGTTTAGCCCTTTAATACAACGATGAAATATTTTTGTCTAAGCCATGGAGAGAAAACGTTTTTTTTCAATTTGAAGTCATCATGAATGTCAGTTAGCTCATTCTGCTTCATTTGAATAACTATGTTATGGGTCTACGGCCATTATAAATGTTTTACTCTTTCAGTGTGGGGATCCACTTTATGCGTGAGAATGTAACGTCTACATACGTCAGATTCTGACGTCAAATGTCGTTCCCGTAATAAAATGATTATACCCGCCGTCAGATTAACTTACTTCGCATGTTTTTAGACGATTTCGCAGACAATTCGCAACCGATTTTCATGAAATTTTGCAAGGACGCCTTTTCCAGTCACGCGGCGACTACCGTGAAAATCGGAAAATATTTTATAGCTAAAAGGTAGACCATCTGGGCTCCAGGACATTTCGCACCATAGACGTTTCGCCCCACAAAACGTTTCGCACCCATCTTCAAGACGTTTCGCCCCCGTCGCCGTGACGACTTGTCCCAGTTTAAGACGTTTCGCCCCCCTGTGAGGCGTTTCGCACCCACAGAAGACGTTTCGCCCCCAATGTGAGACGCACTCTATGTGAGACGTTTCGCCCCCTATTGAGACGTTTCGCCCCCTATTGAGACGTTTCGCGCCCTAGGGAAGACGTCTCGCCCCCTGGAAAAGACGTTTCGCCCCTTTCTAAATTAAGACATTTTGAACCCTTATGTGAGACGTTTCGCCCCCATTCTTATAGCGGCCAAGAAAAAATTTCCACATACCACAAAACATATTATTTAGACCATCAACATCATCATACTTAATTGCAGATTATTATTATTTTTACTAATAAATAGTAGTATTTCTATCTATGAAACTTGCGTTTATATTTAGGCCTACCGTATTCTGTTTTGTAAAATTGATATTGTATAACATACAGAGTCATATAAATATATACGTTCATAGAGTAGAGTAAGAATTGCATACTTGCATTAGGTTGCATGTACCAGGAGAACGAATCTAAAGGGTCTTAAAAATGAATATCATGCTGATTGATGAATAGCGGGCGAAACATCTTTCCTAATTACGAAAAGGATGCGAAACGTCTTTCCAAATTATAACTATAGGGGGCAAAACGTCTTTCTGCTTAGGGGGCGAAACGTCTTACCAAAATATGAAGAGGGTGCGAAACGTCTTTCCTAATAATGAAATGGGTGCGAAACGTCTTTCCTAAATATGACTTGGGGGTGAAACGTCTTTCTGAAATATGGTTCGGGTGTGAAACGTCTTTCTGAAATATGGTTTGGGTGCGAAACGTCTTTCTAAAATATGGTTTGGGTGCGAAACGTCTTCCTGAACTATAAAAACGTCTTTCCTATTTATGGGGTGGGGGCGAAACGTCTTTCCTAAGTATGAGTTGGGGGCGAAACGTCTCACTAAAAAATGGTGCGAACTGACTATGGGGCGAAAAGTCTGTGTACCACCATCTGGCATGTAATACAATTCAGGCTAAAAACAAACTTTAATTTTACCAGTTTAATGGGCTTATGGAGGGACGTCGTAATTACAAATTTACTACATGTCAAATAGCCTAACTTTTGAACTATATAATATTTTTTGATAAAAATCTCTTTGCAAAATTTCATAAAAATCGGTTGAGAATTGACTGAGAAATCGGCGAAAAACATGCGATACAAGTTAATGTGACGGCGGGTGTAAGTAATCAGCTACTGTAGTTAGCCTGTGCCCGGCTATGCTGGTTTTACTATTGTGGCAGTGGATCTCGTATTAAAACACATCAAACATTATTTTCATCGTCCGGCCACTACATTCTTAGCCGAGAATGGAGAGTTATTGTTGGTCAAGTACAGACCAATTATCATGGTAGGCCTATGGTGTTATAATCAGTCAGGTGTGAACGAACTGTTGATTATGATGGATCCTCATTATGGTCGGATGTGTTTTAAGGCAGTTAAAACCCTCGGAGCTCTACATTCTTAGCTGAGAATGTAGAGCTCCTCTGGCTTTATCCCATACATAATATTGTTACTGGTGGTTTTGTTGTTTGGAGCTGTTATAGCATTAGCAAGGAAGTGGTGGAGCTGCAGACAATGAAAACAACTACTCTTGTTTTCTACATACATACAACACACTGTTCCTTTTGTCATGCTCACTGGAAGCTATTAGGCCCTACTATTTTGTTTTGCATAATTGCCATTGCCTTGGATATTTTTCTGCTAGTTTAGCGGCTACTTTTTTCCATTGCTGATGTTCCTGTTGCAATGCTGTTAGCAAGGCCGCTGCTTCTGCTGCAGCTGTTGCTGCTACTTCTGTTGCTGTTGCAGTTGCTGCTGCTAGAGCTGTTGCAGCAGCTGCTGCTGTTGTAACGCTGTTATAACGCTGTAGTGGCGGTGCCTTGCCGGCTTCACTACATCATGATCACGGCTGATGGTCGTTCAGTTGATGGTGTTGCTTTGTCACCCTTATTGCAGTCATTGCTGTTATTGTTGCGGCCTCTTCTGTAAAGGAGACCGATTTACTGCTGTTAGTCAGGCAGGTTTCTCCACCATTTTTGAGTGCAGACAAGCTGGGACTGCAGCATCATCAACAGCAGCAGCAGTTGTGACAATAATTGTAGTATCTCAAACAGCAACAAACATATCAGCATCTGTAGCAGCAGCAGCAACAGCAGAAGCAACAGCTGTCAAAATAAAACCCACAGCAACAGGTAGAACATGAACACAACAAAAATATTAGTTTAAAGAAGAAGCAGCAGAGACCAAAGGGTTTTTTTAATATGAAATCATCATAAATGTCTTAGCTAGTTCTTCTGCTTCATTTGAATATCTATGTTATGGATCTGAGACCATTATATTTTTTAAATTCTTTCAGTGCGGGGATCTACTTTAGACGTCAGAATCTGACGTCTATAGACGTCATATTCTGACGTGAATCTGACGTCTATAGACGTCTTATTCTGACGTCTAAAGTAGATCCCCGCACTGAAAGGTTTAACTCTGCAACCGTCCCTGTTGTTACGAAGGCTATTGCGTAAAGGAAATTAACATACCTCATAACTGAAGGAATTAACATTTCAAAGTATTCTGTGAAACTCAATGGCCTTAACCCCCTTTGTTGTCACCGAGCTGGCTAATACAATGAAGTATGGGAGAGGGGGTCTTATATAACCTTATTTTCACCGAGTTCCCATTCAAAACGGTTTCCGAGACGTCACTTCGTTTCACAGAATTGGTGCTCACAATACCAGTAAAACAACAGCAGCAGCAACAGCAGCATCAGCAGCAACAACACCAACCACAACTAAAGGTGCCGGCTAACCCTCAAAGCGCTGAGATGTTTTTGTATTTGTTTTTGTATTTTTTTCAATTTGATATCATTATAAATGACTTAGTCAGCTCTTTTCGATTATTTTTAATATTTATGTTATGGGTCTATGGTCATTATAAATATTTTAATTCTATCAGTCTGGGGACCGTCTTTATACGTCAGAATCTGACATCTACAGACGTCAGATTCTAACATATAAACACAGTCCCCGCGCTGAAAGGGTGATAGTCTGATATCAAGTTTGAAGACTCATCGGCCGACTTGATATTTCACCCCCTGGACACTGGAACAGTTCGTTCTTGTGCCATTTCATCTCCACGTAGAGCATACAGTCGTGCAGCCATTTTGGAACATTGAACTTATCGCACACATTGCCATCTCTGTCCTATCAAGTACTCATTTACACCTGAGCCAAGTGAAGCATGTGATGATAAAGTGCCTTGCCCATGGAGACAACATCGAAACAATGTCCCAATATTGAGAGATCAGAAACATAATATTTCTTTAAAAATCCGGCACCAAGTGGGAAACCGACCGACAGACAGCGACATTGTCAATAGGCCCATTCGAGTGGCTGTTTTCGTCGTCGACGTTTTTTCGTCAAAAACGTCAGAGGTCAAAGGTCATTCAACAAAAATTTGACGGTGAATTTTTCCGTCTCGTTTCGTCGATGGCGAAAAAAAATCAAACAGCAAATCGAGTAAGATATAACAAAACGAAAAAACGGCGACGACGAAAACTGCCACTCGAATGGGCCTATTGCCTCACGCTATAAATGAATGAATGAATGAATGAATGAATGAATGAATGAATGAATGAATGAATGAATGAATGAATGAATGAATCAAAGGGGTATCAGGCCACCTTTGTGTACATATAGTTTAAACTGGGCCAGGATAACCTCTCGGTCACAGAAGCTCCTCACAATATTGAATCCAACCGAGTGAGCGGGCAAGAAAGTTTTGTTCATTCTTTGAAACCTGAATGCCAGGGCGGGGTTCGAACCCACGACCTCTGACTTTCCAGGCATGCAGCACCAGGCCCGGACTCTAACCATTGCGCCATGTCCCTCTCCCTCAGGTGGATTGTCTGGACACAAATGTGACAGGATTTTTTTTATTGCAATATTTTTTTACTTCCGCAACAAAACTTTGTTTTTTTTGCGATAAACATCCGACAAACTTTTATTTTGTATTTCGCTGCCATTTCCTGGTTTATTCTGGTCTACAAAAAAATTATTCATCATCAAACCTGTCTACAAACGTTTATTTCTGCCCACATTTTGAACAAACGTTTTTTGTGGTGACAAACTTATTTTTGCATATTTTTTCAGCCCCCAGCCCCCCCCCCCCCCAGATATCTAGTGTTTACACATGGATTCTCTCTGCTCCCTCCATCCTTTCCAGGTCACACTAATCTGGATGACAATGCTGATCCTACACCATCCAAGGTGCCAGACCTCTTTCTCACGTATCATCGCTTCCACTGTGTCTCATCCCAACCCCTCTTACAACGCACACCACGTCTGACGTCAGATTAACGTGTGCTGTACGCTGGTTCAACGTCATGGACGTTGGACCAGCGTACAGTTAATGTTTCGCAATTGGATATATTTTCGATGGGATTATGTTTTGTCTGGCATTAGAGGCTGATCCAGGGTGTAGTCAGGACAAAATAGAGGGGGTGCTGGGCGCATCTTCTTTATTTATTTGATTTTATCAGCAAAATGCCGTATTATATGGAGAGCAGGACCCCATCCCATCTGCAACACTAATTAGGCTTAGTGAGTACTATGACTAAATAATGTATTCCGCCATTTGTAAACAAGAACACAATTTAGCTGGTCAAATTTATCCTGGGTTTCTACAATTATAGTCTGATTCTTTATTAAAATATACATTTGTGATGTTTTATTCGCATGATAATAACTTTTCATACATATTGACAGAACAGATATATACATCACATCAACGATTTTTTTTGTCAACAGCTCATATATGCTATTATTTTAGTACATGCTTAACTGCAGGATTTAGCACGTCCTAAATTAGCACAGCATGTGACCCCGTTGGCGCCTTCACAGAGGCGCCTTCACAGAGTCCTTACCTTTAAATCCTGGTTCTGCCCACACACATCTCCTAATGATGATATCCTGGGGAGCGTTCTGTTGTCAGTGGTGACGGGATACAGGCGGGGTCACACGTGCTACAGTTACATCTGATCCCGTTGCTATGGTCACAGATGCGACATGCCGCCACGACCATCTCGTTTCAACACACCGGTGTCTTGTGGCAAAAAACACACCACAAAACTGCGCACAAATACAAGCCGATCTTCCTGAAATGCACCTGATGATGCATAATGTGTACTAACATTATTTTGTGAGAAGTGACAAATCCTTTGGTTATTGAAGTAGTTTCCAGTATTATATTTTAACCCTTTAAGCGCTGAAATATTTATGTATAAACCATGGAGACCAAAGGTTATATTCAATTTGAGATCATCATAAATGTCGTAGTCAGCTCTTTCCGCTTCATTTGAATACCTATGTTATGGGTCAACGGCCATTATTAATGTGTCAATTATTTATTCTTTTAGAGCTGGGATCATCTTTAGACGCTGTAAACGTCAGATTATGACGTTTGGAGACCGTCACTGAAATTTATCAAAATTAGTTGTGATTCACAGATAATCATCTAGGGAGATGTATTTTTACAAAAATAAATGTTTTTTTATCTTTTGAAATTCGAAGCGTTGGCAATTCCAGCTTTAAATGAATGAAAATATAAGCTAACAATTACCTAGAACGAACAATGAAGGGTTGAATGGAATGGTTTCTCCGCATTTATATTTTTTCAAAGTTTAAAATTTGAAATTAAAGCTTAGAATGTCCGTATTAAAAAAGGATTATATCATTTTATTATGAATCATTTTTCTTCCTAATTAAGTTACCAGCGTTATGTGTTAAACCAACTTTTTATGTTTTGTGACAAAAAGATTTAAAACATGTGTTTTTGACTACAACTAATTATAACATTCGTCACAAATGTTATTATCCACATTTAAGAGCTTGCAATGGATAAATTAATGAAACCATAATTGAAAATCTCAAACGACGTCTAAATGAGCGTTTTTTTAATCACAGCTTCCACTCGTTTCTCGCTCTCTGTTTATCTTCCCATTATATCAAACATCCGCGTTACGTGCTTCTATCATCGCTTCTTGTAACCCTTACATCACTGATGTCCTCTATGGTGGTGCTTACGAGGTTTCATACGCATTTGTGGAGCTAGTTCTTAGAAGTAATAAGTAAAATCTTATATATGCAGTTGATTGATATAGTATACCAGTAAACACAAACCATTTGTATAAAATTTGTACAACATCGGCTCAACGTCTCGACGTTGGTCCAACGTTGTCCAAATGTTGTACAAATGTTTTGTATTTAATGGGATGTGACTCAACTTTTCAGTCACTTGAAGCTGTGGATTGCGGTACAGTTTCAAGTGACTAGCTCAGAGCCCTATGTCAACCCTTGTGCTGCTAGGGCGTATATACACGGATATTTCAACCCTTGTGTTGCTAGGCCGTATATATACAGCTTATTAACCTTATTTTTCATATACTCGCTGCACCACGGCTGTGGAACACTCTCCCCACGCACATCACTGAGGAATATTCACGACCCCAACATTTTCAAGGGCTCTTTAAAATAAAACCATTCTTTAAAATCGACCATTCTGTAATTGGGGGGTCTGGGGGCTTGTCCCAAAGAAAATTTTGAAAAAACAAGGCATTTGGAGAATACGCAGGGGGGGGTTACAGACACCCAAAAAAAGCCCTGGAAACGGCCCTGACACATTTGTTTTCCTCAGCGCCCATGAATCACATGAGATATGTGGCGCGTTTTGAATGCCTTAATACTTACTGAGCTTTCCAGAGTGTCTACTTAGCTATTATTCATAATAATAACAACTATTTAATCGCTGATTTTGGTGCAGGAAACATATATCCATCATGTATTCTATCACAAACATGCATAGTTCTTTTGATTATTTATTTAATACTGGTACATATATTTACACAATTTTCTATTTGATCATATTATGCACTGTATATAATTTATTGTTCATTTTTAATGACGCATAAGTCTACTCAGACTTCAGGTGGTCAATAAATATCTATCTATCTATCTATCTTATTACTTAATACTTTTCTAATGAAGAATATTTTTACTCGCACATATGCGTCTCTAGCTTTCAAATTGTTAATTATCTTGTGATAAACAGAGTGATAAAACTAATTAGAAGACTAATAATCTCTCAGAATTACCAAGAAGAAATCTCGATAATTTAATGTGATTAATAACAACAGAAAACTGGGCGGAAGAAACCCACATAATAAACAAATGATAAACAGACCACTAAAACTAATAGACCGGGATTATATTATAGCAAACGTGTCAGAAATAAATAAAACCAACATCGTCTTCGATAAGATTCATTAAGACTATTCCCATCTAATTAGCAGGTTTTCTTTCAGTGCTAACAAAGCCATTTTGCCATTTAGTATTGAGCTGCGATTATTTTTTTCATTTTTGCTCTCCGCAGGAATTTCTGCTAGACTGAACAACATGATTCATGCAAGATCAATAATAAAAGGATTCATGAATGATTCTTAGATCATCAAATAATTCAATAGGCCCTAAATAAACACATTTTTTGTCATTTGAAGCCGGAAATTGTGTTATAAAACCGGGCAGGGGCCCCTGTGCAGTGGCTAAAGCTGCCTGCTTGGAAAGTCGGAGATCGCGGGTTCGAGCCCCACTTCGAGTTTTAAAGAAACAAAATGTTTCTTCCCCGCTCACCGTAAAGGTTCAACATTCTGGGGATCCTCTGTGACCGAGAGGTAGCGTGCTCGGCCTCAGACCGCCAGGGCTTGAATTTAGAATCATGTGTTTGCAGGGCAGTGTCATCTCACCATCCTCAAAAGGTTCTCCTGGCCCAGTTTAGCCTATAAGTGCACAAAGGTGGCCTAAAACCCTATTCATGTCATTTTCATTTATTTAGGTAGCAAACACAGCTTCAAATTAATATGCTATTATTATGTAATTTTCCATTTTATATATGTTTTTTATGTATTACAGCTCCATCATCCAAACATGCTCAGTGTGAAATAGGGGGGCTACTTATGTCAAATTTTGGAGCATGTATATACTATTGTGTGCCTCGTGCATGCGGATCTACGAATCTATCGAATTTCGTTCTTTCTTCCTGACATAAGTATATTTTGGTCGTATCACTGTGTTTTTTATCGGGTAGCGTGAATAATGGATTTTTAAATTACATGTCGGAAAGAACAATCAGAAGCGCATAATTGTAACATCAGAGCAATGATTTAGTAATATCCACTTAAAGGCGTGCTATGCAAAAAATAATAAATATAATATATATTTACACGTTACTGAATTATTATCTGAATGATGTCACAACCTTTGTCTTGCCCGTATAATTATGTACATTTTCAAGCGATTTCTTCAAATATGCTGAGGCTGGTGAAAAAGCTTGTGGTAAATCATGATTTCGCAATTGACCCTTTCAGTGCGGGGACCGTCAAATCTGCCGTCTAATGACGGTCCCCGCACTGAAAGAATGTATATATGTATATATGTATAATTGGCCTTAGTATTTAAATGAAGCGAAAAGAGCTAACCAACACATTCATCAGTTCATGATGATTTCAAATTGAAAAAGAACTTTTGGCCTCCATGGTTTATATAAACATATTTCAGCGTTGTAAGGTTTAATCAATGGTGAAGGCTCAGTTCATTTTAAAAATGTTTATTTTCTTAGAAATAGCTAGGCCTCTAAATTATTTTATTATTCATTTAACGTTAGAAATTACGTTGGCAATCACAGCTTCAAATGAATAGAACAAAGTAACAGACAATAATGTTTATTAGTAGGACACGCGACAATCACCATCTAATTAGTATAATACCTTATCTCACACTTGAATCAATCAATAAATCAATAAGAGTAAAATATATATATATTCCGAAACATGTGGAGGGTGACTAACTAGGTCTATGTCAGGAATGCGTACTAGAGCCATTTTGTTTTACAGTGTACTAGTTTCTGTGTCGGAGCTTGAGATGTAATCATGGTCAACAAATTATTTTTTATTCCATTATATTCTATTTCATTCTATTTTATTTCACTTCAGTCTGATGGAAAACTGAGGAAAGATGGTCGTTTAGCACAATGTTCTATTGCACTTACGTATAGGTATGTCTAGAAAAATGTAAAAAAAATGTCTAGAATTCAAATCTGAACTGAGCCAAAATTGCTCAGATCAGTTGGGGAAAATGATGAAAAACACGTTTTCCAAAATGGCGGCTTTTTAGCTCAAAGCCGTGTAGATTTACGATACATCACTATTAGAAAAAGCCATAGTGATGCAACGTAAATCTACTTCAATTCTGTCGAAAATGAGGGTAATTTATTGTTTGATCTTCATCGTGAATTTTACCCTAATGCAATATCTAGGGTGTTTTCTGGCCACATCATTATATCCGGGATACCTGAAACCCCTAAGATATAATATCAAAATCATGAATCTGCTTCAATTCTGTCAAACATGATATCAATTTATTGTTTGACCTTGAAAAAATAGACGCAATCTTGGATTTTGCCAACAATACAATGTGTATGCCCACTTTATATTTTAAGAAAAGCAAATAAAATCAGAGCATCGCGTGTTCATTCATAAGTTCCGATTGGTTTAACAAGTGCTTAGAAGAACCTATGCAAAAATGCCTCTGTCTATATGTAGGTTTAGACCTATGTTAGGCCTTAAACGGTTTGATAAAAATGCTATCACCATTATTAGGCTTAGAGTTTAGAATTTAATCAAATCGCAGATCAATATTCTTATAATTGG
Source organism: Flabesymbios commensalis (assembly GCA_964017125.1). Taxonomy (NCBI): domain Eukaryota; kingdom Metazoa; phylum Annelida; class Polychaeta; order Terebellida; family Flabelligeridae; genus Flabesymbios; species Flabesymbios commensalis. The sequence goes on along the minus strand of OZ024910.1, from coordinate 79,989,561 downwards.
AATAAATATTTCTATAGAGTCTAAATCCTCCGAATGTCGAGCTCAAGAGTCACGTAAACCAGAGTGGATATCAATCTCGCTGCCCAGAGCCAACGCATTATGGCATCAACTGAGCGCCGAATTTTCGAAGAACTGGAGTTGAAAAGCGAAGTCAAAAATAAAAGTTTTAAATTGTTTTTTTTCAATGTTAAGATGAGCTGCAACTGCAAACAACTATAATAAATATTATCTATGTCATTTTTTTCTATTTACAAGTTTGGTATTAATATAATAGTATAAACTAGAAGAGATTCGACGCATAGGCGTCGAGAGTATGTACCACTTTTATGGAATACAAACTTTTATGGAATAAAATAAATGAGATAACTTCAGATGTGGATATATCATGATGGCAATTATTTTGACCTTGTAAAAATAGGACAAGCTCACCCATCTACGAACATGACATTGAGTGTCATCATACGGGTCACTGGTATTAATATGGAAGTAATACAAATTGTGGGTGTGGAGATATAATGATAATTTTTTTATGAATATTAAAAAATGTAGTCCAACCAATTTCGACAAAATTAATCTTCACCAATACAAAGGTTCCCCTTTTGAAAACCACCACAATTAATATTAAAGCCACCCATGTTTTGAACCATGTAGGGCCTACAGTAGACAAACCAATTGTGGAACGAACCAACTCTAGTCTAGTCTAGTCTAGTCTTTTGACTTCCATCCCTTCTCGTCCAGGCAACGAGAATCTCTCACCACTTGGGAAGGTGCCAAGGATCTCTCCGCTGCATTCAATCGAAAGGAAATCAAGGAGTGGTTAGAATGGCATCGTGTCTAGAACGGCTCGTCTACTGTATACATTCATGTATACATACATGTAGTTTCATGTAGAATAACATTCCAAAGGCACCTCAAGGTTTCGGTCGCACATAAAAACGGACAATGCCAATAATCTCGCAGACCTCGAAAACCTATATACTCCATATACCCGGTGTCAAGGCACCAGTGTGAATATTAGGAAACAATTTCAGAGATTTAATAATAAGTCATCACATTAACTATTGCGTTAACAAGAACATTTTTTGAAGTTTAAGTTATCGCGTTAACTAACGCGTTAACAAGAATTTTTTTAATCTTGGACCTTCATCTTCGACTTATGACCTTCACACCCGAAAAAAAATTGCAGGAGTGGTTGAATGTTGACATAAATTATTAATTCAATCTGTTGGACCATGTTGGCATAGTAGCAAAAGCTGTGTACGGCGGGCGGCGGTGGCACACGAAGGGGACGAAAATACCCCATGTGCGCCCAGCGGGCCCAGGGGTGAAAACAGAAAAAGAGGTGAAATCAGGGGAAAGGATCCACTCTTCCTGAAATGTCCACACTTGTTTGTTATTGGAGGCAATGTTTATTATTCTAATAACGTAACATACATGTATGTTATTATGCATTCATCGAAACACTGAGTGTGAAAGTAATGGATAATTGAGCCCACCCCCCCCCCCCCCCACAAAGATACTCCATATTTTTGATTTGCGAAAATAGTTCGCATTATTGCAGGCGAATACGAACAAAGAACAATCCACAAACGCTGTAGTGTAGTTAGTAATAGCGATAAAAATTATATTGATTGTATTCGTCGTGAAGACCTAGAGCATGATATTGTTGAAGCCGTTTGGCTAGAAATGAGTTTAAAACATAAGAAGATTTATTAGCTGTTATTTACAGACCACCAAATGAGCATACTGTTTCTTATAATACCTGGTTAAATTATATGGAGGAAGCCATCAGTAGCGCATATATTGAAGACAAGAGTATAAAAATTCTCGGAGATTTCAACATTGATTTGTTAGGTAATCACCCACACCAATAATCTTTGTTATCAGTCATAGACAATTACGAGCTTTCTCAACTTATTACGAATCATACCAGAGTAACGCTAACTACTAAATCACTAATTGACCATATTTATGTACCAGAAAACATTTTAGTTAAATATTCTGGTGTCCTTCCATGGGCACTGAGTGATCACTTCCCAGTTTATATAGTTATTTCTAATTCAAAATTAGCAAATAATGGAAGTGTAAAACATATGGAAATATCTTATAGAAAAACTAAACAATTAAATAAATAATTATTTTGTAACGATATTGTACATGCAATGCTTGTTGACTTCCCAAACACATTTTGTGAAATAGAAAATGATGTAGATATTGTTGTAAATATCTGGACTAAATCTTTCAATGAAATAAACAACAGGCATTTTCCAACAATAACGGAGCGAATTAAAAGGCAAACTCAACCAAAGTAGATCACTACTGAAATACTACATTTAATGCGTAGGCGGGACTTTGAGAAAAAAAGAAACAATCATTACTGATCATTGATTATAAACAGCTTCGCAATAAATGTGAATTAATGATACAAAAGAGTAAGACTACATTTTATAAAGAAACAATAGATACATGTATAAATGACCCGAGATAATTAGTAAAATGCTTCAATTAATTGGGAGTTAAAAATGTTAATTATGAGCGAATAAGTAAAATTAAGCACAATGAAGTTATTACGGGAAAAATAGTCAATTTATTTGATTATAATTTTGAGAATATAGGAGACAAATATTCAACTATTCTGTCACAGACAAATCATACATTTTGTTCCATTAAACTGGAAAGATTTATTGAAAAGAGGGTTCCTCGAAATAACAGTTTTGAAATTCCTTTAATAAGTCACCAGGTTGTCTATAATTACATTGTTGATATGAAAGGAAACAAATAGACAGGTGATGATGATATAAGTGCACGATTTATCAAATTAGCAGGTCCTTATATAACCGATAGTAAAGATTTGTAATTGTAGCATTAAAACTGGGCGCTTTCCGGACACTTGGAAAATGGCAAGAGTTACCCCAATCCATAAAAAAAATTCTAGAGATGATATTTATAATTACCGACCCATATCAATTTTACCTCAAAAATATTAGAAAAATATGTTTCAATTTATTTTTACGAATATAGGACATCCTACAATTCACTTCATCAAAACCAATCGGGTTTTAGAGGCAAACATTCATGTGAGACTGCACTTACCCTCATGGTAGACACATGGATATCAGCATTGAATAGAGGTAATCAAATCGATATATTGCTAGATTTATGCAAAGCATTTGATCTAGTAGATCATAATATCTTAATTAAAAAACTTAAACTTTACAAATGTAGCTCAGTAGCGCTAAGATAGTTTGAATCTTACCTTAGAAATAGGAAACAGTTTGTAGAAATAAATGGAACTAAATCAAACTCATTAAATATTAAATCAGGGGTACCCCCAGGATCGATCCTTGGGGTACCACTACTTTTTATTATATTCATATTCATTTCTAGATAAATACTTAAGTGACATCAACCTGCTCGCAGATGATGCAGTTGAGAGTGTAGAAGACAAGCCCAAAGATGATATAATTAAAAAATTACAAGAATGTGCCGGCGGTTTGGATAGATGGTGTCTTCAAAACAAAATGGTACTCAGCATTGAAAAAACTAAAACCTGATTCATCTGTGATAGACAGAAATCTGTTCAGATAAAGTCAAATTGCGACTCAGAAAATGTAAAAATAAGTAATGATATTATTAATGAAGTAATGAGTACAAAACTACTAAGGGTTAATGTGGACAATACTCTCTCCTGGGGTATGAAGGTCGCTCAGGTCAAAAAGTGTACCTCCTACCGTGTATTCCTCCTTAGAAAAATTAGAAAATACCCGCCATTAGTAACCAGAATTAAATTTTATGATTACTATGTCAAACCACTCATTAAATATTGTAGCTCAGAAAGCAGCAAGATTAATACTAGAAGCACCTCCACTAACTCCAAGTAAACATATGTTTCAACAACTAAAATGGTTACCGTTTGATGAAATAGTTAAATTTAAGCAGGTTAGTCTATAAAGCAGTTAATGGTAATGCGCCTCAATATATACAGACTATGTTTACCAATATTAAAGACTACTCAAATTATTTACTTAGATCTTCAGATAATATTAAATTATTCTTTCATCATAAATTCTTTTCATACACAGGCGTAATTATATGGAACGCCTTACCAGAAAACATAAAATCTGCAGAAACATTAACCAAATTCAAAAAATTCTATATTAAAAAAACTTTAGAAGATAATAAATACAGATAATGTTAAGTCATTTTCGATATATGTACAGGCTGTAGCATATATTTTTTATTTTTTGTTCTATTTATATTGTCAATATTGTACATAGCTTACATATGCATGTTGTAAATACTCTTTTCTTGATAACTGTATTGCTTTTATTATTCTATTTATTATTACTTTGTATTGTGTATTTTGTATATTTGAATGTTTGAGGGCCCCAAGGAAGATGGGCAAATGCTCATTGGGTTTACCCTCTCAAAATAAAGATTTTATTTTTATTATTATCAATAGTAGTAGTAAATTATTGCTTTACGCCACTTTTCGGCACTAATGATATAAGTGACATTGTAATACGATAAAAACAGTGCAGTCCATTATGACGTGAGAGTGGGGTGATAGGGCATGGTGGATTGCTGAGAGTGTTTTCCTTCACTGGTCCTGGCAGTGAACTTGAAACTTCCGGTGTGATTTATGGTGTTAATTAGCAAATTAAAACGATTGATTAAAATTAATAAAATCAATACGGTCGCACATGATAATGTCAATAGACTTGCAGACCCCAAAAACCTATATATATACAAAATGTCATGGCACTATTGTGAAAAAAAAAAAATAAGTAAAAAAAAAAAAATTTGTCGCCAGCTGGCGGCCATTTTGATTATCGGTGGAAAGCTGAAAATCTAATCAAGTCATCACCATACTCATGGATAACTTCGGCGGCGGAATCTTGTTTCCATTATCAGCTTCTGTGACCTTGAAAAATAGGTCAGGGTCACCGATCTTTGAACTTGACCTTGATTTTTATCATATGGATCTCTGGTACTAATAAGGAAGCAATACACATTGTATCTGTGGAGATATCGTGATAGCAAACTCTTTTTCATTATCGGCCTCTGTGTCCGTGACAAATAGGTCAAGGTCAACCATCTTTGAGCTTAGCCTGGACTTTCATGAGGTCTATTACTGGTATTAAAATTGAGCTGTTAGCTTCAGTTCATATTGAATTATTGTGATGAGAAGAACGACCGGACGGAGAGACAACATAATGCCTTCGCTCGCTCCGTGGCAGAGGCATAAAATAGTTGTGGCAAATCTTATAAACATCAGAGAAGAGACTCTCCCATGGTTATATTGTATAATTGGCACTGAACTTTATATCTTCATGGCGGTCATCTGCAACGTCTGGATCAGGTTATGTGCCAAACTTTCACATCTGGTCAGTGGCCACACTGCACGGGTGTGGCATTGACTAGACCAAATACCATTGATAACAGCACGGTAAAACCGATAACAGTAACAAGTTGTTTGATGCTTGATAACACCCTGAAAATCAATTAAAGGTATGTTACATTGTCATTTATGTTAACACTTATGTTAGTATGTGTATTTATTTTTCGAGCATTATTAGCTAGAAGAGACATATTTATTATATGCAATCAATTGGATGTGTATCAGCGTGGTATGCTTAACCTACAAAATTAAACGGTCATGGTGACCAAAATTATTATATAAAAATAATCCCTCGGCTTCGAATTCATCCGACCTAATTTGCAGTTAGACCATTGGTAAAAGGCCTAGAGCAATAGGATTAATATTCATGCGCGTATTCTCCTTGCAAGCAGTTCTAAGATGAAAATGGAGTGGTCGTAGCATCAATTATTATGGAACCTCCCTTATATATCATATCTGCAAACTTGTCTTTGAAGTAGGGTTAGTTGTCAGCTAACAGGTGGGCCTCTGGGGGTCTTGAGGTATGATGATGTAACCCCCAGCGCCCTTGCACTGGCCAGGAGGTACCATCGATAAGGTAATTATTATTAGGGTCGAACAACCCTGTGCCAAGTTAAGCAATGAAGTCTGGTCTTCACTAATTATCTTGTCTTTATTGGGTGCTTGCATGCAGAGTAAACACATCAGAGCAATCATTTTAATAGGGATTGTATCGTGTTTACAAGAATAAAAACGGCTGTGGTGACTCCATTGAGATTATTATGGAGCAGCCCTTTTCTTCAGCTATGGGGGAATTGTACCCACAAATTATCGATGAACAAAATAAGCGAAAAGTAAACCTACTTACAAGAACTAGGCGCAAACACAAATTAAGGACACAAATGGAGAGAGGGCATTTATAATTCATTCACAGATTGTGGGCCCATCTGCATGCGCAACATGTTCAACTTTCTCGGGGGTCAGACCCGTCTTAAGTAAATATTATGAATCGGTGAAACGAAATGACTGACCTGCTTTAATATAGACTAATACAATGCGATAACATAATAACAAATCATGCATATTATCCCAAATTTCTGAATCGTAGGCCTGAATCCCACCAAATAAACCATAAATGAAAGTCAGTTGTGGTAATTTATCATCTATTCGGTCTTCCAGCCACAGTGTGATAATATGGATACACCCTTGTTCTAATCGTACTGATTTAGTGTATGCACCACTAATAGCTATTAATGATTTATACAGTACGGCTACATTTTCTGTGCACTTTCCACACATAATTAACAGTGATTATTGACACAGTACTGAGTCAAGAAGCAAGTGGCGCCAAAAAAAAAGTGCAGTCACTGTACAAAACGTTAATAGCTGCAACTAGTTATTTACATAGTACTGTGTCAATAGACCTTGCCTTTATTAATTTCGATATTATGTGAAAAATAACACTAGCAATGTGAGCTCGTCGCAAGACCGAAATGGGATCAGATAACTTAATCCTTCACATTGATCATAGTTGTGAACGTCTTATGTTAATATTAATAGATTAAGAACACAATTTTATTAATTCAAATAAAAAAATGCCTATTGGGTGGTCAGGAGGATTTTGTTCATGCACGTTCACAAACAGTATGTAATGTATGACTCACATTTACCATCGAATTATATTGCAGTCTCACAGTTACAATACCTGTTTTGTGATCTATCAGGGGGAGGGGGACATCACACAACACTATATAATACACATGATGCTTCCGACAATAACATTCAACAGGTCTGACAGCCACACACAGCATATACCTTATTAGAAAATGTGCATACCGTCCCGACCCGTTTACCATGTTTACACGCAGGATCGCAATTTTATGCTTACACGCGTAGGCTGTTGTGTGATCTTATACCGACTGACTATAAACGCAGTATCCAAATTAACCCAGGGTCCATATTAAAGCTGGACTTGTAATCGGGTACAATAATTAGAAACCGTATGGTTACAGCAGAAAATGTGGTGCAGAATTATTCGCTTAAAGACGAATTACATGGCTGAGAGTGGTGTACTTTCACCACAGCTAGGCCTTCCAATATCTGGTGAAAATATAACTAGATATGGTTTCATCGGGGTGCATTGAATAGCTTTCAACACAGGTGACATTCAATTTGGGCATTTCAGAGCATTTCAAGTTGCATATTCTTTGTTCATGTATGTTTTATATCACCAAGCACTCAATTTGCATGCGTCACACTTGTGTTCTCATTCTGGCTCACCTAAAAGGAAAATAAAAGTGTTTGTTAATTCATCACACATGTGAGCCTATATTTCCTTCAGATACAAAAAATATTCCGCAGTTGTATTTTGATATAGATCACATCACACAACCGAATTCAGTAGAATCATAAGAGATATAACAAATTTTTTGAATGACTTGGTTGCTAAAATTTCGCAATGAGATCAAATTGAAAGGAAACTAGTTCCAATACTCATTGTTAAGCATACATGGGAAAAATTCAATCTTTTTTCATATTATTTATTATGATTATCGAAAATATAGACCCCAAATAGCAACAGTGTCAGTCCGCCATAACTTCATCTGCTGATGGTAGTAATCACCTACATCTACCCACCACCAGAAAGCCAGTGAGCCAACAGACAAACAGGTTTGGGTCGATAACACTGATTGCCGCCGACACTGGGCTGCCAGTGAACCCCGGACGGCGTACTATAACGGATAATTACAAATTAAATGTGATTGAATGTGAAAATAAAATAAAAATATGAAATATGTAAAACATACATGTTCATATTGGCTGTTTGGATCATTTCATAAACAGGTGCTGGACCACTGTCAGTGTGGGGAGATGGAATGACATAATCTGATGGCTGGGAAGTCGCATGATGACGTGATTCTCCCTAAAACAACAAGGCGATTCAAGTATAAAGTAGTCTGGATGTTTCTGATGGTAGACATATACCTAAGTCTAATTTTTATATGGTCGATGGGGTTACCAGAAGAGGATAAGTAGGGTGTACGCTCATGCTGGAAACCATCCTATAATATGACAACAGAAATTAAGCTTTCCACTAAGTTGAACGTTTCATTTAGGCCTATGCCAGTCATTTGAATGTTTGTGGCCACCTAAAATAACACTGATTTATCAGCGAGCTTCACATAGGCCTACACTCATATGGACCATTCTATGTCCATATTAAATTACGTTAAATACTATGGCAAGTTTTCATTAGAAATTATCTGATAACAAATATTGCATTTACAGAGGTTCTTAAAGCAAGTAGGACAATTTGATCAACAAGAAACGTGATTTTAAAACAAGGATGGACTATCAGCCTATACTGAATATACATTACATTTCTGTAGTTTTGTCATAACGAATAAATAGGCAGAGTAAATTTGTGCTATGATTTTAGTATAAAAAACACTGTTTGTTTTGTGGTGGTTTAATTATGCCAAATAGGCCTACATGTGCCTACCTTTTTTACATTTGTTATATTATTAACACGATAATACACACAGTGCCTTCAATATGTATATCTTTGAAACTATTTTCTAAACGATTACTTAACCCTTTCAATCCTGAATTTACCATAGTCATCTTCATCCACTACAAGCCGCGAATTGCTGTCGCAATTCTCGACTTGTAGTGGATGAAGATGACTTGATGTCGTTTTAAAATTAAAGACAATTACCACGTATTGGTAAACCAGTTTCATGAAAATTTTCGTTCTAAAACCCTTAGTTGTAGGAAAATTAAGTCTGTTTTCAGGGATGTAAAATGATGCTTTAATGCATCGTGGGGGCTTAAAGGGTTAATCTCTAAAACACTGATGTAGATTACAAAAGTCTGCTTCTATTCCTCTTTTATGACGATTTGTGTAACCAGTTTTAAAACATTCCCATATTTAACACATTAGGCTGCAATGTACGGTTTTGACTAAACTAAAACATGTGGAGTCTTGTGAAAAAAATTGTACAAATGGGTCGTACATAAAAAGAAAGATTATCACAAACGTACAACCCGTAGGCATAGGTTGAGGTAAGTGGTCCAAACTCAAAGTTGAAAATTGCTGAGCTGTCGATAAAACTGAATGTCGTTCGTTGTGATTTCCGTCACTCAATCAAAAAGGCGTGTTTTAATCATTCATTTCCAAAATAAATGTATTGCCGATGTTGCAGCATGTTGGCTATATTATGTTTTTTAGATACGCTAGACATTGTGACGTGATCATAAAGAACGCAATGCGTGGTAAAGGGGTAAATATATTGGCCAGTAGGAAACCGAATTGGGTACCACGTGGCCGTGACAGGATAATCTTTTGGTTAGTATACCGCTTCCGTCTTTTGGATAGCGTATTGTACAAATTGTAGCTGTCGAATACAGCATGCAGTCTGTTCTTGAAACAAACTGTAATATCTACAGAAAAGACATTTTGAATTACTTTTTTGAAGGTTTAAAGTCCATCAAGTTATTAAATGACCTAACGTTTTATACGAAGTCAAAAACAATTATTGCCACATTTCCTCGGGACTATCAATGTCAAGTTGGGCATTTTTTTAATGCAACAAGGTACCCAATATTAGACAAAAATCAAAAAGCATTTAGAAGCATTGTTGTCATTTCTTTGTCTACAAACTGTTTGGTGACGAGGTAATGTGGAACTTGATATAGTGTCGCACAAGGATTACCTTTTCTGTTCGATAGGTTCTGTACTTTAGCCACATATAGCTTTAAGACCTGTGGTGAACCCTTGGTTCTTCACAATGCTTCATTGACTGAACATACATAATATCTTTAAGATTATTAGATAATTGAAGAATTTATTGACAGATAAGCTGCCACTGGAATGTGACGATCAAATTTTAGGGGCTGCCACAACTCCCCTATATCTGTTGATGATGACCATCAGTTTGGTCTCTAGCTGCGAACTGTCCCGTTATAAAACACTGCAATATTTGATTTTACATTTAAAACGTTTAAAATATCTGTGTATACCAGAAAAAATGTGCATGTGCATGTATTTAACAGTCTTTCTCATCGAAAACGTGATTAAATTCCCCTCTTTGTGTCATGAAAGATATAATAAAATAGTGTTTGTGATAATAATTGAAGTTCCGAGGCCTAGTTTAAAAGACACCTTCAATTCTCACAAGGAGCTATGACCTCGAATAACCACAAAACCTGGCATTTTATTGCAATTCTTATAAGTAACAGGTTTAATTCATGTTCATTGGCCTAAACGTCAGACCCAAATACGGCCAATAGTCCCAACATGTCTGTCTACCTAACGTCAACATCTTATAAGGACTATTCCCATCTCTGATGCATGGCCTATTTTTGACAATGCCACAATGTCAACCATACCTGAGAACTCACATATTTTGTGTTCGTTCGTGGCTATGTGACGGCTCTCAAATGACGCCTACATGTATGTAGCTCTCAATCCTAATGAAAAGTTACACATACTGTGTGCCCTGTCATGGCCCTCTGACGGCCATTTTGTTTGTCTAATGACCGCCATATTAGTATATAGAATGTCTAATATTATGTTTGCCAGTCACAGGGGCGTATAAAAATCCTACATGGTTGTTACCAAAATCACGAATCTGCTTCCATTATGTGGACAATTATATTAGTTTTAGGTTTTCACAAATGGCGGCCATCTTGGATTTTACCCATAATGCAATATCTAAAGTACTTTCAAACCACTCCACTATGTCGAGCATACCCGAAAAACCTATGGTAGACACCAAAACTATGCTTTTGCGTCTATTCTGTCGAAAATGATGTCAATTTATAGCTTAACCTTGCAGAAATGGAGGATATCTTAGATTTTACCCACAATGCAATGTCCAAAAAAAATTCTGGCCACACCATTATGTCGGGCATATATGAAAACTCTATGGTAGATACCAAAATCATGCATCTGCTTATATCATATCGAAAATTATATCAATTTAATCCTTGACTTTGGTCAAAACGGCGGCCATTTTGGATTTTTACGTTTCTCGTCGACACTTTTAAAAATTCAGGAGAGCTCCTAGGCTAATGTTGATTAATGGGTCTTATGGGAGTGTCATGCACAATTTGGTGCTTTTGCTAAGCCACCTAACTACAATGATGGACACTCATCAGGCCATATTAATCAGTGTCAGATATTACCATAATTATATTCATGGGCGTAAAATAGAATTATGTTCTCGTATTATTTTTTCGTGAATGTTTAGCTGTATAATTATACAAGAAACCATGACTTAGAATTGTATATTAGGTTGTAATGTACCTTTTGAGAGACATGCATGGATGCATCACTGCATTGTGAAGTATCAAGAATATTAAAGTAAGAGAGTCTTTATATAAGTCGTTCATACTTAAAATGTTTAAATGGTATGTATTTGGCTTTAATATAATCTGATAAGAATTATAAAACAAATACACCCTACATCATCTGTTTGACTGCTACCGATGTCGACACCCTTCCCTGCAGAGTGATAACCCATATTAGCATACATCGGATCCCGTCTCACACCAGGAGTCATGGCTTTAGATGACGGTTTAGGTGTCCTGTTAACAAAATAGTAAATACAGTAGGCCTACTCAGAAACAAAACTATCAATGATGGTTAATGCTTGCTTTACAAATAACAATAGGCATATCCATATAGAAATACATTGCACAGCGAGAGACAGAATTATATCAGGGAAATCGTTCACCAATATGGTCACAATGTATAATAATTCCTATGGTGTCCACTTAAGTACAGTTACGATTACCGGCATACAGGATATGAAAGATATGATATTTAAACCGATTAATACTATATTAGATATGAAATACTATATTTGTGAACGTGAAGAATAAATTCTATATACATTGTAAGTATTTTAAATGACTTTGAAAGTCCATGACAGCGGAGTTTGAATGTGTTGGGTTATCATTTTATACACGAGTTATTCATTAAATGAAAAGTATTCAAAATATCAATGAATATCTAGATATAAAGATATCCATGCAGATCTACCCATCAACAACATTTTGCACATAACATAGATTTACTCACTTTGCACTGGATTCTCCATCTGGAAAATAAGGGAATTTAGCATAATAGATAGTTAACATAATTAACATATGCAATGGTAAATATAGGCCAGGACCAGCCGCACTGACCGTAATCTTACCATTTAATCCTAGATATAACGTTAACATATGCTTGACGTCTATTAGCCCTGAGAAATGAGTTTGTCATTACAACATTATACACGGCAAATGTTTTAAATCGAAGTGGTTAAAAATATATATAACATTCAATTTTGCTGACTTTGTTTATTTTTTAATTTCGTACTCAAACAGCTTTTTGAAGACGCACCTCTTTAACCCTTAAAGTCGATCACCGCACTATAAGAGTAGAAATATTTCTTATGGCCGTAGACCCATAACATAGGTATTCAATTAAATGGGAAAGAGCTAACTAAGACATTTATGATGATTTTAAGGTGAAAAAACCCTTTGGTTGCGATGTGTTTTACAAAAAAATTCAGCGCTTTAAGGGTTAAATAGTGTTGTCGAGGTGCAGCAGGTCTCAAATCAAAGGATAACTCATATATATATAAACAAATAACTGGAGTTTATGATGGAATTACAACAATTATTAAATAGTCAGCAGTTACAGATCGGCACTCCTCGGATTTCGAATCCGCATGTTCGAATTGTTTTAAATAAATGACAATTGTACAGTATGGTTAGTTGAAGGCTCAAAATACATCAACGTTCGGTGTGGATATATATCTAATGGCACGGTCACATGCACCACATAGGGTCCACACAATGAGAACAATTTAGTATGCGTAAAAAATGTCTTTAAATAAATCAGAACTGATCACACTCGATCGCATTACTTTTGCCATTGTGATCGTGATAACACTTTCCAAAGTGTTGTGTATGTTTACAATATTTAGAAAATGATAAAACATAATTAAAACATGTTTAATCAGTAATTTTCTAACATGTACATTTTGATCATAATTCATTTGCTCGTCTTGTGATGATACAAATCATTTTTTGACATCAATTTGAAGGTAGATAGAGTCAATACTAACCAATTTGTGTGCGGGTTCTGTACCATAACAAATAGACAAGAATAATGACGACATTCTCAACAACCAAAACGGCGATGACGATACCAGCTACAGCACCAACCGACAAACCACCACCTTCAGCAACAGTCGACATACAACCACCTGTTGGCACAAAGAAAATTAAGGTAATATGAAATATTATAAGTTAAAAGTTAAAAAACACGCACTAGTTCAATGTTTACAGTTACTCTATAATATAGTGAATAAAAAATGCACCAAAGGTAATGGATGACCATAATTAGTGATGCGGTTATTGACTCAAACGGTCGGTTATGACAATCCTAGCATGAATAAAAACACTAAAGTCGTTACAACACTGCTAAAACATCTGTTAAATGTCAATCTAGACTATGAGTAATGACATGTATACAACATGATAAGGTGTGAACAATAATAGCCTATAGCTAATTATATTAAAACGTGTTTTAAATGGTAAAAATTATAAAATTATATGTGAACAATGAGTAGTAAAATGTATTTTGTAGGAAAAAATATTATGTTTTTTGTTGGAGGGGAAAAAAATAGTTTGGTTCGGAAGAAAAACCATACCCCCCCCCCCCCCGTGGTATTAAATGGGCGGCCCCTTATGCAACACTCACTGAAAATCCTAAGAGGGCGGGTGGGAGCGAGTGAAACTCTACCATTTTTTAAGGCTAATATCAAACGTCCTGTTATAGATGGTGACTGGTTGATAAAGCATTAAGTTTGGCAGTAAGTGACACAATACTTGTTCAGGTACAGTAATGTTTCATTCCAGCATTTACACTTCTCAAGCACATGTGGCGACAGCAACTGCAGACCGAATTCGTGGTGGCCGATTTCGGGCCGGACGGAATCCGAGACTGACGAGTTGTCGACTTCCGCCCAGCCTTTCACCACGCGTGAATTCGCGCCACATTCGCTCACTTAGACTCAACGGCTCTGAGAGGATAGACGCATAAATCCGCCCTCAGTTTTGCTGTCCTTAGGGCCAGGTCGTCACTCTCTGCCGCTAGTAGCATACCAACAATCTGACACTGTCTGGAACATCATGAATAAAGAAAGAAAGAAAGAAAGAATCATCCTGGTGTTAACTTGATTTATCTACCCCTGCTGACCGAGCTGGATTTTGAAAATATAGTTTGGGCGTGGTGGTATTTCACCCAGACCTCCACATCCAACAATGGTAACCCCGACGTCGAAATGAACACGCAACCCTTCTGATTTGCATCAACATCCAACAATGGTGACCTCCGACGAGTGATCGACACGCAACCCTCTGTTCTGACATTTTTGATAGTTCACTGATCAGCATTCTTCCAGAAAATTCGTTCAGCCTAACATAAATTGAACGAAGGATAGTTTTTTAATTCGTAGGGGACACATGGAATGAATCATCATTTTATGAAGGTGTGTAAACATTTTGGGTTGCATGTACGATAAATGCCACTAGGTTAGCTAGAAAAGTTGCAGGAAGAGAGGTTTTTCGTGTTTTGCTAAAAAACAGAAAAAATCATCGATTTTTGCAGAAACGCATGTGGTCTTGATATTGGATTTCGCACGAATTTAAGATTCCAGACAATTTCATGTTAGATAAAATAGTCTAACTCCCCAAAAATTATATTGAATTTCAAAAGTTATTTTTCTTATTGCGCCACTGTTGGCGACTGGGAGAATAATATTTTAAAATTTTAGCAAAAAATCGTTTTCACACCTTATTAGGGTGACGCGGTTTTCATTCGACACGACCGCCATGATTTTTTCTCAAAATGTTTCCAGCACGTACAATTCCGATCACGGAATGGCTGAATTTATATCTCGATTCATGCAAATTTTATAGAATATAGAGCCATTTAAAATTGTCCGCCTTTGTGAATGAATAAAAGGTCCTAATTGGTCTTTTTGGACAATAAAGTTAGGAAAATAGGTGAGATGTAATTTAATTTAGTCAGACATTTTCTATTGAAGAGAAGCAGAATTGTACAATTCCGATCACGGAATGGCCGAATTTTTATCTCGATTCATGCAACTTTTATGGAGTATAGATCCATTTAAAATTATCCGCCTTTGTGAATGGATAAACGGTTTTAATTGGTCTTTTTGGACAAAAATGTTAGGACAATAGGTGAGATGTAATTTAATTTAGTCAGACATCTTCTATTGCAGAGAAGCAGAATTGTCTAATAATATGTATTGGTAAGTCAGCTGCCACCAGGTGGCGACTCCGGTCCTTATTTTAGCTACATTTGGCCAGCGGGCCTCACGCGACTCTGGAGCTTGACGCGCACGCCGCGTGCTCATCACCCGATGTCTCGGCTCATTGGCATTCACATAAATTTACCAGCCATATTTTTCCACGGTGACTTGGGAGATTTCCAACCACATGTTTCGGCATCCATCTTGAATCGTCGGCATGTCCATTACAGCCAACGATGAATTTATGAAAATATAAATTCTTTTCGGGGACTGATTTAAATTGAATTTGTCTTTGAAAAAATTTCGTATTTTTGTCTCTTTTTCTAGCATCGCGCCATTTTTGCAGAAATAGTGGTGCGCTCCACTCGCGAGCACTCGGCCTGTGATATGCTAGTGAGCCAGCAGATAATTACTGCTACGCAAATGCCGGAATGATCCAGTACCGACACAACTGTGAAACGACGCAACACGAGTTAAGCGAACCGATACAAAACAAATGATTATGACGCGGTTATACAATTTCTCTTGGAAAGAATATACAAATAAAATAAATAAATAAATAAATGTTTGTGTGTGTTTTTACGAGAGTATTTATAATCGTTATGCATACTATGCCACTCAAGCGAGCTGCTGTCAGTCAAAGATTAATAAATAATATTTAAAAAAAAATATATTTTTTCAAAAATCAATTGGTTTATAAACCCTTCGTTCAGTAAAAGCTAGGTCATCATTATAGTATGACTTCAATTATTAGAATTGGAACTGTATATTCACAAAAATACGATTTAATGACAGCTGTTTCGACTCGGGTATATTTCTACATATTACATTTCAATCTCCTGGGAAGAATATTTCCTAGTAGATTGGATAGTCCACTATATTATACACATTAGGTTAGAGCAGTATATTAGCAATTATCTAGGCATTTGTACATAACATATCTTGACCCAAATCCTTACGTATTCATGTATTATTGTGTTACGTATCAACTCCACTGCTACAAGGCATTTCATCGCAGCAACAGAATCCAGACCCACTAATATACTTCAAATATGTGTCAGAATCTCACTGTGATACTGCTACTCGCGGCAGAGAGTGAGGCCCGCACACCCTAAGGCATGGGGTGTGCGCCAGTAATATGGAGGCCAGCCACCGACATGGTGGAGAGGTGTGTCACTTCAACACTCGCTCAAGTCTGCAAAGTCAGCCAAATAGGCTGCAGACTTGAGTGTTGCAATATTTAAATGACTTCAATCAATAAACAATTTCAAATGGCCGGCATTTCAACTTTATATAAACTGTTTTAACGTACCCTGATTTGACAGGTTTAACAATTCTGATAGGCTTGTGGCATGAATCGGCATTGTGTGTGATGTGGGCCGACCTGTCAGTCTCAGACCGTCACAGACGCTACATTGCGTTCTGTGGCGCTGTCCAGCTTCGGTCTTGTCTGCCACACAGCACACAGCATAACCCTATGCACCACGCATTAAAAAACAGCAAAGCCAGCCAGACATCTACCACATGTAGGCCTACTACAGAAACAGCTTCCAACAGCGTTCATTGCTCGCTACAGCATCCAAGACCCAGCGATTAACAGCGATTAACATTTTGACATTTTTATCAAACGCAAAAGGCCTTTTACACCTCGCATTGCTAAAACCACCAATAATGGTGATAATAATGGACCTTCCAGATCACAGCACCACCTCAACATCGATATAGTTTCCTTATTCAGTTTTAAATCTATAATTTCAACTGACATTTCAGAATTTCAGCGGTCAATTTAATAGTACCTAGACTACCTGTGCTGTAGCCTATTAGGCTTACCGAACATTGATATTTTCATATTCTGCTTATTTCTCATGTTAATGCTCATTCAACTCAATATTGGTGATTTTTTATTAATTCCAACTTAAATATTTTCGTACTTTACATCGCCACCGACTTTTATTATAATGCATATGTCTGGGGTTTTTTCACCGCACATTCGGTGATGACGCAGACATGTGCGTGTTTACCTATACTATTTTGCCACCGCAAGAGGGCGACTTTTGCGTCTGGCGAGCCGGTCGCGTGGCCGGTCATTTCCCACACGTGGCATGGCAATTTTCAACTTTACCTTACTGTGGGTACATCACAAGGTATGTTTAATTACGTGAGTAATTCTCAGAGCACCTAGTATTATTATGACTCCTAATGACCACCGTTCAGTAATAATTACTTTGACCTAAAAAGCTCGAAATTTTTTTTATAAAAACCATGGACACCAAAGGGTTTTTTTCAATTTGAAATCATCATAAATGTCTCAGTTAGCTCTTTCTGATTCAATTGAATACCTATGTCATGGGTTTACCGCCATTAGAAATATTTTTACTCTTACAAAGTCATCGACCTTAGTCGTCAGAATCTGATGTCCATAGAGGTCGTCTACAGACGTCAGATTCTGAGGACTAAAGTCGCTCCCCGCGCTGTAAGATTTAATGCACCTTTATCAACGTAGATATATTCACACTTCCTAAAACAATATGATGTCTGTGAATTGTGTAAGATCACCGGGCGTCATGATTTGAAGATAACATTGATGCCTCAAAATTTGAATAAAATAAAGTGTGCTTACAGTTGACTTCAGTTGTTTCATAGTCACTGTTGGACGAAGTAGACACTGTAGTCATGGCACCAGTTGTAATAGTAGACATTTTTGTTTTTGCTGAAATAAATTTAGGTAATATATGTATATATAATTTTAGCGTACTATATTAGAATTACTGTACAATTTTTTTTTCATATTTGAGCAATGTCAGGAAACATTGAGCAATTGTGGGCTTAATGTTAGACTAACGTCGTAGACGGTGGCTCAGCCTTGAGCTAACGTTTGCTCAATGTCTCGAGGAAAGCCAGGCCAATGAAAACCCACAGACATTGAATTGCGAAACATTAACTTCTAAGAATGCTACACGTTTTTTCAACGAACTTTTAATTGCAAATTTTATATGGTACGCAAAGAGATACTGAATGATAAAAAATAATTTCACCAGATAATAACTTTACAGCAAATGCTACGGAATAAAACTAAAAAAAAATTTGACTCGAAGCAACGAAGACCCTTTTAAATACTATGTCATTGTAATTCTTAACAATGACAAAGATTTAAGACTTAGCTGATATGAATCTCCTTATAAGGTTCCCTGCTATAGCGATACCTCGAATCATACTATTTTGTAAATATGTGTCTCTCTGTTTTACACATTAAAAAATTAACGCCACCAAGCTATAAATTGTGGATAATGTTAAACCTGATCTCGATATGAAAGACTTATCTTATGTAGAAACGTTACCTTCAACAGAGATAGAAACGTGATCATATCCTGTGTAGATGACACCATTTATTTCGTTACTTGCTTTACAACTGATGCTGTAGGATTGATTAACCATATATTCTTGGAAGGTGAAAGGGTTTCCATCTTTTGTTTCATCATTCCAAGCCCAAGCTATGTCAGGTTCAGGGTTGGCTTCATCACTATCACATATCAACTTATCACCAGGATTGAAAACTACACTGGCGTTAACTTCTCTACCTTGGTATGTAATAATTGTTGTGTCGTCTTCAGAGGGGACTCAAAAGGTTTCATGTCAACATTAGTAACATTAGGAGTATAAATGTGTTTTTGAAATATATGAAATCATTATTGATAATAATATAATAATAATAATAATAATAATAATAATAATAATAATAATAATAATAATAATAATAATAATAATAATAATAATAATAATAATAATAATAATAATAATAATAATAATAATAATAATAATAATAATAATAATAATAATAATAATAATAATAATAATAATAATAATAATAATAATAATAATAATAATAATAATAATAATAGTAATAATAATAATAATAATAATAATAATAATAATAATAATAATAATAATAATAATAATAATAATAATAATAATAATAATAATAATAATAATAATAATAATAATAATAATAATAATAATAATTTACAATAATATAAGGATATCCTAACACCATATGATGCAATATCCTTAAATATTAAAGTCATATCTTGACCTTAATATATCATAAACATATATCCAGTAATTGTATTGCTAAATTATAACGTTGCTTGCCATATCCTTGAATAATAATGACATATCATAACAGGCTACTTTTGAATACTACACCAATGCGTTTGGCTGATGCAGATGGATGTGTACCTTAACCTAGAATTAAGCATAGGATATTATTTAAGAATTTTTCTCGCTGAAGTGTGGACCCAGTGAGAAGAAATTCTGTCTTGCCAGGATTATAAACTTCAGCTCAGACACTATTATCCAATGTGGCAACTTCTCAAGAGATTACTTAGCGTTTGAAACTGATAGGGACATGTAACATGTAAATTTGAGTATCATTGGGTGGTGGTTGATGTCAAAACTGAAGATAATAGCGCTGAGTGGTGCAGTGTATGAGATAAAATCACTGGTCCCAGCACAGAACCCTATGGAACTCCATATGCACATCATCGTGACCTTAGCTCACCATATATTATGTGTTTTAATCTAAAAGGTCATATACAAACTATGTAGGACTTTATATATGTTTTGTCCCCCTCACTATATAACATACGTATTCTAAGAAAGTCAACTTGGATTTTCAATGGTAATTGGTTAAAAATAAAGAATAAATGATGTGTGAAAAATGTGTATTCACTTCATTTAGGTTCTGCTATGATACAGTATATATCCACATGTATTGACATGCATGACATGTAAGTAAAGATGCAGAATTAGTTTGATACTGACCTTTAACATCAATAGATAAAGTTTGGACATATTTATAGCTTGGATTATTGGTTGCATCTTCCACCACATGAGTATTCTGTACATCAAACGAAGTATGGCACTCCACCTGTACCTTACTCTTCCTCGGTAAGGTATATGTTGTTTCAGCGGTATAGGTAGCTTGTCCGTCATCCTCAGGTGGGTTATTGTCAGGGATAATCTCCGTATGTCCTTCTTTCCATGTCATAATAGGCTTGAATTCTCTAGCTCGAGCATATAACACTTCATTGGTCAGACGTATATTCTCACCAGCTGCAGGTTGACGTCCGCCATTAGTAGTGAAGTCACATGATGGGTGATTATCTGAATTCCAAACATAAACAAAGTTTGTTGACGTAATTTCATACTTGAAATGAGTCTTTACATGGGAAAAATGGAGCACCCCCCTCCGGTAGTCATGACCGCCTACGGCTATGAACTCAATACAGCAGCAATTGTCTGGCTAGCAATGGCAACGACAGATAAAGATGCTCGATTCGACCATAAGTCTTACATGTCAAACACTTACATTCACTAATCTTACATTCACTAATTTTTGCTGCATATGTTGAAAACTTGCTTGAAAAGAAAATCACCTTTTATATTATATTTCACTATTATGCATGCCCTCTCCCTCATCAATTGTCGGTGTTATTCAGATGTTTTTCGTGTTTGTAAACACGTTTTAAACAAGTATCCTCACACAGGAGCGGTCATAATATCTCCTCACATAGATGTTGTTTATGTTACTTATATTGCTCCCTACAAGGGCAGTTCATGTAGATATTTCGCAGTAAATAATAGCTATATTTTACTCAATTTCAAGGTAAAGAAGTCAAGTATCAACACGAGAATTGTTAATAATGACAACATTATCAAGATATACGCCCCAGATCTTGTTAATTTTGGCATTCGCTGAGAAACGTATTCTGTGATACCGTAATGTATGTATCGAAAATATGCAGTGTGGTTGATGTTGGCTGACGTTGGCTCTGTATGAGAAAAAACAAAATGAAAATGAAATGAATGGGGCTTAGGCCACCTTTGTGCACATATAGGCTAAACTTGGCCAGGAGAGCATCCTGGGGATGGTAAATGAATGAGGTGACACTGACCTCCAGACACAGGATTCGAAATTCGAGCCCTGGCGGTCTGAGGCTGAGGACGCTACCTCTCGGTCACGGAGGCTCCCCACAAAATTGAATCTTTACGAGTGAGCAGGGAAGAAACATTTTGGCGACGAAACAGTCAAACTTCAGGTATACACTGTTACCATTACACTACTTTCAATATACGTGAAAGTAAAATAATAGAAAAGAATTATGAGCTTAGAAAATAACATATAAAGTAAAATTTTGCAAGAATCAATATAATTGTATTAAGCACACGTTGTTGAGGTAAAAATGTTGTATTGTGACAACTAATGGTACGGGCTGTTGAAAAGCAGCTTGGGCGAAGACAGGAGACAACATCCGGTGCCCAAACACAGGTACACAATTGTATGGGCAACCATCACATCACTTCGCCGTCACATCAAGCCTATCGCATCATTCTTCAATTGTTCTCTATGAACCCACTATAAAAACGTATGGAAAATATCACCAAGGAGTAACACTGGTAGTTACTACCACTCAACCGTAAATCAAATGGAATAAACAAAATAATAGTATAATAGTATAATATTATAATTTAGTAGAAATCGTCTCCTAGAACATCAAAAGGAATAAATGATAGGGATAGGCCTACATCACAACGGCATCACAACGACCTAGGGATAAACATCACTCATCACTGCAGTTGGCCTGACACTGCACATCACTTGAAAAATATGAAACTTAAATCAAATAAACAGTTCCTGAAATCAAATCTTGCCTGAAAACCCTATAACATGTATCAAAATCCCTACTCCAACCACTGGTTGTATCATCAGAACCTTGACTGCAACTAATTATAGCTCACCAGGGAGATCACCTACTGAAACTATACTTCTAGTTTCTGCTAAGGAAACGTTAATTTGTGCGATTTCTCTGAAAACCTGATCGACAATAATATGGACCCAGCTCAACTTCCCTGAAGTTAAAAGAATAATTGAAATCAACGTTACACTTAATGTTCAACCCACTTCTTATCTTCAATCAACTCTTTACAAATGTCTTCACAAATACAAGGGGAGAGGGAGAGAGAGTTGACAACTCGAGCCTGCTGCTGCTGCTGCTGCTGCTACCAATCAATATATAACTTTCTTCCCCCATCCAGAACTAACTCTAAGTGCCGCATCAGCTAGTGTTATCCCATGGGGAGGGGGTGTCGGAAATATTCCCCAAGACCCAATTAATACCACATTAAACATAATAAAGTTATAACACAATACTTAAAATGCTTCCTTATCTAAAATAGAATTACTGTTAAACGTTCATTGTAATTAATCACGTTTTAAGAAAAATAATATATTTCACTCCTATGCACAACAATTACTTACAAAAATATTTATATACCTTCCTTCAAATGACAAAGTATCCGAAAAATACACTTTGTTAACATTAAACACTTATATCAATAAATCAAGTAGTAAACACACATTATTATACCACTTAGTTTGAAACTTAACCTTATTTAATTTTAAAGTTATCCAGTCCCACACTCAGAGAAAGACAATAAAAACATGGTAAAAAACACGAGGTCGTCTCCATTGCCCACTGCAGATATGCTAGTTAGGAGAATACAGAAGTCATCGCAACTTTATCGTGAAATCATTAAGAAATGAAAACAATTAAAAATCCAAAACAACTTCTAAAATACACCCCCGATTATGACAATGAATCGACTATAAAGATTAATTACTGTCATGCTGAAAATTACAGCCGGACGATTCGGCAAACTTACATATAAAATCACTTTAGACCTTAGACACATATGAAAACTACAAAAGTGGGCTAAAATACAGTAAATAGCCGTAAAACAAATAAAATTCAGAATCCTAGCAGACAACTGGGCCTTCACGCTGGACAATCAAATTTCGCAATTGACGCTACACTGTCAGTAGGTAATCGAACTTCGTAATTTATGCGAAGCCGATTAACGATATCAAATCAACCATGAAATCTCCCAAACTCTATAATTAACCTAAAACATATATCCCTAAAATAATTACTTTATTAAACATAAATGTGACAACTAATCGCAAATACCAGCAAACGAGATCTGGGGATGGGACTCACAATTTCGTGACACTCAGTGATAGAACCAAATTATTGAGTCTATCTCAGTCACTCAGTCCCAATACCTAACCGTGGCAATACATTGAAATTGCCTTTGCAAAGAGTATTATTACATAATTTAGCTGCTTAGACTGTACAAATATTGTTCTTTGAATGACTCTATAAGTGTCTATTTTTTTGTGAAATAAGAGTCCACACCTATTATTTTTAGTTGATAAACATGATAGACACAACTGCTGAGCTGTGCGCGACATTCTATCAAGCCACTGTGGTTCGACTGAGGGGCTAACGATACAGGAGAGTGCACACATGAGCCGGTGAGGTAAAACACAGAGGCGACGGACAATTCCAATAACTTAAAAGATTTAACATTTCTCATTGCATTATTTTAAAACATGTATTAAACAAATTATTCAGTCACTATGTTTTATTTATATGGATTTTCTGAACACTCCAAGGAAGGCCAGCATGTAGCACCGATGGTCGGATATCAGACATGGTAATTTATGTCGACTATACATTTGGTCATTTTTGTAATTGGATATGGTTGAAATAGTTTAGTCTGTATCCCTCTCTCAAACCTTATATGTTGTTTAATTGTAAACATCTAGTCAACAGGCACGATTTGCCAGTTAACTATTTATTCGTGCCATGGGAAGAAACGTTTGGTACTTGTAATGCCCGCCGATTTATAACTCGTGATCACACATGATGAGGAAAAATGTACGGTGGAACATCACTTAGCAGACAGAAAAAGTAAAAACAGTAAGCACTCATCCTTACATGGATGATGAAGCACCTAATTGTATGTACACCTTTAAAAGTTAAAAACGAATTCCATCAGTGAAGGAAATAGGCAGATCAGCCTGCCTCTAATCATCCTTACAAATCTGTCTGAAAAGTCAAAACGAATTGCTGATCCCTCATGAGGAAATGGGTTATTTGGAATTAAATTTAAGGTTGTATAGCCGGTTGTATAACCCATTTATTATCCTAAATGTTTCTTAAACCTGTTGTGTTTTTTGTGTGTTCTACTAAACTTGTCATGTGTGTTCTACTAAACTGGCTTGTAGTACTAGAAAGAATGACTCGGGGCTGGACCAAAATCAACAAGGAATATGCTTATGGCCAGATACTTTAGACATACAATTGACAATATGCCTAACTTTTATGGGCCCACTATTCAATCTCCAGGGGGGGGGGCTGGAGTTTTCTTAAAATGAATATTTTTGAGACTGATTTTTCACGAAATAAATAATTTTCTGAAGGACATGCTGTAAATAAATATTTAATGGCCCTCAAAAAAATGTGCCTCGCTTTGCTTGGCATTATTATATGACACCTAAATTTGTTTAGCCTAACTTCACTCGTCTCTTCAACCCCCACATCAATACTAAACCTAGTTTGGAATCCAATTTTGTAGACAGAAAGTGAAATATTTTGCTTGAGACAGAGTGTGAAATAAATAAAATGTTGAAGCTAGCAGATGAAATAAATAATTTGTCCAGTTCAAAAAATCCCCCCTCACCCTGCCCCCTATAGTAATTATAAACAGGTACTGCCAATGGAGATACATACTCCTTCTTGTACCATTTTAATAGTTAATAGTTAACTAGGCTCATGCTAGCAGATCACTTTCTATTCTACAGCAAGGTTTCCAAATTTATTAGCTATTAATAAATACATACGGTATTTGTATTAAAGTTGTAGTTCAAATAAATGTAATAAACGAGTGTCCCTACTGCTACTGGCATTGGTATATTTGTGCCAGGTCAAATAAATAATAATATTTTATTTAGTGGTGGTACTTGGGATGGTTATTTCTAATGACTGTTTTAAACAATTTGACGTTTTGTCATTAAG
Organism: Flabesymbios commensalis; assembly: GCA_964017125.1. Taxonomy (NCBI): domain Eukaryota; kingdom Metazoa; phylum Annelida; class Polychaeta; order Terebellida; family Flabelligeridae; genus Flabesymbios; species Flabesymbios commensalis. The sequence continues at coordinate 79,963,924 of OZ024910.1, read as the reverse complement.
ATATCAAAAAAACGTTGGTGGTATGACCTATTCCATTAGTGTCGGCAGTTTTCTGTCTGCACTTGGGCCTTGCCGCTACACTCTGACTTTATACACGGGAAATGGGAATTATACCACCTAATTGTATGCACACCTTTAAAAGTTGAAAACGAATCCCATCAGCGACAGAAATAGGCCTTGCCTCTAATTATCCTTACATGCCAAAGTTCATGTCTGATTGTCGACACATTAATCGGTGAGTGTCATACATATCATTACAACATGTACAACATTCAACATCTTGACATTGCTGTATCCCAGGACAATTATATTGCGTAAACAACACACCAAAATATAATCTCATGACATTTGAAAATAGCTCTATTTATTGATTTTTTACGATTTTTTTTAGTAACCTATAGTATATAACGATTTTTATAAAATTCGAATTGGAAGAATATGTTGTAGGCCTCTATACCATTGGATTTTATATTTTAGCATTGCAGAAATATTGACACCACCCACATTTAATCTTGGAATTCACACACTATTCTACTATTGGTACGTAAAAATATTGATCATGGGAAAAAATGTCATCAAGAAAAGTTGTGCGGTGATGTGATACCACACATTAGAGGGGATGAATAATGAAAAAAGTAACATTTCGATCATTATAAAGTGACAAGATGTATAAAAATGACTTGAAACACTGTTTTGTCAAAGATGGACAACAGAAAAAAACATACATTATTTACGAATATTCAAAATAACCTGTGATCAATGAATCCAAAATCATGACAAAACACAATCACTAAAATGACGCTTTAAAGTGAAGAAAAACATTCAAAATTCAGTAGAGCAGAAACATGCACTGTTTGACTAGGTTCGTCTGAATAAACTATTGACATGTGAGAAGTGTATTCTCAAGCATTAAAGTGGAAATTAAAAACTTAGTGGCATGGGACAGGGAAGATAAACAAATGTTTGAAATAACCAACTAAATGTTATAAAAACCATATAGCCATTATGCATTTCTTGGTTATTGTATAAACATACACAGACACGTTACACACAAACAACGTTTGCGTGTAACGTTCTAGAGAAAACATTAAGTTTTGACTTGCCATCCCTAGTGGAATTAATGTAGCGCCAACCCTTCACTTTACATAGTATGTACTGATCCATGGTACAGGTATACTAGTATGTTATATTATTCGCTATTAGCTACTAACAACTGCTGGGAATGAGTTTAGCATTTCCAAATTAGAACATTTTTTCCATTTTCATAAATCTTTCTCAAATTCATGCCTAAAATTATGTTCTTTTAATACTGCTGATGTTTATTTCTGAGATCATTATTCTGCTACTTCATCAAAATAATGGCATGATAATATGACAACTATAAAATACTACATACACATTGTCTTCTATTTAGTAGCATCATGTCTTTACGTTAGTTGTATGTGTGTACTGTTTAACACGAATTTTGTTGAAGTGTATACAAATTTGTTCAGTACAAAGTACGCATGATCCGGCCCTAACCTGATATGATTCTACAATATACATAGGTATATGCTTTAGAAAATTGCATCTAAAAATTTAAAATAGCATAATATGTCGAAATTACATTTGTGTTACAAACGTACATGTATATTTCCCCAATCATTGATCCAAATATCCAGTTATGTAACAAAATAACACATCATAAATGGTTCAAAGTGAATCAATTAAAATAATTAAATGAGGCACAAACAAAATATATTTTAGCCAAAATAAATATGGGTTCCCTTGTCATCAGCTGTAGTGGCTGATCCATGTGAGGTGGACTGGTTCAAGGGGATTCTAATGATATTGCCTAAACATTGAGGGTCTACTCTTAATTGCCCAAATATTTTTATCTTCCACAAGAAATATTGCCGCCTTGAATACCCGTTTAAATATTAGCTGAAAGAACGACAAAATAAAATTATTAAAACAAATTCACATCAGGTCCCCACCCTGTTAAAATTATGGATTTGTCCCTGAGTTGCATGGTAGCAAGATGTTCCCAGCCAGACAAGTGCGTTACAGGTTACAGGATTGCAATGTCAGCTGGTATTAATGCAAAACTTACCAACGTAGGAGGGAAGGGGTCGTTTTCTCCTTGTCGTGTACAGTATCCAGTAAAAAATGGATTAGTTTACTATATTACTGTTTTCATCAGTGGGATAAAAATTAAAACTGGTACTTACTATTATATAACCTGATGTATCATTCACAAATCTCGCCATTGTAGGCCTACTGGTGATTGCTAGTCTGTGGGATCTACTCTCCAAGGTGCGTCGACGCTTGAGAAATATACTTATTTGATTGATAAAATTGCAGATTGCATCAACAATGATCTCATTAATTATGCAATTATAAGCACAATATGGTGTGACTTTTTCAACAAATATTATACTCTTTTGGTATTGTGCATCAACTAAAAGCGTGGTTTAGATCTTTTTTAGGCATTTTAGTACTTCAGGATCACCAATTCTATTATTTTATTATTATTTCATTATGTTCTCTCTACGACAAAACATCACACACATGTGCAATATTTTTTTATATTCATCAGAATTGTTTTCCATGATTAAGACTTTATTTTAGATATAAATAGCACAATATTCTGGGAATTACAAGATCAAAGGGGGTGGCCTTGCTATTTTGGCAACAGAGAAGCCCCAGATAGCCTAATTGAAACATTGCCACGTCTTGAAACATGTTCCTGGGTACTTTGTAGATTTTTATATCCGAACAATTAATCGCAAAATAGTAAATGGAAAATGTATGGACTATTTTTCGAATTGTCCTTTTTTCAATCACGTTTTTATAAAAGTAGCTTTTATGCATTTTATCACTTTATTATCACAATTATCACAATTATCAAAATTATTATTATTATTAAATTTGTTTTATTTTTTTTCATTATCATTATTATTATTATTATTATTATTATTATTATTATTATTATTATTATTATTATTATTTATTTATTTTTTTTCATTATTATTATTATTATTATTATTATTATTATTATTATTATTATTATTATTATTATTATTATTATTATTATTATTATTATTATTATTATTATTAATTTTATTATTATTATTATTATTATTATTATTATTATTATTATTATTATTATTATTATTATTATTATTATTATTATTATTATTATTATTATTATTATTATTATTATTATTATTATTATTATTATTATTATTATTATTATTATTATTATTATTATTATTATTATTATTATTATTATTATTAGTCGTTCTCTCTACGGCATATTATCACATATCTGTGCAGTATTTTATTGATCAGAATTGTTTTCCTTGATTAATTAGCTTTTAGAGATAAACAGTATAATATTCTGGTAATTACGAAATAGAGGGGGGCATCCCTATTTTGGCAATACGAAAGCCCTAGGTAGTCAAATAAAAATATTGCTAGTTGAAATATGTTCCTAGATAACCTGTGAATATTTCTATCTAACAATTAATTTGCAAAATGGTAAGTTTCAAATTTATGGGCTATATTTGTAATTGTCCATTTAAAAAAAAATACGTTTTTATGTAATTCTCATTTATTTTGTAATTTTATTATCACACAATATATTTTTTCCCATTCATTTTCTTTTTTAGAGTATAGCATCACATATCTGTGCTACATTTCATTGATCAGAATCTGTTTTCCATGACAAATTATTTTTTAATGATTTTGTTCCATTTTTATGTGTTTTTTTAATTTTTTGGGCATTAAAACGTCATATTTTATTCCAGCACACACCTACAAGATAACAACCAGTCTTAAAATTATTATTATTATTATTATTATTATTATTATTATTATTATTATTATTATTATTATTATTATTATTATTATTATTATTATTATTATTATTATTATTATTATTATTATTATTATTATTATTATTATTATTATTATTATTATTATTATTATTATTATTATTATTATTATTATTATTATTATTATTATTATTATTATTTTTAAAGGCATTTATATTGCGCCTTATCTCAATCGATTCTAAGGCGCATTGCATACTAAAATGTGCCCAGAGGTATGATGGACAAAGTACAATCGGTTGTGTCAATAACCAAAATAGTGTAAGCGAACTCGATAACTAAGCCAGATTAAAAAAGTAGCCACCAGACTACCAGTTGGTTCCAAGACATAGGCTACACTGTCAGACTTACCTATAACTAGCATCCTTCCTCTAGCTGTATATGTCTTACCGTATCTGTTCAGCCTGCATCGGTACGTACCAGCTGATGACATATTCACAGATATAACAGTGAGGTTATAATGGAACACATCACCGTCATTTAAAGAAGTTATTTCAAAGTCGGCCACAAAAACGCTATCATCTAATGATAGAGCAGCAAAGCAGTTCAGGTTATCCCTGCAGTCATCCCAATAATTAGTATTGCCTGGTTCAGTTATCCGAGGAACATGTAAACACTGTAAATGTCTCTCGGAGCCATCATAATCTCTGTGTTCTTTCACAAAAAACACATTGAGAGGTTTCTCAACAAATTCTGATGTGAATGTGGGTACTAAAAAAATAACAAAGTAGGAAGTCAAATCGGAATATATGTAAAGTGCATACAATGTGCATGCACACTTAGTATTCAAGTTGCAAACATAATAAATGTGGATGATATATTCTTTACTTCAAATTTAAAATGATAAAAAACCAATTCGAGAGTTGTCAGTTGTTTACAATGACAAATATTTGGCGTAATCAGATGGGAATTGTGTATTCATCTTCAAATTTGAATATAGGACAAAACGAATCAGCAAAAATAAGGTTAAGGAAATATATATCATGTTTCCGATAAAAATATTTAGATTGTCGGCCTGGGGGTTTCAAACAATAATAGCATATGATTGACATAAATATCAAATCACCCTACAAACTATTTCAGTTGTCTTACTACAAATATTAAAAATAACAACCAGAAATATATTTGCCTACCTGGCATTGATAGAGACATCATGAAAGCAAAGACTAGATACTGCAATGACGAACTTTTACAATTGCCTTCCATGTTGATGAGTTTTTATGTGGATCACTGATGATAATTCACCACTGAAAAGATAATTACAGTGGCTAAACAAAATGATGCACAACATATTTTTGGCTGACCGACATTTACACATTATATCAGACTAGACTAGATACTGCAATGACGAACTCTTACAATCGCCTTCCATGTTGCAATGTTCCGCAATGGCTAGAGCGCGGAGCTTTGCCAATGTCACTGCCTGCCGTGCGGTTTCGAATCCCGCTTGGTGCAGGATTTTCAGAGAAATACCATGTTTCTCCCCTCTCAATATTGGGACATTATTTTTTGATGTTGTGTCCTTGGGCAAGGCACTTTACCCTCACATGCTTCACTTGACTCAGGTGTAAATGAGTACCTGGTAGGACAGAGATGGCAATGTGTGCGACTAGTTCCTATTCTAGCGCCATTATTCTGTCAATAGTTTACAATTACGATAGATTATATTATTTTACTTATATTATATAGGTTCTAAAGCCTTTTCCAGATATTTTGGATCAGTCATCACATTAACTATGTCGGAGAATTACTTACGGCAGTAAACTAAACTGAAAAAACATATTTGTTGTTTTGTATAAACAAGCTTTTTTGTGTAAATGCGTTCAGTGTTATACATGTATCATGTGACTGATATATCATAGACCCATATATTTCAATGTAATATTTTATTTTAATTATTATTTGAGCCAAAGAAAATACTTCGATCTCACATTTAAAAATTGGTGAGAGAAAAATACTAGCTGCGACAGCCATCTAACGTCTCAACTTGTTTGTATTCGGCGGCCATTTTGGACTTTATGTATTTTGCAAATGTCACAGGTGGTATGCGCGGCTATTATGTTAATTTTGCTGGCAATAGTATTAATTGTCAAATTAAAGGTTTGCAAGAAATTATAAAAGTTGCAATATTTATTTTAGTTTTTAGCAAAAAATGGGTCTTTTAAAACAAAACAAAAAACAAAACAATTTGTTTTCTCTTTTTATTACATTCGCACTTAAAGATATAAGAGTTATTTGGTGTCCTCTGTCCACCAATGATACGGTGCAAATGAAAAAAATGATTGTATTTAGTCCATTTCGCTTATCCGTAACTGAATTTTGGCGGCCATCTTGAATTTTGGTAGGCCTGCTTTCCCGAGCTGGGATATTTGGGGATGTTTTTTTCAGGACTGTATTCTGAGTAGTCCCTGAAAAAATCCACCTCAAAACCTAATGTTCCTGGACTACGAAGACTTACTCGTCACACACACACTTGATAATTTTTTCATGATTTTTTACATGCATCGATTTGTATATAATGCATGTAAAAGGAGGTATAATCTGTCTAATATGTTCTGCATTTATACATTTTAATAATGTCTTAAGTTTACTCTTACTTACTGTGATACTGTATCTTCAATATTCAATTCACATTGAAATGCTTCTTGATAACACCCCCGTAGTGTACAAACACATACCTAAACAACGGATCTGCCTATTTCATGTATTTCATAACAAAAACAGCTACTTGATATCACGTAATAACTGTTTTGTGCTAGACCCCACTTCAGACAGATTGTGAATTCATGATTATCACAATGACAGCCTCACTTGCTTGAACGAAAGAAACATGATCTGATGATATAAGGAAGCTATCTATGAAATAGTTAACGCTGCGTGGCTCAAGAGGAGTGGGTCACAAATAATTCGGTACATGATACGTACTCTATACACTACACAAAATAAAAACGAGGCTCACGCGATGTTTAGCTTATGGGCTCTTGTTAACGGCCAAGACATTTTGCACCATGGGTAAATATAGAATAACTGGTGATTCAAACAACTTCAGTCAACTTTTTATGCAAATTGTATTTTATAATTAAGCAAAGACATTTTAGAAATAAGGCTAGCTATCATGACTTGCATTAGCGTAATTATATGACATTAACAAGTTGTTTTTTTAATTCAAAGCCTATTTAGGACTACTCACGGTAAAGTCAAATCTACTATATCAAAAGTTTAAATATCGAAGTACCAACAAAACGGAGGATGTAGAAATCGAGCAAATGCAAAGGATTTGTACATTTTAATGCAGTCTAATATTTACAAGATATACAAAGTAACAGTATCAAATTCTTGCAATTTCAGTGTGGGCTGTCACAGTGACTGTTGAGTTTTCTGTAGCCTCCTTCCGATCTGTTCGGATACTGACGCTGCCTCGCACTCTACAATTTAGTCTTATAAGTAGTATAGGTAGGCGCCCAGAAGGATAATCCAATGGTCTTCAACAGTGAGTGCGACGACGAATTCAGTCAACGGAAAAACAATCTATACTTTTCCGTGGGTCATTGGAAAAGACCCAATAATACAGTGAAAGAACCAATGATACATTGGATCTTAGTATATATATATATACAGAACTACCGTATTATTGGGTCTTTCTTTTGTTTATAACTAACTATTGAGTCTTTTAAAGACACCATAATTTAGACACATTTAAAAGGAACTTCTAAGATATAATCTCTAGGGTCCATGGAAGGGGATGAAGGTGGCGCCACCAATATACAATTGTCCGTCTTTTAGTTAAGTTTCTAGTTTCTATCTTAACTACGGGTATTATTGGGTCATTAAAAAAGACCCAATAATACATTGGATATATATATATATATATATATGATACAATCTTGTATCACTAGATCAAAGTGAAGGTCTACTTTCGTACATATGTTTTTCAGAATGTTTCTGTTATTTATTTACAGATCATGTTATATACATGATGCATGGAAAATAAAAAAAGTCTAAGTTTACAATATCCCATTTATATCTCAAATATCGTCACATGGGAAGTACATTAAATGTTTGCTGAATGTAAACAGTTCGCGAAGGATATCGTTATATGTTAGTTGTGTACTGAATATATTATATGTCTGTTTAATATTTGCATGTCAGAGAGGGGGATCGTTATGCCCACATTCAATAATAGTATCAATACCAACTCATGTTTGAACGCATACGATCACATAGTTTACACAGGGCGAGATCCTTCTAACCAGCTAACTATGCTATACAGGCTGGGGTGAACACGCAGCTCTATGCGCATCACTGCTTCCAGAGGCACATTAAACAGAAGAAGATGACCGACCTACTGTTGGTTTGATTTTGGGCCAGCGTCGTAATTGCTGGTGTGTGCTTTCATTTTCCAACCAATTAGAGTGTGTTTATAATGATGCAACTGTGTTGATCAGCTTTCTGGTGCCTTTTAATATCTAGACGAAAACACAATATCACTATGTACCAGTAAAGGTGCAGAACACTTTTTCAAGTTATGCAGACATGCTGACCTTTCTTTTCCATGCTCTAAATTAACATATTCTATGCTTCCTTTAATTATTATGCGTTATTTTTCATACTTTGAGAATGTCACCATCCCATTCCAAAAGTAAGATATCTGTTAAACATGTTAGATATGTAAGGTGAGAGCATTTTGTGCCAAGTTGTCGAGCATTTTGTAGTATTTGTAATTAAATCTGCACCCAGTGCTTTCTATAATTATTGATTATTTTTTAATAAATGTTTGTGTTTGTTCCATACAATTCAATTCAGATCGGGCATGGTGGGTTGTTGAGAGTGGTTTCCTACACTCCCCCAATAAAGGGTTCTGGGCATGGCTAGGGGATTTACCCCCAGGCATGTAATGGCAATGAAAATGACACTGGTATTGTACTTGAAACTTCCGGTGTGATTTATCGTGCTGATTATTCAATCAATATTCAAAACACTAATCCATCAGCATCAGCCAAAAATCTTGGTGTAGTATTCGACAGGAGTCCCAAACATGTAGGCATGCATCTAGATTACGACTGTCTTGCAAAAGTGGTAACCAAGGCCCCACAATTTAGTCGTTCCGTTCCTATTCTAAAACGATTACATTGGCTTCCTGTCAAGTTTCGCATTCATTTTAAAATATGAATTCCAATAGATTTGATGTTTCCCGTATAAAAGCAAACACTGGGTCAGGAGCTTTATCGATATCTGGCCCAGCATTATGGAACGCCCTTCCTGTGCCCATACATAATGCGACTAGCCAAAACAATTTTAGCATTCAGGAAATTACTTAAATCTCACCTATTTAATCTGGCTTTTCCACCCTAGCTCCTCAGTGGTCCGGCTCCCTGTGGACGAACCTGCTTTGGCCTCAACTATGATCACGCTAAGGATTTGTGCGCCTCTGAGCTCGGTCCACTGAGAATATAGGCGCTATAGAAGTTGTATTGATTGATTGATTGATATGGCCGCCATAGCCTCGTTATCGGTCGCACATGAAAGTATGGCGGCCAGTTTAATTAGCGGAGAAAAGTTGAAAATGTAATTAGGTCATCTCCATACTCATGGGTAACTTCGGCAGCGGAATCTTTTTACCATTTTCGGCCGCTGTGACCTTGACCAGTGGGTCAAGGTCACCCATCTTTGAAATTGACCTTGAGTTTCATCATATGGATCTCTGGTACTAATATGGAAGCAATACAAATTGTATGTGTGGAGATATCGTGATGACAAACTCTTTCCATTATCGGCCTCTGTGACCTTGACAAATAGGTCAACATCATCCCTCTTTGAACTTGACCTAGACTTTCATGAGGTATATTACTGGTATTAAAATAGACCTCATTACTGGTATTAAAATGGAGCTGTTAGCTTCATTTGTTATTGTAATATTGTGATGACAAGAACGACCGGACAGACGGACGGAGAATCCGAAAACACAATGCCTTTGCTCGCTCTGCGGCGGAGACATAAAAATAGTTGTGGCAAAAGAGACACCTTATAAACGTCAGAGAAGAGACTCTCCCATGGTTCTATTGTATAAATGGCAATGAACTTTATATCGTCATGGCGGTCATCTGCAACGTCTGGATCGAGTTATGTGCTAAACTTTCACATCTGGTCAGTGGCCACCATGCATGGGTGCGGCATTGACTACACCAAATACCATTGATAACAGCATGGTAAAACCGATAACAGTAACAAGCTGTTTGATGCTTGATAACACCCTGAAAATCAATTAAAGGTACATGAAAACATTGTCATTTACAATACTTATGTCAGTATGTTTATTTTTCGAGCATTATTAGCTAGAACCACTCCATTTTCATACCTCGGGATACTGACGGCTACCATTATTTTATGAATAAATGGCTATCCACTTGGCAGGGGTGGAGAAGTAAAACACTGAGAGCAATCAGTTAAATATATATACATGCATATCGTGCTGATGAGAAATATTTATTCTATGCAATCAATTGGATGTGCATGAGCGTGTTATGCTTAACGTACAAAATTAAACGGTCATGGTGACCCCAATTTTCATATCAAAATTAACCCCTCAGCTTCGAATTTATCCGACCTAATTTGTTGGAGTTGGAAAATTGGTAAAAGACATAGAGCAATATGATTAATATGCATGCGCGTATTCTCCTTGGAAGCAGTTCTAAGTTGAAAACGGAGTGGTAGGCCTGCTATAAATTATTTATATGGAACAGCCCTTATATATTATATCTGCGAGCTTGTATTTATCGGGGGGTTTGCAAACAGAGTGAACACATCAGAGAAAGTTGTACCCACAAATTATCAATGAACAAAATAAGCGAAAAGTATGTAATTATAATTTATAATTCCCTCGCCCTTCTCCCTAAGGGGGCCACCATTCAATCTCCAGGGGGGGGGGGGCTAGAATATTTTTGAAATAAATAACTCTGGGTGCACCCTACGTGAAATAAATAATTTACTATTCTTTATAATCATGTAATAAAAAAAATTCAGCGCGCTGCCGAGCCGAGTTGAAATAAATAATTTGTCTGCAACAAAAAAATCCAGCCCCCCCCCTCCCCTGGAAGTGGCATTGTTAAATTAGATGACTGGTTATGACATTACTCATAACATCGAAGTCTAAAGGTTCCAAAGCCCCCCCCCCCCCCCCCCGAATATAATATGTAGTATATATGTATATAGGTTATGCGTGTGAACCTGCAATATTACATTAACCATTATTTATGTCGGATAAGGTTTAAAGTAGGTGATTCGTTACGATTCTCTGAGCACAGATTGTGGGCTCATCTGCATGCGCAACATGTTCAACTTTCTCGGAAGCCAGATCCACCTTTAGTAAATGTTACGAATCAGTGAAATGAAATGACTGACCTGCTTTAATGTAGACTGATATAATGCGATAACATAATAACAAATCCTGCTTAATATCCTAAATTTAAGAATAGTAGGCCTAGGCCTAAATCCCACCAAATACACCATAAATGTATTTAAGTGAGTTGTGATAATTTAACATCTTCACTATTCAGTCTTCCAACCACAGTGTGATAATATGGATACACCCTTGTTCTAATCAGACTGATTTCGTGTATGCACCACTGATAGCCATTAATGGGCTATACAGTAGGCTACACCTACATTTTCTGTACACTTCCCAGTGCACAGATTATTAACAGTGATTATTGACACAGTACTGTGTCAAGAATGACACAGTACTGTGTCAATAATCATTGTTAATAATCTGTACACTTCCCAGTGCACAGATTATTAACAGTGATTATTGACACAGTACTGTGTCAAGAATGACACAGTACTGTGTCAAGAAGCAATTGGCGCCAAAAAATAACAGACATTTTAAATTATTTGTAAGCAGCCTCCTGATTGGTACGGTGTCAATAAGATCGTCTGGCTTGTAATTAACACAGTACTGTGCGAAACGCCAATAGCTGCTACTAGTTATTTACACAGTAGGCCTACTGTGTCAATAGACCTTGTCTTAAACCACCACACTGGGCAAAATTCAAAGATAGTTCGCTAGTCAGTGTGCCATTTTAAACTTTCAGTAAGGCAGTTTTCGTGGAATAAATTGTTTGTGCGCTGACTCATTGGGACAACTTACTGTTTCTGTCATGATATGAACGAATGCGATTTTACTATGGTTTCCTCGTCCTTCCTGGCCAGGTTAGAGCGGGGATAGCTGGGCAGTCAGGGGAGAGTGGCCACTCACACAGTTAATTCTCCTCAAAATAAGGAATCAATAAACGTCGTAAAATTAAGTCATGGGAACCTCTTCATTCTGCGCCTCTATCATCGCTCATTGTGACCCTTTCAGATCAAGAGTGCCTCAAATAAAGCTGTTGTCGGACCATTTTTAATATTTTATTATTTTTTTTCTAACGTTGTACCAATATGGTTTTCAAATCAAATGATTTAATTACGACTGGGTTTTCAAAAAACCGAATTCCTAGCATCATGATCTAATGTTACTGGAGATCTCTAAAGATGTTTTTTTTTTGTTTTAATGCTGGTCCACCGTTTAAGACGCTGGCTCGGCATTAAAACGACAATGTTTTAAAACTTTAGATTTTTTTCAAAATTGTGCTTATATCTGAGCTACACTGATACATCTGGTGTTGTGAGATGCACTGTAATGTTTTTATCCAATATAGATAAAATAAGACAGTGGAGCTCAAGAGGTTAAAATGGCGTCTATGATGGCGTGTTGCCATGGTAATGTGTTATACCTCCTACAGCTATGATGGGATGACCAGGTCATTCCATACCCTACCCCCCTCTCCCGCTCATAAACACCCTTTGTTCTCCAGTAGCTACCACCATATATATAGTCTGTCTCAATAATAATAATAGAACTCTAGAACGTGATTTTGACCGATTTTTCAGTCAATTCTTAACAACCAATTTTCATGAAATTCAGCAAACACAATTTTCTAATCTTTTAGCATCTACCCTAATAAATTCACTAATACTGTTTAACCCGTTCAGCTTGGGGACCGACTTCAAACGTCAGAATCTGACGTCTGTAGACGTCTGATTCTGACGTCTAAAGTCCATCCCCGCACTGAAAGAGTAAAATTATTATTATGGCCGTAGACCCATAACATAGACCTCTATTCAAATGAAGCTGAAAGAGCTAACTAAGAAATTTATGATTATTTTAAATTGAAAACAAATTTATTCTCTCGGATTAGATAACATAATTCAGCAATTGAATGTTTCAAAACAAAAGCTTCGGAACATCTGTATCAGGATGGATTGCACTACTTTTAATTGAATGAAATTTAATATGATATGGACCTACATAGCCCCTCTGGGGACAATTCAAATATTCATTTAAGTTGTACGATGGAACGAGCTAGGACATCGTGGGAATGATTTAGTAAATCGTGGGAGCAAATTAGTAAGTTGTGGGAACAAGCTAGTAATAGGCGTGGGAACAAGTTCGTAAGTGTTAGGAACCAGTTAGTACGTCGTGCGAACGAGCTAGGAAGTTGTGAAAATTGTGTAATATGTCGTGGGAACAAGTTATTAAGTAGTGGGAACGTGGTAGTTATGCGTGGGAATAAATAACAAGGCGTGGGAACGTGTTAGTAAGTCGTGAGAATAAGTTAATAGCTCGTTCCAACAATTTAGTAACCCGTTCCCACGACATGCGTAACTCGTTCCCACGATATAAGTAACCCGTTCCCACGATATAAGTGGCTCGTTCCAACGACGACATAAATAACTTGTTCCCGCGGCATACGTAACCCGCTCCCACGACATAAGTAAATCGTTCACACGAAGGTTTCCTTGATTATTTTCCATGGAGCGTTTCAATGAGACTATGGGACATAAAAGGTTGGCACGTAAAATCATTCTGCACAGACAGGGGGATTTCCCGCCAAATAAGTCCGGCTTTCCCGCCAAATAGCCGCTCACGCTAAAAGAACTCTGCGCATTTCCCGTCAAATGGCGACCGCGGGAAAACAATCAGATTTGGAGCCATTCTGCAGAATTACCTGGTTACTGCTGGGGACACAGCCGCACAATAAATTAGTCCAGATGTGACTCCATCACAAGAGGTGATCCGTCCGTCATTTGTCTCCCAACGCCAGATGCGTTGTCATAGTTACCAAATCATAGAGTAACCAAGCAATGAGGCTAGATTATGGGGTCACGAATATTGCTGCGTCATGATGGTCCTGGCATCTTGAGGCAAACAGCAGTAACTGCTCACTGGAATAGGACGCAGCTACTGTTGTTTGTCTTTGCAACGAAAGAATAATTGTATACCTTAATCTGATATAAAAATGTCATAATTCTAATACAAAATAGACTATAAATACATTTTGTTTAACTCTTTCTATGTCATGGGTCTACGGCCATTATGAATATTTTAATTTTATTCAGTACAGGTATCGACTTTAAAAGTCAGAATCTGACGTCTTTAGACGTCATATTCTGACGTTTAAAGCCTGCCCCCACGCTGAAAGAATTTAATATTTATAATGGCCGTAGACCCCAGGCGTAGACCCATAGGTATTCAAATGAAGCGGAAAGAGCTAACTAAGACATTTAAGATGATTTCAAATTGAAAAAGAAACTGTGGTCTGCATGGTTTATGCAAAAATATTCTGTAATATAAAGAGTCTAGATAAACTAATAATTAATTTTCAAGTTCAAAACTTAATTAATCTTCAAGTTCAACATTGTACAAATGTTTTACGAATGTTTTGTGTTTGCTGAGATCAGTAAGAAAGCAAGATTGGTGAGTGAGTTAGATAGCACAAAAAGGGAAAAATAGATTGGTGCCTGGATCGCCACGAATAGCTCTACATGTAGCATACTTTGATCCAATATAATAGCGATAGAGATTGGCCAGGTCTTGCAGGTGGCCATATCAGAAAAAATATCGTCTAAATAATGGCAGTAGGGGAATAAATTGGATCCTATCGCACCGCTGTAAATATATGGGTTTTATTATATATAAGGTATCTTATTATCTTGATTATTTAGTTATGTAATTGACTACATCTATATTTACATGTGAGTGAGTGAGTGAGTGAGTGAGTGAGTGAGTGAGTGAGTGAGTGAGTGAGTGAGTGAGTGAGTGAGTGAGTGAGTGAGTGAGTGAGTGAGTGAGTGAGTGAGTGAGTGAGTGAGTGAGTGAGTGAGTGAGTGAGTGAGTGAGTGAGTGAGTGAGTGAGTGAGTGAGTGAATTTATCAATCAAGTAATTAATTAATTGATCAGTCAAACAATCAATAGAGCAATCTATAGATTAATCGATCAATCAATCGATGAAAGACGAACGAACAAAAAAATGAACAAACGAAAGAATAGGGATTTGGGTCACTTTTATGGATATGCTAATAATACGCCAAGCGAACCTCCTGATAATGGTGAGATAATATCAGATGACACTGTCATTCAGACACAGGATTCGAACGATTAGCTGGCAATCAGAGAGAATCCCTGATTTAAAGTTGATTCTTTAATTAATGTTGACTGTACGACTTAGAATGTCTTCAGGAATCGACTGTAACAAGCTTGTTTGCTGTTGGAGCGTCTTTCAGTCAGATTCTGCCCCCACATGTCTCATGCATATTTGATCAGATGTTGCGGCAAACACAAAGAAAGCAATCGAACAAATCCACAGCTTGTTATATCAGCAATAATACAGCGCCTCTTTTGACGGCTAAGTGATGGATAAACGGCCCTCATATCCCTACTGCTCTATCAGCGAATACCGTTGAACCAATGTT
The DNA here is from genome assembly GCA_964017125.1 of Flabesymbios commensalis. NCBI lineage: Eukaryota > Metazoa > Annelida > Polychaeta > Terebellida > Flabelligeridae > Flabesymbios > Flabesymbios commensalis. The sequence goes on along the minus strand of OZ024910.1, from coordinate 79,948,262 downwards.
GTTTTAATGTTGGTCCACCGTCGTAGATAGTTGACCAACATTAACACAACATTGGTTTAATCACTCTTGTTTGTCGTGCTTCCACTAAGAATGGAGTTTGGTGGCTGGCCCACGGGGGGGGGGGGGATTCCCTCTTTTATAGATTTGAGTGGGAGGGCAGGCTGGCAGTAGCTGCTCCAAAGGGGGTGTCCAGGCTCCCTCTATTATATATTTGAGTGTAAGGGCGGGCTGGCAGCGGCGAATCCAGAGGAGGTGGGAGTGTCCTGGCTCGCCCTTTTATAGATTTGAATGGGAAGGCAGGTTGGCAGTGGCTGTTGCAGTATGGTTGGCCATCACCCTCAAGTAAATAAACCTTCCGAGGATAATTAAAAACTTTCCGCGGATAATTAAAAACCGTCCGCGGACAATTAAAAACCTTCCGTGGAGAATTATAACCTTCCGCGGATAATTAAAAACCTTCAGCGGAGAATTATAACCTTCCACGGATAATTAAAAACCTTCCGCGGATAATTAAAAACCTTCGGAGGACAATTAAAAACCTTCCGCGGAGAATTAAAAATTAATTCTCTGCGGAAGGTTTTAATTATCCACGGAAGGTTTTTAATTCTCCGCGGAAGGTTTTTAATTGTCCGTGGAAGGTTTTTAATTATCCGCGGAAGGTTTTTAATTGTCCGCGGAAGGTTTTTAATTATCCGCGGAAGGTTTTTAATTATCCGCGGAAGGTTTTTAATTATCCGCGGAAGGTTTTTAATTGTCTGCGGAAGGTTTATAATTATCCGCTGAAGGTTTTTAATTATCTGCGGATGGTTTTTAATTCTCTGCGGAAGGTTTTTAATTATCCGCGGAAGGTTATAATTCTCCGCGTAAGGTTTTTAATAATCCGCGGAAGGTTTTTAATTCTCCGCGGAAGGTTTTTAATTGTCCGCAGAAGATTTATAATTATCCGCGGAAGGTTTTTAATTATCCTCGGAAGGTTTATTTACTTATGAGGGTGATGGCCAACCATATTCCAGAGGGGGTCCGGCTCCTAAAACCCCTGTTTATAGATTTGAGTGGAAGACAGGTTGGCAGTGGCAAATCCAGAGGGGGGAGGCTGGAACCCTCTTTGATAAATTTGACTGAGAGGACAGGTTGGCAGTCGATTATCCAGAGGGGGTTCTAGGCCCCCTTTTATAGTTTTGAGTTGAAATACAGGTTGGCAACGGCTGCTCCAGAGAGGGGGGTCCTGGCTCCCACTTTCATTGATTTGAGTGGAGGGCGGGTTGGCAGTAGCGGATCCAGAGGGGGGTCCTGGATTGGAAAAACTGCTCCGAAGTTGTTACTTGACTTTTAAAATGTTCTCGGGTTGTGCTCAAACCCTGTTGATTTGCTAAAATGACGAAATGGTAGGTCATTGTTCTACGTATCAATGAAGAGTGGGGGTGGGGGGGGGCAACCAAATTCATCTCATATTTTCCATGATTTTGCTAATGTGAACATCAGTAGCTTAAGAGGAAACTCATACAATTACCAGAGGTTGGGCTGGAGTATACCTGGCATAAATATTGTCAGATTAAATTCTTGTGAAATAAACAATTGTCTGAAACACGTGTTGTAAATAAATATTTAGCTCTAAAATGAACCTGAAATAAATATTTATATAAGCTGATGGACAACATTTAATGGCCTTTATAACTTTTCGATCTTTGTTTCGTTCTGCCCTTTTTTTTGCTCTGATTCAAAATTAGGTGCAGTTTTCGTAGGTAGAATATCATTTTAAATATATAATTATAGGTCATCTCTAATTTGATACTAAAATTTTTGAAAATATTTATGTCCACACACAAAGTAATATCAATATTTTGCTTGATGCAAAGTGTGAAAAATGATTTCTCCATATAGGTAGTGAGAGAATTATTTTTTTCCAATTTAAAAACTCCAGACCCCCCCCCCCCCCCCTTCTGCTAATTGAATGGTGGTGGTCCCCATCTTAAGCTATCAAGTTGTCTGCTACTGGCAGATCAGACCAGTGGTTTGACTGTCAGACCTGCTGCGGCCAGATGAATGGTCCCTTGCTGTAAAAGCTAAGTCTGCAGTGTTTATCTATGTATGCGACGCTGGTCCAGCATTGACCCAACATTTGGTCAACGTGTGATTGCTGGGGATGTATCAGATTTATTAGTTTGGACAAAATGCTCAAAATATCTACAGTCTACAAATTCAAATAGTCTTGTTGTTTCCCGTATAAAAACCAAGACTGGGTCAAGAGGTTTCTCTATATCTGGCCTAGCCTTGTGGAACACCCTGCCTGTGCCCATGCGTGATGCCGAAACAATTTTTAACATTCCGGAAATTACTCAAATCTCACCCATTTGATCTGGCTTTCCCACCCTAGCCCCTCAGTAGTCCTGCTCCCTGTTGACGAACCTGCTTTGCCCTCAATTATGACACATGATCACGCTAAGAATATGTGCGCCTCTGAGCTCGGTCCGCTGAGGATATAAGCCTAGGTGTTATAGAAGTTCGATTGATTGATTGATTGATTGATTGATTGATTGATTGATTGATTGATTGATTGATTGATTGATTGATTGATTGATTGATTGATTGATTGATTGATTGATTGATTGATTGATTGATAAAGTGGCATGCAGCTTTTTGCAATCCTGGTTAAATAAATAACATTTAAAAAAAAAGAAGATAAAATGACAGCGTGTGAGTTTCAAAGAGTGATTTTTCAATTTTAAAAACTGTTTAGAGGTGTTCCAGTAAACCACCCACCCCCCTCGATGTACGGCACTTGAAAAACTACTCCCACTCCTCCCGGCTTTCCAGTTTTTAGCACCACAGTCTCCACCAGCACCTCGGAAATAGTTATTGATCACATGCCACACCCACCAGAAAAAGTGTACATTGAAGACCTCCGGAATTAAAGATCCCCTGTATCCCACCGTCCTCCGAAAAAAAAGCTTGCCGTCCACAGGGCGGATTTTTCCTGGAACAGCCCTTACGCAAATGGACATAGAACCACAGAAACACTGATATTTTTGACATCAGCTAGTGTTCTAGGGAGTACGACAAAATGTTCCCAAGAGTGCATCGTTTGTTAGGCATCTTCCAGAATGAGCCTGAAATTTGATTCAATATAGCTCTCATCATAAAAGCTCTGCACTGTCAACAATCGATACCGCCACCCAATCTACCTAAAAACAGCACCATGTACAAAAACACCACATATCACGTTGCTATACACACTATTTTTATGGTAACGATGGCAACCAGAGACTCCGTAAACAGGTGGTGATTGATTCTCTGTTGGTTCCATGTGGGGCCAGCGTCACAGACGGTGGCCCCACATTAAACCAACAGTGATTGAGCCTCTTATGTTTACTGTGGTGGTGGTTGCTAAGATACGCCTCCATTACACGTCACATCCATCACTATGGCAACAGGGAACCATGGTTATTTTTCTGTAGAAGACGCGTTTTTTTGTCAAAAGGCGGCATTCACATCACGCGATTAGCAGCAGACACGTCGTAACTATGGCAACCTGTCATCACCTGGCTTCTTATGTCAACAGATTACCCTATTTAGTCATGGGGATTTCCCTGTCTTTTCTACAGCAGAGTTAGGTGAAATAACCCTTAATACAGCGCCGCGCTGTTAGGGAATATAAATTTGATAATTACCAGAGAATTGGTGAAAATATCGAAATAATTGTAATTATAATTGTAATTGACGAAAATAAGTATAATTGTAAATGTAATTAACCTTTTTATAAGCAAATAATTGTAATTATAATTGTAAATGATTTTTTTCACAAGTCATAATTATAATTATAGTTGTAATTGACTATTTTTGGGAAGTCGTAATTATAATTGTAATTGTAATTGATGTTTGTAATTGACCCCAAACCTGTCAGCGCGGGGATCAACTTTAGACGTCAAAATCTGACGTCTGTAGACGTCAGATTCTGACGTCTAAAGTCTGTCCTCGCACTAAAAATGGTAAAATATTTATGATTGCCTCATAGCCCCATAACATGGGTATTCAAATGAAGCGGAAAGAGCTAGTTATAGGATCTATAATATAACTATATACTAGGACATTTATGATGATTTTAAATTTATGTACTATATATTATTCTGAAAACTATAGTCTTATTTTTTATTTTTATTAGCTGATCAAATCACTGTTATTGGAAATGAAATGTCTGTTTAAACATCAAGATTTGCAAATGTTTGGTTTTAAATTAAACAAATATGAGTAATTTTCACTCACGTGAAGTTGTGGGTCGCGGCACAACTTCATGTGAGTATTATTTTATTAATGTAGCAATTTAAGGGTTAGGCTTTATACAATGTGGGGATGAGATGGTTAATCTTCCTGAGGACAACCTATTCTACCTCTTTCAGGGCGGGGGCCGTCTTTCGACGTCAGAATCTGACGTCTTAAGACGTTAGATTCTGACGTCTAAAGTCAGTCCAGGCACTGAAAGAGTAAAATTCTAACGGCCGTAGACCCATAGCATAGGTATTCAAAAAAATACTTCAGTCTCCATGGTTTAACCCTTTCAAGCCTGAATTTACCATTGTCATCTTCATCCACTACAAGCCGCGAATTGCTGTCGCAATTCTCGACTTGTAGTGGATGAAGATGATTTGATGTGGTCTATAAATTAAAGAAAATTGCCATGTATTGGTAAACCAGTTTCATGTAAATTTCGCTCTAAAACCCTTGGTTGTAGGAAAATTCATTGTGTTTTCGGGGTTGTAAAATGATGCTTTAATGCATCGTGAGGACTTAAAGGGTTAATATGTTTGTGTTCAGACATCTCCAGGACGACTACTGTGTTCCACTAACCGCTATTAAGATTCACCTGTGACGTCAGTCTATATTGTTCAAACATTAGATTCGGATCTACAAATCTACTGATATTTTTAATGCTGACCAACAATACAGACCTACCATGACTGCATGCTTAACTTTGCATAGCTTAACCATATTGACAATGGAATTGAGGTTTTCTATATCAAATGTAGCCTATACATTTTATGTACAGTACTACCTCTATATAATGCCAACATTGGGACTCTGCCATTTTTTGGCATTATGGCGGGGTGGAATTATGGCGAGGGAGGTGATTTAGGCCTGTGGATATATGACAGCTGATTAACATTAATTCTGATACATATTGAATGCTCTCACGCATTCAGTTTATAGTAATACAAAACAATACAATCTACCCTATATAATGTTGTTTTATTAAGATCACTATACCGAAAAATATATTTTTTTTAATGCACGAGAAAAAGACACTAAATATGATTGGCATTTAAATTGGGGTTAATTCAATTTATAAGTAGGCCTTTATAGTAGACCCTATGCCTATTCCCGCGATCATAGGAATATACCAGAGGCGCCAGTCAGTGTTTAGTAACAATAGGTGTGACATTCCGCTCACACCACGGAGGGACAATCAAGTGTTATCCTGGTTATATGTCAGAAGCTTATAAATGCTAGTGTGCGTCACACTCATGGAACCCGATGGCATTGTTAAACTACTCGATAGTGCGCTATGTTATGTTTTGACTTCCAATTACTCATGAATCGAACTTGAGATCAAGTCATATAGTGGTAGTTTACATCGGGCGTCTGCATAAAATAATATTGTTGTTCAACTAGTTTTTTTCAACGCTGGCCCAACATTGTACCAGCAATGGATCTCATACCCGATGAGTTATTATTTCATTGTAATAATGGGTAATAATGGGTGGATGCTACAAGAGAGAGAGTCAGACGTGCGTTCAGTGGTTGAGCAATGTGAATGCCAAAGATTAAATAAACGTTGGGCTAACTGCTTTTGTTTGCTCGTATAAACATGTCACTTAGGCCTATCGATGCTCTGTTGCATAACCCAGTTTAATAGTAGGTTCCCCTTACCCAGTGTTTTATCTCTGTCACGCTTTCCAGAACTTGTGAACACAGTCGGCCTGGAGGCTGCAATTGTTGATCACCCAAGAGTGTTTATTTAACAGTCACGATGTCTGATCAATTATGTTGGCAATACGATCGGGGGAAAACATATGACAAAAGTGACATTGGGACTTCTAAACTATTGGCGGATGGCAAATACTGGGGATGGCCTTATACCGCGGTAATTAACATTGGCGGAAATCCGTTTAACTACTTTACTTGGCAAAAGGCGGGGTTGGCATTATAACCGGAGGCAATACAGCGGGGGAGCACTGTATTTTAAGTCAAAGAAAGAACTGAATTACAATAGATTCGTAGATGAGAATATACTCTGCGCTTTCCGCCTCGTACATTCGGATCTACAAATCTTTCGAATTTCGTTCTTTCTCCTTGACCTGTTCACTCGTGTCACCAATGTCTCTACTTCAGACACTGGTCTTCATTCCCTGATTGTACTGTCGCGTCTAGATGTGTGAAAAGCCCCCACTTCTTTCAATACGGTTGCCTCACAGAGTGCAAAATAACCAGATTCATGTTATTAGCATTGACGCTCCTGAAAATGAGATAAAAATATCCAGGCTGAATATACACTGAAATGTACTGTATACAGTAAACATTGTGCTTAGTTCATACTTTAAAAAACTCCATTAAAATAATTATAAGTAAATATAAAATTAAAAGTGGAACACTCTTGGATACCCTCTCACTTGTAGGGCGCGCATTGTGTGTAGCCTACAGATTCCCACTTTTTGGCAAATGTTCATCTAAACACAACTGACTAATCACGAACTCCCTCATGGCTCATGCGATTTATGCATTGCTGGCTGCTGGTTGGCAGGTGGTGATGTAACAGACGACAGAGACCCCTGGTGTTGATTAATAACAAATGGGATGGAAAAGATCAGTGGGTGACGTACTGTGGCACTCACTGATAAGTCAGTGAAATTGATCTACACGACCCCTGTGTGCACATCTTTGCATATATTGTGTTTTAATTTGTGGTTATAGGCCTATTTCAAGGTTACTTTCTTTTTATACTTAAAATCAGATGTGTTACTTTATTTTCACATCTGACTTTGTTTTAATAATTATATTAGATTGTTTCTTTAAGAGTAAGTGTGTTTGTACCTGTACTGTAACTTCTCGATTATAGTAGGTTATCTCATCATTAGAAAAACTGTATTCTATATCAAACATTATATGTCACTCAGGAAACATCACGCTCTTCACAGAGATAGTACAAGGACAAGCGACACCTGGTGAATATAAACTAAGAGTAGTGTGGTGAATTTACGGTACTGGATGACGTGATGGTCATCAGTGCTTAAAGATTTAACAGGGAAGTATGTGGTGAATTTACGGTACTGGATGACGTGATGGTCATCAGTGCTTTAAGATTTAACAGGGAAGTATGTGGTGAATTTACGGTACTGGCTGACGCGGTAGGCACCAGTGCTCACGTGACTGCCATCTGGCTGTCACGTGCTTCATGATTGCCGCCTGATCTGCGCATTTGAACCTGGGTATTGAAACGAACAAGACAAATGAAATGAATCGGGCTTTAGGCCACCTTTGTGCACATATAGGCTAAACTGGGCCAGGAGAACCTCCTGAGGATGATGAGATGAATGAGATGACACTGTCCTCCAGACACAGGACTCGAAATTCGAGCCACGGCGGTCTGAGGCCGAGCACGCTACCTCTCGGTCACGGAGGTTCCCCACAATACTGACTTTCACACGTGGATGGGGAAGAAACAATTTTTGTTTCTTTTAAACCGCCGAGTCCGGGAACCAAACCCCGAACTCTGGCGTGAAAGGCAGCGGTGCTAACCACTACCCTAGGGCCCCCGCCCGAAACGAACAAGACGTGCTGACCACTTCTGACCAGTGCCAAGTGCCACGAATGCCGCCATGCGTTCATACTCGCCCTACAGACGAGGCTGAACCAGACGGACACGGTGACGGGAGTGACTGGAGTCCGTCATTACGATATACTGTAGTTTGGTAATAAATGTATATTGTTAAAGGTTATTGAGTTGGTTGTCTGTCATCGGCGTGGAATTCCTAGAAATTCTACAATGGTGACAGACTTGCGTGAAAACGTCCCACATTAGCCCACAACAAATGTTATATTTGACAAAAGCCTGTAATAATATACAATCATTCTGTCAGTATATTGTAATATTTGACACAATCCTGCAAACATTTTGTGAGGGGTGTGGGTTGTGTACTGACAATACTGTACAGTCGGTCAGGTTGTAGGCCATATATATACTGACAGTACAGGCAGCTGGATCAGACTATCTCTGGTTTGACTGTCCAGGTTTGACTGTTATTTTAATAACATGTTTAATGTCCATAGGCCATATCTTAAATAATTTGATTAATTATGTGTAGCCTTTTATTTAGAAATATATTTGTCTAAGATTTGACTCGTCCTCAAATCCAGACGAATATAATAAGTGACATATATATTTTTAAGTCGATGCTTGCTCACTTGCGAAATACCTAACATGTCTAATTTGCATAACTTCACGCAAATTGGGAACTGCCATCCTCACGTTGACACGTTATCGTGACTGCGCAGTGTAAGCCCCGTGCATGCAGTGCTCTGAACTGTTGACGTTCGGCCGCTATTGGTTTGGAGTTTGGCCGGCGTTGTAGACGTCGTGCCAACATTGAGTCGCCGTCTCAAGCTCATAGTTCGCTGTTCATACTACCCTGCACACACACAGTAATATAAGCGTGCTATTCCTTGTACTAGATCATAATTAGAATAATTTAGCTGATGACAGCTGAATGAACGATTGGTATAACTTCCAAATACATTCTTACATTTATCTGACAGTTTGCCTGTCAGAAAATTCGGCCCTGACATTAACTGATTTAATAGCGGAGTCATTGGCCTAAATAATGATTCCATAGTTTTGAGCCAATAGCCGAATGAATGATTATGTTCCCTGTATTATAATGATTATGTTCCTGTATTAATGTGACATTTGTAATTGCAAATCCACATTGATATTTTACATGCATAGAATTTTGTTTGCAAATAAATCATGTTTACGATATTAAATCGTGAACAGTTATGCTAGATCTGTTTATCAACAGGTCAAGTTGGTAATGTTAGGCCAATTCTATTAGCTGATCGTCTGCCTGTCAGATTGTCTAATCATCTCTCATTACATGATTGATGTTATGATAGGTCTAATATTGCTATTATAACCGTGTGTCACTATACGGCTATTTTGTTGATTTGTCATGTACAACTACGCTTCCTAACATAGATTATATTCTACACTTATTATTTTAATTTGCCAGAAAAAGGAAAATCGTAACTCAGATATTTCTTCGTAGCCCAGCTATTTGACAGCTGGATCTACACGAAGTAACTTAGAGGATTTATCCCCCGACTTCTGGCAATGACATAAATATTGCACTTAATGTACAACTTTGCCAACAATATTGGTCAACAGGCACACTACTTAGTTAACAGATATGCCCTGGTAGCCCAGTTATTTAAAAACTAGGTCTACCTAATATATTCCGAATCAGATTATTTTTATTTTTGACGGGATGGAGGGTTTATGAGTGTGATTCTGTGTACCTGTTTTATTCCTGGTCGATCACAGCCAAGTTAGACAACGGTGCTTGCGCTGATATCTTTTGGTGTGTGATCTGCTGTGTCTGAAAACTGTGGCTGAATCATTATTCATTGTTTCTGTGTGAGTGAATCTCTATTGTGTGCGATATTATTTCGTACTTGTGACATTCGTAACCTGTCGCTGCCAAGTGCTTGTGCTGATATATTTTGGTTTGAGACCGCTTTTGTTTGTTGCCTGCCAACGATGTTGCACTTGTATAAATAGTGGTTACATGCCTTTCTTCTATGATCTGTCTATTTTCCATTGTGTGATGCTGTTGCGTGCTTGTGACACAGTCACCCTTATATCAGGCTTTAAAAACATTTTTTATATATTTGTAACTGGGTTCAGGTTATCAAAAAACCGACTAGAATTACACCTACTTGTAGCTCAATACTAGATGTGATCATTGTTTCTGATGAGGAAAAGATCAGCCAATCTGGGTTAATTCCCATTGGCATCAGCAATCATTTTCTTACGTATTGTACAAGGCATAGTCTTAAAACAAAATTTAATAAACATAACACTATACGTTCCAGGTCGATGAAGAACTACTCGACATAAACTTTTAATGAAAAACTCAGTGAAATAAATTGGTTCAAAGTCATAAATTGTGATGATGTTGATGTAGCGTGGTCAAATTTTAAAGATCTGTTTATGTCTGTGGTTGATAAAATTGCACCTCTCAAAGAAAAACGGTTAAAACAGAGATCTGAGCCATGGATTACATCTGAATTACTTGATGATATCAGGGCAAGAGATCAAGCCCTTGAAACTTTTCGGAAAAATAAAACTGATGAAAATTATAAATATTTTTGTAACTTGAGAAACAGGGTCCAGTACAACATAAAGAAGGTTAAAAGAGACTATTTTTACAACAAAATTTCAGAATGCAAGAATTCATCTACAGACATATGAAAAGCTGTAAAATCTCTAGCTTTTACTAAATTGAAGAGCATTATTATCTGAAGACAAACTCACTTTTGATAAAAAGACTGTTGCAAATATTTTTAACACTTTTTTTACTACTGTGGCAGCTAGTCTCGTTGGCAAACTACCAAACATAACTGGTGGTTATGCTGGAAATTTTGTCTAGATATATTACCAGGATAAAGGTGCTGAACAAAACTCTTCTAAATTTTCTCCTGTCGGAGAGGAAGACATTCTAAAATCTTTGCTTAGCTTGAATGTTAGTAAAGCTACTGGTCTGGATGGGCTGTCGGCTAGGTTTCTCAAGGATGGGGCAAATCAATTATCTAGTGCAATAGCACATATTATAAATTTATCTTTATATTCAGGCCGTATACCCGATGATATGAAAAAAGCAAGGGTTGTTCCTCTTTATAAAAAAAATTCAAAGTCAGAACCTGGAAATTACAGGCCTGTTTCTATTTGAACTGTCATGTCAAAAATTCTAGAAAAAACTGTACATAAACAGTTAGAAAATTATTTAAGATCTGAGAAACTACTGTATGATTATCAATCAAGTTTTAGGAATTCTTATTCCACCGATTCTTGCTTGACACAACTGACAGACCAAATCAGATTTGATATGGATAAAGGAAACTATACTGGCAAGGTCATGATCGACCTTCAAAAAGCTTTTGATACTGTCGATCATGACATATTGTTAAATAAACTGAAAACTATTGGTTTGGATGATCTTTCAACATCTTGGTTCTCATCATATTTCAGAAGACTGAAGTTGATGGTATTCTTTCTGATCCCATTGGTGGTTCCCTGCGGAGTACCGCAGGGATCCATCTTGGGACCATTACTATTCCTAATTTACGTAAACGATATGGAGGCAGCTGTATCATGCAGATTAATTCTTTTTGCTGATGATTCAGCATTATTGGTCTCAGGTACATCGGTTTCTGTCATAGAGGAAACTCTTGGACATGAACTGACTTTCCTAAGTGAATGGCTAGTGGATAATAAGCTATCCATTCACTTAGGAAAGACCGAAAGTATTCTTTTCGGTTCAAATAAGAAAATACGCAAACAGTCCACCATGAAAATTATATGTGGAGACAATGAAGTTACTGCCAAAGATAATGTGAAATACCTGGGAGTTAGCCTAGACCAGTCACTGGGAGGGAAATATATAGCTGAAAGTATTTTAAAAAAGGGAAACTCTAGACTCAAATTTCTATGGAGACAGGCTAAATATTTGAATAGAAATTCTAGGAAACTTTTGGCTACATCTTCAATTTTATGTCATTTTGATCATGCCTGCTCCGCATGGTTTGAGGGTCTCCAGGTCAACTTACAAAAGAAACTACAAATTTTGCAAAACAAAACTATGAGATTTGTTCTAGGCTACCCCCCTAGGTCTCACATTGGCATAGAAGAGTTTACTTTGTTGCACTGGATCCCAGTTTGTCAAAGGGTTAAACAAATCAAGCTAAACAATATTTACCGAATTGTCCCCTCAATATTTAAAGCGGGACATTTCCATGGTCAATGAACAACATTCTTTTTTCACCAGAAATATTTTTCTATCAGTTGTTTTACCCTACGTAAAATCATCGGGGAAATAGACATTTAGATTCTCAGCCGGTAAGATATGGAATGCGCTCCCAGTTTCTCTGAGATCAGCTGAAGACTTACTTTCGTTTAAGAAAGGAGTCAATAAGCGTCTCAGAGAGGAGCTAATTACTGAAGCTCGGAGTGATTTTCATTTCTACTAATCATATTTACAATCATACAGCCTTATAAATATAGGCAGGTATGTTTGCCGATTCATGTGCTCTAAGAGATTATAAGGCCATTTTATTCAGCTCGTTTTTTACAATGTTTTTAATTAATTTATAACAAGCAGAGTCTGGAAATTGCTCCAGAAACCCTTGTAAATAATAAGGGTTCCATTTGTGTATATTATCATCGATAAAATATATTTCATCATATGCACTATTTATAAACTTTCATAATCATTTCATATTTCATCTAGTCGAGGCAGTTTCTGCCTGTAATTTTTGTGAAAATGCTATGACTTTCCTAGTCACCAGTTTATCTGTGATATAACTAATGTATTTATTGAAAGTATAAAATAACTTGCTCTTGTCGCCGCCACTCTGGAAGAGCATATAGGGACCACTGCGGAAATAAGTGACCTGCAACAGAATATTTTTTAGTGTTTTTATCCCTGGTGTTCCAGAATGGTGGTCACATTGTATTTTGAATACTTAATGTATTTATCATACTGATTGTTAACCCTATTTTTATGTGAATGCTGAAAAAATCTTTGTAACCTGTTGCTGCCAAGTTAAACGATATATGTGCTGATATAAGTTGGCTGAGACTGGTTACGTTTGTTGCATGCCGACGGCATTGTACTAATTATTGACGGTTGATTGTCTTTTGTTTATAATCTGTCTATTCGCAATTTCTCTGAAGAATGCTTATGTGATATTGTTGTGCACGACACTGTCTAGTTCAGTAGACAATCGTTGCAATCTGATGTTTTGTGGCTGATTGCTTGCTTCGTTTTTTGTAATCGTTTTTGTAATCGTTTTTTCATTAGTTGTTTTTGTCCATAAATTCACTCCACTCACCATGGGTGTAAAATTCGGGACCAGTAGTGTCATCGGATCTGCAATGGATCGAAATCAAATTGAACTGGACCAGAAATTCACTGATTTAATAGACTCGATTTCCGTATTCAAAAAAGATCTAATGAAAGTTTCAAGCGTAGCACAGACCGATCCTGATGTGAAGTGTGGCTTTAAATCGCCCAGTGTGGCGATAGCTGGGGATATAGCCAGTGAACGACGTCCGCACGCTGCTACAGCCACACCTGCTATCAGTCCTGTAACATCACTATACATTACTTATAATAAAAGCAGTTGATTAGCCCACCTGTGCTTAGTAAGGTCTTATGTGCCGAAAAAGATAGTGAAGATAGACATAGTCGCTACCCCTGTGTGTCAAATAGGGAACTACCATGTTGTAGACATATTGATAGTAATTTCCCTTCTGAATTGTCGATGTTTTAGGACTGCCCACAGTCTGGTGAAAAAAGCCGTCCTGAGTCCGTTTGTGGTCTATCAGAATCAATGTTTGCTGAATCTACTAGCACGGACACACTTAATAATACCTTGTCGTCACCATCCAGTGATTGTCATTCTGTGCGCCCCATGATGGACTGGCCAGAATTAAAGATTTGTGATCTAACTCCAAGACATGAATCAGATGTTTTATCATCATCTGATTTGTCTAGTAGTTGTCCTGATGACAATAAACTATCACTTCACGACGATGAAGATGTGTGTTCGTCCATGGTAGAACCTGGTAATATCACTAGCACACTGGACAATAGCATAGAGTCTACAAGAGACAGTCACATATGTCTACCTACCCCTCTATGTAGTCTGTCGTTATGTGCGACTGCCAAGAAAGATTTTGTTAATCCCTTAATCTGGGACATTACTCTCCAAGTAACATCTGTCTATGACCATATGGCTCGGGGTTTCAGTAACATTGTAAACCAGACAGCAGTGTGTCTGAGAGTTGTCTTGATTTGAGTGAATCAAGACCGGCCCTGCTGGTAGATGCTACTCCAGAACTTACCTGACAGCTTGATACCCAACAGGCTAATACACTAACCTCGACTCAATACGGTCATGGGTGGGAACATTCAGTTTTACAAAACTCCAGAATTTATAATGTTAATCAGGGCGGCCATAATATCTGCCCCACACTGGAACAGGTCGAGTTTGGCCACAGTGTACTGGCTAACTATCATGTATCAGAAAGGCTTTCATTTCTTTATCAGCTGCGACCAGCAGGATGTAAACCACCTGTTATGCCACGCCACCTGGCCATGGTGACAGACCGCGGAGTAATGAATATGACTGAGACTAATTCTGGCAATTAACTAGTCAACAAAATAACATTCCTAGAATCCGAAATTATCACCTCATTGTCCTTGGTAGATTATCATTTTTTCAACAAAATGATTAAAGGTGTGGTCAACTGTAAAAATTCGCGGGACAAGGGTCCCCAAGAAGGCAATAGTGCCCGCGGGTAGGCCAAGGCCCTATTCCATAATAATACTAAATATGCGTTTCATATCTAAAGCCTCATTAAGCGCAAGTTTTCAAATCACAGCAAGTTCATACATACTTGAGGGACATCTATGAGTTAATAATTCAAAGCTCTTTGCCCTTGCCCCTACTTGGTCGCTGGCGTGCAAACAAACTGACTGTATTACTGCGGGGATGTTGAAACTGCTTGACCCTAAGCATGTATTGAAATGCCCAGTAAACACAAAACATTTGTATGACTTTATGCAATTTTGGACCAACGTCGAAGACGTTGGAGCCGACGTTGTATAAATGTTATACAAATGTCTTGTGTTTGCTGGGCAGGAGGACTTTCTCTCACACATTGTACATTTATTCAATGTTGGTTCAATGCTGGGCCAGCGTCGCAGATGTTGGCCTAGCATTAAAACAGCATTGGATCAATGTCCCGTTTAAGTAGTATCTTGTAATCAGTTCAGTGGCTATATTAATGCCGTCAATCTGTACTCAATAGGCTACTTTTGGCCTACACTTGACCATGCGCGTCTTGCAGTTGAATGATGCTTTAATGTCAAGACCACTCCAGCAGTGATAAGACACCCTCAACAGCGTGAACTCATTAGCCCGCCTGTATCACCTCACGTCAGGCTTAAGGCAAGAATTACCAATAGCACGAGCCATGGTCAGTCGCTTTATTGAGATAATGAAATATTATCAATCTCTGATGATTTTGATAAGGAAGGGAATGGCAAAAATGGCACTGACATATATCATTGTCTGTGGCCTCCTCAACTATCTGTCAGATCGCCTGGTGGTGGTCTTACTGTAACCATCTATGTTCATCTAACACTACCCACGGGAAACTTACCTCCTATTTTGCCCACTAAATCTCCAACACCGGGAGTCCCAGTTAACTAATATGCCTATCACGGCGACCTTACTAACTGCATGGGACTCCTTTAATTTGATAGATGGGCGTGGCTTCGATCAAAGCGAGGCCAATCGCTCTGGATCGCTTAACATACTAATCTATCCAATCACATTGTTATATATTTAACCTGCACTAACCCATTATATATGTGTTTTGTGTGATTAGTTAAGTTGTCATTTGGATTTATTGGTCGCATCGTGTATGTGGTAGTCAATATGAAACTTATTGTTGACTGATAAAACGATGCGATTAATATAATAATATACTTATATAGTAATAAATAAACCTAATATTACAAAAATTAGGCCTAACATACGTGTATAACCATATTGTGTCTATATCCATTGATACACACGGTTGTATTACTTATTAATACAAACATGCGATTTGATGTATATATACTTTAACATTTAATATCAGCCTATTAGTGTAATAATGCACTCGTCACTGGATGACAATTATATCTGCCTTTGAATGGTAGTTTAATACATGTAAATGTCCATTGGTTTAAGCCACAGAACTGGAATTCCAGTTCTGTGGTTTAAACGAGTTTACTTGAACTGTTTTTTGTTGCTTAGATTTTATTTAAGGAACAGTTTTTGCTGTGTGTTGGTCAGACAAACCTAGGTGCTCGAATATATGCGATATTCATCACCGAGGAGTGAACTATGTCGTATCGTCTGGCTAAACCCAGCTGCGCACATTTAACATATCCTGTGTCAAGTATTAATGACGTATCACAGTCTTTTGAATAATGTTAATCATATTTCTGTGTATATTGATAAATTCTAGTCATTGAATACTGTCTCAGGGTATCTGCACATATTGACTAATTAAGTTACTGCCTTCCTCCAATCCTAGTATATTCTAATCATGTATTTCAAATGTCTAGAAAATAAAGATTACCATCTGCTTCAATTAAAATGTATAACTCACATGCACTCTCCCCTCCTTTAAGATTTAACAGGGAAGTATGTGGTGAATTTACGGTACTGGATGACGTGGTGGTCATCAGTGCTTTAAGATTTAACAGGGAAGTATGTGGTGAATTTACGGTACTGGCTGACGCGGTAGTCACCAGTGCTCACGTGACTGCCGTCTGGCTGTCACGTGCTTCATGATTGCCGCCTGATCTGCGCATTTGAACCTGGGTATTGAAACAAACAAGACCACTTCTGACCAGTGCCAAGTGCCACGGATGCCGCCATGCGTTCATACTCGCCCTACAGACGAGGCTGGACAAGCCGGACACGGTGACGGGAGTGACTGGAGTCCGTCATTACGATATACTGTAGTTTAGTAATAAATGTATATTGTTAAAGGCTAAATTGTGTTTGTTAGTCTTGTCATCTGTGTGGAATTCCTTGAAATTCTACAGTAGTAAACAACAAGATAGACACGTAGCCAGCATATGAGGCAGATGTCTTTCCCCTTTTATTAAGCAAAACAAAAATTTGCCTGTGCCTGTTGATTACGACTATAGTCATTTTTAATGCGTTTTATTAGCCGATTAAATCACTGTTATTGGGAATGAAATTACTATTTATATATCAATATTTGTAGATGTTTGGTCTGAAGTCAAACAAATATCAGTAATTTTCAACCACTTGAGGTTGTGGATCGCGGTAGCGAGACACTACCTCAAGTAGTTTTAAATTTGAATAAATTAACCTAGCAGGATGAGAGTTGAACATAAAAAACCTTTCAATTCCGTTGGCATAGCAGAGATTTTGGATCGACCAAAAGGTTTCTCTAATCGGTTTGCACTTTATGGAAACATCGTTCATTTGAGTGCGATATTGGAAAATATACACTTGCTTGTTCAATGCATAAGGTGTGAGCCTTTAGGTGAACATCTATTTATTGAACATGTGCTATATTTTCTTATATCGCACGAAAATGAACAACGTTTGTATTTTCTCACACGATCAAGTCACACATAACACAATTTCCATACATTACAGTTCAAACTAAAGCTAGAGTGCGATATGGGCTGATACCGATACACGTCTCATAATTAACCCCACTGCACTGTAAGCATCTTATAAAATGATTGTTACATATCAGAGAGGATTAGAAATCAAATGGTTATTTGAGAATTATATGTGAAGTTGATCATGCGTTTTGATGTATGAAATGAACATTGCCAGTAGCCTAGCAAGATGTGTGGGCTACCATATGTTCAAGCGACCCCATAATTAACGAACGGATCCCCGAATCATGGTAGATGGGAGATCGAGCTTGAATTATAGGGGAAAATTTGGTCGTTTCTATGCAAACTCACGACGTTGCTATAACGTTTGGTAAATTTACATTGTGACAACGTAATTATATTATACTACTCTATCTCAATTAATCTAACTTTGCTTCAACGTTCTGACAACGTAATTTTGTAGAGTTGACAGAGGTTGTGACAACGTCATGATACAACGTACGGTACAGGGGTATGACAACTCGACTCGAGTTGTCACACCCCTGTACCGTACGTTGTACGACGACACAACGTTACGACTAAAATGGCGCTGTGTCAACGTTGTTATAATGTTGTAACTTGTAACACAACCCAATGACAATCTCTCTCTACTCTGATACATTACCAAAACAACAGGATGACTCACTGTCACAGCGTTGTATAAACTGTAAGTAATATGCTACTCACAGAGAATACATTATGGCTATGTAGGCCTACCCATGCTGAACACAAAACGCTTAGATGCTATGGTTCTTTTGAAGCTTTCCCACCATCTACAACACTGGCCCAATATTAAAACAACATTTGTTCATTGTGTGCTGTTTTCTGGGTAGCAAACAACACACATTAAAACAAAATGGGCCCAACGTCTTCACCGATGGCCCAACATTAAAACAGCATTGGTTCAGTCTCTCATGTTTACTAGGATGTACTCAGTGGCCGTATTCACCTAGCATGTCACATAAAATGCCCGGGGTCTGTTTAATTAAATTGTCACCGAGCTCATTCACATAGAAGAATGCGCTCAGGGTTAAACGTCAAATTTAACCCTGTTTGTTAGCAACAAGGGCGGGGGGCCTGGTGCAGTGATTAAAGCTATAACTCTGTGTACGATTCTGGTTTTAGATGTTCCGCGGTTTGTACTCAGTGGACTACTCCTTAAAGCTGCCTGCTTGGAAAGTCGGAATCGAGGGTTCGAACCCCGCTCTGACCTTTATATATCAAAGAAACAAAATGTATTTTTCCCTGCTCATTCATAAATATTCAATATTGTGGGGAGGCAGGGGAGGGGGAGTGTCATCTCACCATCCTCAGGAGGTTTTCATGGCCCAGTTTAGCCTATATGTGCACAAAGGTGTATTAAAATCCCCTCCAATAATTCATGTATTTGTTAGCAGCGAACTGCCAATGGATTTGTAAAAAAAAGCACACAACTCAGGGAGATGTTACACCCCTTCCCTTCTAAAAGGCCTACAGATAGGAGCTCCTCCTAGTGAATGCAATATTAACTAAGAATTAAAGCGTGGCATTAATTCTACATTTTATTAGGACATAAAATACCAGCTTTTGAACACGCATTTTAGGGATAACACGTGACACCAATCAGGAAGATTCCAAAATCGTTTACATCCATTTTGTCAAATCTGAATAATTTTCACTCACTTGAAGTTATGGATAGCGTCAGCGAGACACAACTTCAAGTGAGTGGAGATTATAATTGAACAACTTGGCGGTTATGGCAGGCTCACTTATCACACCCCTGACGACAAGAGACGCCCGTCCTGTGTAAGGTTGGGCCAGTACTGGACCAAAATGCTTCACGGAATAGTTATTTCGCAGATGCTTCCGGCCAGTGTTCCGGGCCAGCAAGCACTAATTAGCCGAAACTTAAGATTAAGGTTGATCGTTCATGGACCGCGATCAATGTATATATTATATCAACGCTACAAATAGGCCCTAGGAGGGGCATGGTACATTAGCTTGAGCGCGCAGCTTTGTCAATGTCCCGGGCGGAGGCCCTAGGGTAGTGATTAGCACCGCTGCCTTTCACGCCAGAGTTCGGGGCTCGGTTCCCGGTCTCGGCGGTTTGAAAGAAACAAAAACTGTTTCTTCCCCATCCACGTTTGAAAGTTAGTATTGTGGGGAGCCTCTGTGACCGAGAGGTAGCGTGCTCGGCCTCAGACCGCCAGGGCTCGAATTTCGAATCCTGTGTCTGGAGGACAGTGTCATCTCAATCGTCTCACCATCCTCAGGAGGTTCTCCTGGCCCAGTTTAGCCTATATGTGCACAAAGGTGGCCTAAAGCCCGATTCATTTCATTTTCATTTTGTCATTGTCGCTGCCTGCCTGTGCGGTTTCGAATCCCCTCTCAATATTGTTACATTGTTTCGATTTCGTGTCCTTGGGCAAGGTACTTAACCCTCAAATGCTTCACTGGACTCCGTTGTAAATGAGTACCTGGTAGGACACATAAGTTCAATGCGCCGAAATGGCTGCAGGACTGTATGCTCCCCGTGGAGTTGAAATGGCACACGAAAGTGACGAAGGGGTAAACATGTAAAAATCGGATGAAATACTTGATATCATATAATAAATCTGCACCTTTTTTACCTTTATATATATTTGACTCATATTTTAGTACAGCTTGACTGCGCTGATTGATCATTTATTACACCTTTCATAAAATCTCAACATTTTGCGATGATTTTCTCATTTTAACCTGTGCGCTGCTAGGCCCATATATATACGGTTTCAAACGTTTTCTAACCCTTCACCTAACAAGTTATCTTATCCAATTTTTCACCCACTTGAAGTTGTGTCTCGCTACCGCGACCCACAACTTCAAGTGGGTGAAAATCACTCGTATTTTTTTAATTTAAGACAACACATTTGCAAATCTTGCTGTTTAAACACTCACTTCATTCCCGATATCTGTAATTTAGACTGCAAATAAAAGACTGCAAATAAAACTATTATAGTCGCGCGTTGTAGTGCTTAAAGGGTTAAACCAAGATGATGAGAGAGTTAACCCTTTCAGTGCGGGGCCCGCCTTCATACGTCAGAATCTGAGGCTTGTAGACGTCAGATTTTGACGTATAAAGACGGTCTCGCGCTGAAAGAATTAAACTATTTCTAATGGCCGTAGACCCATAACATAGGTATTCAAATAAAACGGAAAGAGCTAACTATATTAGACATTTAAGATCATTTTATAATAAAAAAATGGTCTCTATGATTAACATAAACATACTGTAGCGTTGTAAAGGTTAATGTTGTAAGCTCAGTAAAACTGTTAATAAAATCATTCTATTTTGAAGATATTTATTTTTCAAAAGAGTAGGCCTAATATTTTTCGTCATTTCTTTAATGAAAATTGGAAACAAAGAATAAGTAGAGGCAGGTTAATGGTGTGGGCCGCCACCTAGTTTCAGTCATGGGTGTCAAAAAGTCTAAATTGGTTAGATGTCTTGTGTTTCCTGGACCGTCTCGTCTCCGTCCTCAGTTGGTCATTGAAGCGAACTATTTCTAACTCACTGCATACATATTCTTCAGTCTGTATGCTTTATGTGTTAGATCTATAGCGATTATTTAGGTGGAGATTCTCATATCACAATAAACCATAACGCGCTTTAAACTTGTAGAAAACGCGGGTTGAAAACAACTTCACCTACACGAATCGGTGAATGATTAATATCATGAAAAAGTGAGATAAAAGTTTGAAGAACAAGAAAGCAGAAAACAGTAAAGGATTCACGCTTAGAGGAAGAGTAAATGATTATAGACCTACTTCAGAATCGGATGCCAATTGCCACTGAGGTTTTAGACGTTTATATCACAAAGGACGAAATCTAGTTGAGCTGGTAAGTAGCCTAGATGATCCCGAGCTCGTAAAGCCATGCTCAAATATTCTCAATCAATCACACAGGTTAAAATAAAATTGTATCGCTACCGCGATCCAGAAATAATTAAGTGGATAAAATCACTCATATTTGTTTAATTTGGTAGCAAACATTTTTGAATATTTAAAATCTTAGGCGTGTGTTTGGTCACAATGGTCATCTCAACCAATCAGGTGCACGCTTACGAACATATGTTTCTTTAAAGCGACACAATCAGGCTAAAATCTAAAAAAATATTTTTATTTTTATTTTGGCTTCTGAATATGGCCATATGATGACAATATGTCCATAGACTAGAACTGAATTTTAAAAAAACTTTTATGTTGCGCATTTACCAGTTAAGCGAGATATAAAGACGAAATTCACAATTTCTTATTTCGGACACGAATGTCCAAATTAATATAACGTTAATTTCGTCCTTATATCTCGCTTAACTGGTAAATGCGCAACACAAAACTTAAAACTATTTTGCAATTCTAGTTGGTGGACATGTTCACTTCATATGGTCATAATAGACAGGGATATATCCTAACCAATCTAATAAACATGTCTGTCAAACTTTTCTCAACGGTTTTTATTGTATTTTTTCCCGTAGATTTTAAATCTGCCAGATACCATTCGAGATTCTGCATATTTAAGTAACTAATTTGCATATTTCCAAAATGGCCGCTAAAAAAAGTAATCGGCTATAAATACAGTCCCGGCAATCCTAGAAATGTGTTTTTTGGCCATAACCTCGGGTTTTTAGATCCCATAATGCCATTTTGACGACAATATTATTTTTGGGGTTATTGAAAGGTCATAGGTCACGTGACCATTGAAATACAATATCCCACCTTTACGTTTTAGCAAAAAGTGCACAAATTGACTTTTTGGGGATAAAATGATGATTTAAATGCCTGATAATATATAGTTAATTTGAGAGAGTTAAATCTCATACACAAGACTATATTTATTAATACAAGATGGCCGCCTTAATTCAAAATGGCCGCCAGCCGAACCTAAAATTAAGATATCTTAGCTTCTAGATATCCTATTTAAGCGATCTTAGTGTCTAGATTGGGTTTTTTTGAATTAAAGAATACAATGTCGGACATCATTATACTGTCAAATGATTTTTTAGAAGTTTTTGATGTCTTTTTGATCTCCATAGTTTGATTTTTTGGCAAAATTGTGTTATATCATAGTTATATTTGAATAACTTCCTCCCAGAACGAGGTCATCATTGTTCTGAATTCACATGCTAACATGATAGAAAGTAAAACCATATACATCACACGTATATGCAGCGATAAAAGAGGTAAATAGACATATCATTTACATTATAATACTGCACTGTTATTTTGTAGAGTATGTAGAACTACTACCCAGGGGGTAAACATCATTTTTTCTGGAAAACTGACACGGTTTGTTTTAAAAGTTCGGGCACCTAAAATAATATCTACATAAATTTAGGATCACAAACTAGGTGCACAACCTTGCAAATCGACTACTGGAAATTGGCATGAAGCCAATAAAGGCGGCCATTACCAAAAAACTAGAATTTGTCGATATATCGGTCAATATTTAAGTTGTCTAGACCAATATTTTCAGGGTCAAAGATCAATATAAAACCAGTCCTGAAGTAATGTTATGTTTTGTAAATATATAGGCCTACCAGTACACACAACTCTGCTTTTATTTTTTAGAAATAATGTTTCACACTGTATATTAATAATCACTTTTGATAAGAAAACAGCATGAGCATTCGATGTCTTAACAATGATAATGTTTATTGATCATAAACTAAGTATTAGCCCATGCAGTGATATAGCATTTGGTATTATATTCACTTCATAACATAGTCAGTCTAAGGGGTACTAGGATGGTTGCTAGTAGTAGTACTTTTCACACCCACCTGGGAGGGTCATTAGGGATTTATCCCGTCTGTTGCATGTTGTACCGCATGGTACGGAATCACTTGTCTATAACGCTTATCCATGGGAAGCTGCGGCCTACACGTGGCTGGCTTTAATATTATGATGGATTGCCAGCAGGGTAGACTGTTTCTCCCACTCAATAGGGGTGCCAATGCAGCTCCCGCATCAGTGCAGGCACTGATGTTGGCCATGCTAGAGCCTAAACTACAGGCAATAGTGTTTAGCATTAGGTCTCTTACGTGGGATCGGGCAACCCCCATGCCCTATCACCCCACCCTCACAAAAAAAATTCGGTAATGACGACATTATTGGCCTCCTGCCGATTTTCAGTAGTCGATTTGCAAGGTTGTGCACCTAGGTTGTGATCCTCAATATAAGTAGATATCATTTGAGGTGCCCAAACTTTTAAAACACGTCGTGTCAGTTTTTTTAGAAAAAATGATGTTTACAGTACAGACAGTGGGGGGGGGGCACTAACATTAGTGAGCGACGCACACCCCTGTCACACTTGTTAGGGCGCTGCGAACCTCCACGTCGCGTCACACTGCACAGGGGGGTGGTGTTAGGGTGGGGCACGCGACAGGTGGATCAAACGCAGACGTTAACGAGGTGATAACGCTATGCACTGCTGTTCAGATAAGCCAGTTTACCCTGACCTCTCATACCAGTCAATGATTTATTAATAATCTTTTCCTCGCGTGCCGAAGACGTTATTAGTTAAAGTTAAGAATTTGTATCGCCCAGTAAATACAAAACATTTGTATTACATTTATAGAATGCCGGCACAACAGCTTCGACGTTGGTCGAACATTGTATAAAGGTTATACAACTGTTTTGTGTTTTCACCCCTCGCTCCATCACTGCTTGTCTCAGCCACGCCAACACTGATAAACCCTGCTTACCTTTCTAAATAAAGAACTTTGCGAGTTACCGTGCAATAATAATATAATTTATATCATTTTTTTGAGTAATGAATAAGCTTTCTGGTGATATTTATTACGAGTTTGTACGATGAACATTTAAAAAGTTAGGGATTTAGATTGGGATGTTTATGACACCTAGCTGACGCACTGACACCACTGACTTTCCCTGCTGTGTAATTGCACCTTGTGAAGCCAAGGGTGCACTAGGTGTTAACTGCTCCGCATATAAATAAATATATGCTTTGAAAACCCCATTCGAACATGATTTTAAATTAGTAACAGAATGTATAATTACACAGTAAAAATAGTTATATCCCCGGAAAAAAAATTCAGCCACCATAATCTGATATGCGTCCTGGCGCTGTGCCTAGAATATTGACGTTTTTTTACAAAATTATAAAACATTTTTATATAAGTTATTTTTAGGAGCAAAATTATTTTCAAAATCTTTCACAGCCGACCATAACACATTTACATGTCTTTTTTTATCTCAGCTGTTTCTGAATGGTAGCCGTTTTATAGCCCTCTCTGTTTTTTTCTATGATGAAAGCAAGGTCTTGTTGAAATAATTTCATTTTCATTGATGGTGTATGTCCTATGAATGTCACCGATGAACTGAGGAATGTGAGTTTGTTGTATCATTATAAATACTAAAAAAAAACATCTATCTAACTCAGCAGGGCACGCCTCAGAGGCCAACCGTCTAACAGTCTGTTAGCGAGTGTCTGGGTAAGACAATCATGACACTTTGATTAAATGCTGGTTTAATGTTGGACCACCGTATGCAATTATGGCAGAAATTATGGCAACAGACGGGAACATTACACATAAATAGTACATGAAATGTAGTCATTCAAAACAAACAAATGCAATAAAAAATATAATATTACTGGTTAAAAACATGAATACATTTAAAACACAAAATACTCATTAACGTTGAATAATATATAGTAAGTAAACGTTGTAGATTACCTTGGTTGGATTGTTTCATCCCTCAATATATCTGCTAAATAAACTTTAGTGCCACAAGTTAAAATAAAATTATAACTATCGCTACTCAACCTTTCAGCAAACTTTGGGAACCTAAGTTTATTTGTATTCTTTAAATCACTATGAAATGGTTTAATTGATAAAACATTTTCCAAACATATATTTTTTATTTATAGGATGAAAAAATATGGCTCATAATTGTAATTTGCAGAATTTAATGTGTGAGGATATAATATGTGGGTGATGGTACTACAAGAGTTCAGACGGGAAGGCTGGCGGGCGTGCCTATTGTTATAGCAGGACTCACGCAGGGCCAGGTCGGGCGTGTCCGTTTCGTAACACACGGTAATTGCTGCCACAAATCGAGTGCCCCTCCCCCCACTGTCTGTACTGTATCCCCCGGGTAGTAGTTCTACATACTCTACAAAATAATAGTGCCGTGTTATAATGTTAATGATGTCTATTTAACTTTTTTATCGCTGTCATATACAAGTGATGTATATGGTTTTACTTTATATCATGTTAGCATGTGAATTCAGAACAGTGTGCGGATGATAACCTCGTTCTGGGAGGGAGTTATTCAATTATAACTAGGATATAACACAATTTTGCCAAAATATCAAACTCTAGAGATCAAAAAGACAACAGAAACCTCTAAAAAACTATTTGACAGTATAATGATGTCTGGCATTGTATTCCTTGGTCCAAAAAAAACAATATAGACACTTAGATCGTTTATATAGGATATCTAGGAGCTAAGATATCTTGATTTTAGGCTCGGCTGGCGGCCATTTTGAATTATGGCGGCCATCTTGTATTAATAAATATAGTCTTGTGTATGAGATGTAGCTCTCTGATTATCAGGCATTCAAATCATCATTTTATCCCCAAAAATGTCAATTTGTGCACGTTTTGCTGAAACGTAAAGGTGGGATATTGTATTCCATTGGTCACGTGACCTATGACCTTCCAATGACCCCAAAAATAATATTGTCGTCAAAATGGCATTATGGGATCTCAAAACCCGAGGTTATGGCCAAAAAACACATTTCTAGGATTTATAGCCGATTACTTTTTTTTGGCGGCCATTTTGGAAATATGCAAATTAGTTACTTAAATATGCAAATTCTCTAATGGTATCTGGCAGATTTGAAATCTACGGGAAAAAATACAATAGAAACCGTTGAGAAAAGTTTGACAGACATGTTTATTAGATTGGTTAGGATATATCCCTGTCTATAATAAGGAACCAAAATAAAATACCTATTTTTTTTATTTTAGCCTGATTGTGTCCCTTTAAGAATACTGACCCCGCGCATATCGTCGTAAACTGAAACAATTTGTAAAAAATATCTTTAATTAATTAATTAATTAATTAATTAATTAATTAATTAATTAATTAATTAATTAATTAATTAATTAATTAATTAATTAATGGAAATGAATGGAAAAATAATAAATGGATGAATGAATGAATAAATGAATGAATGAATGAATGAATGAATGAATGAATGAATGAATGAATGAATGAATTAATTAATTAATTAATTAATTAATTAATTAATTAATTAATTAATTAATTAATTAATTAATTAATTAATTAATTAATTCATTCATTCATTCATTCATTCATTCATTCATTCATTCATTCATTTATTCATTCATTCATCCATTTATTATTTTTCCATTCATTGGATTCAGTCAGATATTCACTTATTTTTTATTTATTCATTCCTTCATCCATTCATTCATTTATCATATTTTATTTCACATTGAATTAGTAATTTATTATGTTTGGGTTTAGCCCAAACATATTAAGTTTGCTTTGGTTCTCGCTTGTTTTTATTTTTCTATGTTAGAGTGATATTTCTCCTTGAGTTTTCATACAATCAACTTGCAGTTCTAACACAATGTTCCTCAGAGAGTCGTGCTGTATGCTATATCTTTTTTTAAGAATTCCCAATTGTTCTTCGAATTTATTCAAGATTTTCTGGATCACTTAGTGTTAATTAATGTCAGGTCAATGATGCACATGTCGTGGAATTATGATGTGCTATTTCTCCTGAGTTTTTATCCAATCGACTTCAAACCTTGGCACTAGATCCCTAGGTATTGAGGCTCATTGATAGGACTTGTGTTAAGAATACCCAGTTGTTCTCCCGAATTTATTTAGGATTTTCTGGATCACTAAGTGTTAATTAATGTCAGGTCAATGATGCACATGTCGTGGAATTATGATGTGCTATTTCTCCTGAGTTTTTACCCAATCGACTTCAAACCTTGGCACTAGATCCTTAGGTATTGAGGTTTATTGATTGGACTTGTGTTAAGAATACCCAGTTGTTCTTCCGAATTTATTTAGGATTTTCTGGACCACTATGTGTGGATCGATGCTGGTTCAATGATGTACATTTCGGGTGAAGCCACATTCATTGTATAGGAAGACTCTGTCTGAAATGTGGGCAGTCTGTCCAGGCTGGGTCGCCCTATTAACCCTTTAAATGCTAGATTTATTAAATAAATTGCATTTGCCTAATGCTGTATCAATGCAGGGCCAGTCTTGCAGACGGATGCCCACCATTGAACCAACCTTGAGTATTTACTATGGACATTAGTAACTATCTGAGTGCTACATTTGACAACTAAAATAACAGTTGTAATTCCAGCAAACACGGAACGTCGACATAATGTTGTTTCAATATTGGGCCTGCATCATAGACAGTGATACAGCATTAAACAAACAGAGAGTAAAGTCAATGCGTTTACTGGGCACACTGAATGTGCTTCCATTTGACAGACAAATATCTGTCTATTTAAAAATACAGAAGTCCAGTGTGCAATTGTTTAAGTGTGTAAATACTTGCGCAAATGCGTAAGTGTGCAAGTGCATAAGTGTGCAAGTACATAAGTAATTGCTCAAGTGCGCAAGTATACAAGTGCACAAGTACTTGCACAAGTACGCAAGAGCGCAGGTACTTGCGCAAAACGCAAGTGCGCAAGTTGCTCACCTGCACAAGTGCGCAATTAAGTACTTGCGCAAGTTCGCAAGTGCTTCGGAAATACTTGCGCAAGTACGCAAGTACGCAAGTCAACAAGTACTTGCGCAAGTGCATAAGTGCATAAGTGCACTAGCCTACTTGTGCAAGTGTGCAAATAGTCTATTGATACCATCACTATATTTCTGCTGATATTTTTTGTATTACAGAAAAACAAACGTACAATAACACAAATAAAAGACGGCAGATCCAATGTTGCTTTTATATTGGGACAACATTGTATTTTATTTATTAAATGACATAATATAGGCCTACAATACAGCACATCTTGATTGCATGTATTTGCTTGGCATAATAATAATAAGTGTAAACTAGCCTCTTATTGGCACACGAAAACATCGACCTTGATATAGTTTTCAGGGTCAGGTGTAGGTCATCAGGCTGTTGTTTTTAGCCTGGGAACGAGCCTTGGCCAGGCAGGAATCCAATCCTAATTGTATGTCTATATTATGTTTTATTAATATTTTTTGTTACAGGTTATTTCACCTTGTTATTTAAGTAATTTGCTAATTGTTCTCTGTTACAGGCTGGCCCACATAAAATAGACTGACTTCATCATCGTGTTTTTTTAGTGGTGCAATCCGTTCCATTTCAAGATGAACTGAATTCCTTTGTCCGTTTATAATAACTTGTTGTGTGTATTTGAACTGCACAATGCATCGATGGTCTGTCATTGCGTGGAGGGTGTCAGTACAATCCATGAGGAAAACACTTGGTTTAATCCTGGCTTGTAGTGGAATCTACATTTTTACAATAGCGGGACAAATATCGACGCCAAAATCAATAAATCTGAGCCTATCTAATTTATCACAATTATCTCTATTGAAATCACAATCACCTTCATTGAAATCACAATCATCTTTAGCGAAATCTATTGGAAGGCGCGTAGAAGGACATGTGGCACTAAGACTCAGTACAATGGGAAATACGTTCGTGGCTTCCGAGATTAGAAACGGAGAAGAGGAGAAGGATAATTTATTGGTGTTGACTTTTAGACTGAGAAGTAACTCTCACACCGGAGTAAGGCTGGTCTCAGTAAGAGATCCAATCACCGGGAATAGCTGTACTTTCACCAGTGACCGCAGACAAATCTTCCAAAGTGACGTGGTCATTATTCCGGGCAGAGCGATGCACATTCAAATGCCACGCTACCGTGCCCCCCATCAGAGGTGGGTATTTTACAGCAGCGAATCATTCCATTCTGTAGAGCCCCACTTGAAATACCAACACTCCTTCAACCACACAATGACTTACCATAAACACGCTGACATAGATACTTCAAAGTTTGGCATCGTAGAACATCAATCAGACCAGGTCGTAGATGAAGTGACACCGACAAAATCAAGTGATAAGCTAGTGGTATGGATGTCATCGCATTGTTTCACACACAGCAAAAGGGAATTTTTTGTTAAGAAATTATCTAAGTACGTAAACGTTGACATATATGGAGAATGTGGAACACTAGACTGCCCAAAGGATGGGTGGTGCAGACAGAATCTAACACAATATAAATTTTATGTGGCGTTTGAAAATTCTATTTGCAATGGCTACATTTCTGAGAAGCCGTGGATTGGGTTAGGCTTGAATTTAGTTCCTCTGGTCGCAGGGGGTGGATCGGAAGCATATAAATCAGTTCTCCCTCCAAACTCATATATAGACATGGAGAGATTTAATTCTCCCAAAGAAGTGGCAGAATACTTGAAGCTTTTACAAAGCAACGATACTCTATACCAACAATATTTTAAATGGAAATCTGCTTATGGATTTGGAACTTTCAACATAGTTGATCTGTCTGGAAGAACGTGTCAATATCTACATGACACTAAGAATACTGGTCCACATGTAGTGGATCTGATGGAATTTGCTGACGATCGAAGAGCCGCTTGCCATGATTGGAAAAATGCATCTTGGCTTCAGCACTAGCCACCACACCCCCCCCCCCCCCAGTGAATAACATAGAATAATCTTGCCTTTTTCAGGGCGGGAACGGTGCTTAGACATCAGCATATGACGTCCCCGACTTTAGAATCTGACGTCCATTGGCTAAAGTCAATCCTCACTAATTTACTAATTCATTATGAATATATTTCTTGTTTTTTTCACACCTGTCGATACTCATAGTTGATGATCACGCCCATTTTCATGCTGACGATGTACTCTCCTACCACTACTAGAGCTGGGCCTTTTAGATAACGATAATCATGTTTTAATTCATGCATGTGTCTCTATTGGATAATGAGAAGTGAAGCCTATTATATTGAACAAGCCGGGGCACAAGCCGGTGTGCTACCCCACTCCCGTAGTAGATGCTGAGACAACGCTGGTGGTAGAGAGGGGGAGGGTAGACCCCTCCCAACACACTTTTGGAAGGGTGGGTCTCATACCTCTGGCCTGCGGCACCACTACCTGCCTCTATGTGCTTAAGCCTGGCCGAGCTCTATCATAAGGTTGTACGGTTTTGCACGTGGCACCCTTTTGCAGACTTGAAGTGAACAAATCAGGGGGCAGCTACCATGATGGCATACTACACAGGATCACTGAGTGGCACTCATGCCACAATTCTTCATTTTACTCCACTTTGCTATTTATAATGTTAAAAAAGTGCTGAATCTTGTCATAATCTAATCTACAAAAAATGGTGGCAAGCTCTGATTATTTCTCATAATTTGATGCTAGCTTATTAATAACATGTTTATTTGATGTAATTTTATATTTAATAAACCTTTGTACAAATTGCAACAGACATTGGCTAACATTTCTATACACCAAATTCTCTCACAAATAAAGATGATACATAACCGATAGCTGCATGTTCAATGGTTGAAAATATTTAACAAGTGTGAGCAAATTCAGAATAAATTATTGATCAGTAATTAGATCAAGGGCCTTGACTACAGTCAATTACTTCAGAAGTGAGTAGATACTGTCTTTCGGCTATGCCGCAGTATTTACTTACTTTGCAAGTGAGCAGATACTGCCTTTTGGTTCAAGTGACTCTTGCCTTCATAGTGCAGCAGATATAGAAATTAATTGTGCCTTTTGTGATAAAAGCATGAAATTTGGTACACATATGTAGTATGGTAGTATGAAACTTTTCAGCTACAGGGCCATCGCAAATTTGTCCCAGGACGCAGTTGGCGGTCATTTTTCAAAATGGCCGCCACCGGTGATTTTTTTTCTTCTTATACGGCACCGTTTCAATGTTTTGTGAGTGAAAAAATAGGTTTATTTGTTTTTGTGCATAGATAATGAGCTAAATATGTACAATAAAGGTGATGCAAATTTATTACAAAACAAACAATTATATAGGATTTTTTCCTGAAATATGCCCGCATACAGTTACTTGTTATACAAAAACATACTGTTTCGATTAATTGTGCATGCAAAGCTTTACATGTTATGTGGGTCGAGAATGTTTCCAAACACAGTGCTTAATTACATGTCATAATAGAGATATTACACATTTATTTGTATATGAACATATCTTTTTAAGGGGATAACCCATCATTTTTTTAACATTAAACGGCATAATCCTGTCATAGAACGTCAGGTTTTGGTGACACTGTAATCGCAATTGTGTTAAGTGTGGTACACATTAATACTGATTTAGTGTCACAATTTCCTGCACAGAAAGACAGTGTAGTACACTTGAATGCAGTCTTGAGACATTTACATTGCCCGCAACATCCTTTTTTGCACACACATCGAAGGAGTTATCTACAAGCTTCAGTTGCGTCGAGTAAATCTGTCCAAAAAACATCCCACTTTCCAGTGTGTTTCTTGGTCCACCCCCAAACAGATGGAGATGGCATTTCTGGTGCTGCAATGCAAGATTGTGACCAGCAGTACCCAGTCTGATATGTAGCCCTCTTCACATGCTGAGCAGCCTGGGTAGAAGGTATGAGGTCAATGGGTCTACCTTTTTGAGCAAATAACTCTTACCGTGCTTGATTCACAGATGTATGGGTAGTTGTACGGTCATATAGCAATACAATAAATTGCTCAATTAGTTCAAAATTTGGTTCAATTTTTTGAGGTGTTGACCCGAGAGAGCAAAATGCTTCTGTCAGAGCATCAAGGTTTTCCATTCAGCCCAAACAATTTGTTGTCCTCACCTTGGAAGAAAGATACTACATCGCAGCCACTAAGTGCATGAAAGAATGGTAGGGGTCTACATTTGCTTGGCCCTAGGGTTGTTGCTATCTCATGAGCTGCCAGAAACCTAACATGTTTGCCAACACCATATGCAATCCACAACTGGATATCACTAAGACATTGAGATGCAACTACCACGTCTGTATCAAGTGTGCGTATTGTGACTTTGTTTTCTTTGAGACGGAGAAATTATACCAGTTTCCGGTGACTCTTGTGGCTGTATCCACACGACGACGAACTCTTTTGCCTCGCTTTCGTTTAGTTTCCGTTTTTAAACTATGTGGACATATTTCTCTCAAATAATATTTACTCTGTTAGCATGTTGTAGGTGTGATTTTACATTAGTCAAAGATCGGTGGTTATCAAAATCAATCAAGGAATGTTTTCGTTGTAGGACCAGGTCAGGGCATACTAACAGCTGCAGTGCAGCGCTGTCAATTACCATAGCTTGGACAGCAGGAGTATTGTCAGATTGATGGGCAGCTGCAAGATCTTCCAAGCAGTTAACCAGGTCTGACTTGGCACCAGTTCTCATATAACCCATCTTTCGAATTTGTGATGCCACATACAATTTAGAGAAAAGGGAACAGTCACCTGTTGTGATATGGCTTTTACTCTGCGTGGTGTTGTTTTGAATAGGGGAATGCTGTTCCTCTTTATTGGGTCACTTATTGGCCTAACTTGATCAAAAAGCCTTTCGCACACATATGCATCATACTGCTTCTGTCCAATATGGTGTGAATACCATCAGCAATAGTTTTTTCTGCCACATCTCTGGTGTCGAGCACCAAGAGATCACTGTTGTTCTCACAGAAAGGATTACCCATGCCATATATTGTTGATATTAAAGATTTTATATCCCTCACAAATCGTTTCTGTGTGTGTTTGTTTTGCTCATGGTGCCGTACATCGGTGTCTTTTCTGGCATCACTGGATGCTGTAAATAGCTCAATAACTCTGGCTATCTCCGGGCCTCAAACCATCCACCTGTTAAGCCCAAAGCACCACCATCACCCTTTACTGCAGCATTGTTCTGTTCGTGGGCTTGGTCAATAGGTATTGCCGAAAAGGCTCCACCAGTTTTTAATACTGTAAATTCCCCCTTAAAAAAACTCTCATATACATCAGGATGGTTTGCATGTGATGATAGCATGTCCCGTATGTGCACAGGTATACATCTCGCATAATGTGTGTGATCGACGGGAAATAACCACGGTACAAGGCATCTACATAAAGGTGAAAATCTGATATCTTGATTGCACGTACATAGATCAACATATCAATTTCTAGTTGTAGTATTATGGACCAGAAGTGAACATTGGGCACGTCTTGGCTGTACTAGAACACCAGTCATTAAAGGAGAGGATATTTGTATCTTCAGTCAATTCACATGTATATGCCACATCAGCATTTTCACTATAGGTATCAGGCCAACTCCATTGTATCTGCTTTGCTAATGTGTACAACGGTTGGTCTACGGTTATGATTGATACTTGTCCAGGGTTGATTATTTCCACAGCTTTTCTGACTACATCCATGGAGTGGCGAGTCATGGAAACTAACTTTGCTTGGTCATAGAAGAGTGGAAAGAAAATAAATAAATATATAGGAGAGAATGATAAACCAATGCAATTTTCAATTATCAGCAACAGCATTAATGACCTTTGGCAGTGCATCCCAAACAGTTGACAGTCTGACATATAAGATAGGCTAACATGTAGGCCTACATACATATGGATATGTTTGCAATGGTCACATCAAGAAGCCTCACAAGCTACCTGTAAAATGATAAAAGTTTAAATGATACATTTGTTTTCCTGTGATAAAAATGATCAAAAACATATTTCACAAACAGCCGGCCGTATTTTTGGATGGACAAACAAACGGACGAATAACAGCGTTTTGTCAATACCCCACCTTTACTTGTATTCAATATGTGAGGGGTATCATGTGATACAAACGGCTATATATTGACTCTGCTGATCTCAATAGACCCACCTACTACTTTCATGGCCCTTTTCTTCTTGGTTCGAAATATATCACAATTGTTCGAAATATATCACAATTCCACGCAACTACATGGCGAGTGCATGCTCTTCAAAACGAAAATTCATTATTATACAGATAAGCCAATGAAAGTTCACAGTGATGCAGATCATTCACCATCTTTTGCACATTTATATACTGATGCTAGAAAAATATATAACGCTTATCTATGTTTTATGGCAGTCATTTTGAAAAATGGCCGCCATTTCTGACCGGGAGTGATTTTGAAATGGCCCTGTAGCTAAAAATGCTCAGTGATATATACTCTAACACTGTACCAAATTTTATGCTTTTATCATTAATAGCACAATTCCTATAATAATAAGCCTGTATCTGCTGCACTATCAGTGGTGACGTTGAGCAAGTAATAGTTCAACCTACCACAACATTTACACCACACTGCTTACCCAGTAAACAGTTACCGCTTTTCTGCTTTGCGTGTCACAGTTCACCAGCAAACACAAGAGTTTAGCCAATGTTGGCCTAATGGTGGCCCATGCACCGTTTAAAGTGCTGAGAAAACATTAGCTCAGAATTATTCAACCAGGTTAAACTTTCACCCAATGCTACTAGCTTAATCGTGTCCCATCGTTTACGACCCTGCACTCTAAACAATATAGGTTCTTTAAAAAGAACCCTTTAGTACAATCACCATGTAACCCAAGGAGAACCCTGCAAGGGTTCTCCTGGGGTTGCATGGTAATAGTACTGAAGGGTTCCTTCTAAAGAACCTATAATGTTTAGAGTGTGGTTCATTAGTAAAATAGCATTGGCTAAAAGTTTTGTTTTTGCGGGGAGAAACCGGCAAGTGGATCTACTGACCCAATGTTGGATCAATGTTGTAACAGCATCATATATGATGGCACAACATTTAACCAACATTTGGTCATCATGTTCACCGACTAGAAACAGCATGGTCTAGAAGGCTGTTGCACACAGCGGAAAGCACGTATCTGCTTATTTTACAATAGATACTGTCTATTGAAAGCACTGTTACACACAAGAAGTAGGCAGTGACACCAGCAAAAAGAAAGTATATAGTACTTGGTTTACAAGATAGCAGATACGGCTTTGTGGCAGCGCTGTTGCATGCAGCAAGACACGGAACGCCAGTGAAAGAGCAGTAAATGCTAAATATACCAGGGAGCAGATAATACCTTTTGACTTTGCACAGGCAGAACTGAGAGACCAGAAGTTAACGACGGACATTTGCTACAAAAAGTAAACTAATAGCTTGTCTGTCTGTGAGAACTGTGACGTATTATATTGAACAAGAGCTTGGCCCGGGGGCCTTGGTGCTTGTCGTCCGCATCGCAAAAATATCAGTTGTAGGTAGATGTTTCAGAAAATATAGGCCCTATATTTATACTCTGAATGCATTATCATCAAAAGAAATATAATACGATATATACTATATCTTGCTTTTGTATCGATCATTGGCATTTATATTGTATATGTTTATATCCCAAAATGCATTTTTCTGATCTTACACACATTCTGAAGTAGGCCTACTGCACCTGATGAAAAATGCTTGACAAAGAATCATTTTTTCATGTCTACATGTTGATATTGTAGAAGTAAATGTGCAATTATTATTTAACATTGGCCTCAATATGCCCTAATTAGCCAGGACTTTTCATAAAGTCTTGAATTTTCAATTCTTCTGCCGCAAAAAGGCTAAGGCTAACAAAATTCTTTAGAGTTGTGAAATATCAGCTTGTAATATCGCTTACTCAGCCGTGAAATCTACAGCTCCCCTAATCCATCATTATCACATGTAGAATATTGCACTTACACCAGAACCTCTTACACTAATTACGGAAATCACTTTACAGACAGTAGGCCTAAAGACCCATGAAGGCCTTCTCAACTCACTCAGGCTGAAACGGAGTTGATTGAGTGCTAGAGAAACCAGGTCAACTTTGAATCAGTATTAATTTGGATCTCAGTCACCGCCATGTTGAAAAACGTTGATTTTTCGGGTGTAACAAATACAGCAGTTCCTGGGGCCAGTTTCTGTATCGTACTTAAGTAAAAAGTGTCATCTTTGTACTTAAGTACGTTACAGAAACTGGCCCCAGGCCTCTGAGAGGTCGTCACGGCTACATCATAACAATATTGGGTCAAGACTTGGTGACATATTGATCTCCAGGCGTCGTTGACCCAATGCCTTTTACTAATATTATGATTGTCTTGAAGCGTCACATACACTTGGCCAACATTGGACTGACATCAATGTTGTTTTCACTGTGTAGTTGAGGCGAGGTGGGTTGCACGTACGTTTTATGTTGTGAATTAGGGTATTGGCGATCTCGGCCCACAGCCATCTTGAACCAAGTGACTTGGCCTCGGCCCACTTTTCCATTTGTAGAGGCAGTGTTACTGGGCCGAGGTCACCAAAGTGGGTCAAGATCACCAAATTCAAAATATTTTATGTGTGTATTTAATAAGTTCACCAAATTCAAAGAAAAGAACGTATATATAGACTACAAGTATACATTTTGTTTCAAGAAGGATATGCCTACTTTTCACATGTCAGCTTTACCCTATAAATCAGATCTTTGTAAATGAACATTTCACCTGAAGCATGTTGTTTTATTAAATGACTATAAAATGACCTAGTTCATGAAGAACTGGAGAGTAGGCCTATCCTACTTGTTTTAGCAATTTTTCCTTTTATAAGTAAGTAAGCACTCTTACATGCGGCAATTCTATCATTCCGTTAAAGCTGGCACTATTAACTAATTCCACACCATTTAAGGACCATATATAGGATTTAGGACAATTTTTTTTACCAAAAGATACACACCATGTCTTGGTACTTAAAACAACGAAGTCAACAAAACTTTTTTTTAAGAATTAACAAAAATAACCGTCAGTTAACATAGACATTATCTGGGGGGGGGGGAGCTGATCATTCTCACTAATCACCCTGACAAGCGTGGTTCATTAGCCTATAAATCCTGCAGGTCCGTGAAGATTATATTACTGCACCCTTTAAAACCTGTGGTGAACAATATTGGCGCTAACATATAAATTAACGCTTATACAGTTTTTTACTTTTCTGGTTGGTTGCTGTTGAACGCCAAGTTTTTCATATATATTACATTCATATATATTAATGTGGACCACCCTGCAATAGTAATCATCATCTGGCATGTGGTCATTTATTTATATTATGCATTGTGCTTGAAGCTTATGCAGCCGACAAATGGCGTTTGTTAAGCAAGGTGACTATTTGGCGACAAAGGCTTAATTGACAAATGCCGTGTACATCTTTTGATGATTAATCGGTTAAATATTTTGGTTATGTGTATAGCTTACAAAAAATTCTTATTTCAAAATGCAACAGTCTTCCACGTTCCATGGTTTTCAAAATCAGGTTATTCCCACCCTAATCAGTACCATATTATGCTATGGTTTACATTCCTGTGGTAACAACATAGTAGTAATTGTAATAGCTATGGAAGTATTAGTACCAAATGATCTATTTAAACAAATAAATACTTGACATTTACAGTATTGAAGGAAATAGCGCACCACCATAAATCAACAAAACAAAAATAGTTTTTAAAGACATTTATTTTCGACACAAACAAGTACTTCACCGATAAATGCTAGTAATATTATGATGTTCATTATGTACTCCACTTACATAACCATATTGCTAAATAACATATTAAATTACATCATACCCGTTGTGCAACCACTCAATTTTCATAGAGTACCGAGTACATTGACCCTTTAAGCGTTGAAATATATTTGTATAAATCATGGAGACCAAAAGGGTTTTTTCAATTTTAAATCATCATAAATGTCTTAGTCAGCTCTTTACGGTTCATTTGAATACCTATGTTATGGATCTACTAACATTAGAAATATTTTAATTCTTTCAGTGCAGGGACCGTCTTTATATGTCAGAATCTGACGTATACAGACGTCAGATTCTGACATATTAAGACGGTCCCCACACTGAAAGGGTTAACACTCAATTTTCATAGAAAATATTACCAAGTACCTCAACTAAAAACATTGCCAAGGGACAATGTTCCGGAACGTATCATCAGGAATGATAACAGATCCTGGAGGAAAGAGCGGGAACCCCAAATCTGAAAAAAATTCATGACAAAAAAGTGTGAAACCGGACTTCAGCTGAATTTTATCATGCATTCTCGATTAGTAGTTGATTTCAGTTGCCAGGTCGCCACATGAATGTACAAGGTCAGGTACAGTGTCCTGATACGACTGTAAATAATTAAGCTGACAGTTAAGGTTCATTTTAATCAGTACATTCATGCAGTGAATTGGTAGCTCAGCTCATAACTTGACTCAGAACAAAGCCTCTGCGATCCACCCAATTGGACATCAAGATTTACTTAATTTTCTCTCAATTCCATCAACTGTTTTGATGAAATAAAAAGGGTTAAGAGAATGTAAGATTCTTAGTGGGATGGTCCTCAGACTTGACCACTAAATCACAAAAAAATAAACTTAAATTTTCACCCACTTGAAGTCGTGTCTCGATACTGGGACCCACTATTCCAGGTGGGTGAGATTATTTGTGTAGTTTCAGACCAAACATTTGCAAATCTTGATGTTTAACCCTTTCAAGCCTGAGTTTACTATTGTCATCTTCATCCACTACAAGCCGCGAATTGCTGTCGCAATTCTCGACTTGTAGCGGATGAAAATGACTTGAAGTGGGTGACGAATGAAAAAATATACTGTTATTTTTAAAACAGTTCCATGAAAATTTGTGTTCTAAAACCACCAGGTTTCAGGAAATTAAACCATTCTTCAGAGATATGCGAAATGATGCTTTAATGCATCGTGAGG
Organism: Flabesymbios commensalis; assembly: GCA_964017125.1. Classification (NCBI taxonomy): domain Eukaryota; kingdom Metazoa; phylum Annelida; class Polychaeta; order Terebellida; family Flabelligeridae; genus Flabesymbios; species Flabesymbios commensalis. The sequence continues at coordinate 79,908,908 of OZ024910.1, read as the reverse complement.
GCTTGAAACACCTATTTCATCCCCAATTAGTGATTTGATAGGTTATAAAGCAGATACAAATGACAATAGGTGTGCTCAACGGGTAAAGACAAAGGAAACTCATTGAGAAACAAAAATGGAAATTTAGTATGATGAAAAAGACAATGTTAAATGATGACAACTATCCTGACAGCTGTATATGAAATGATTTCAAAATAGCACTTTTCAATATTTTTATGGCAGCTCATATCCCGCATACATGGGTGGTGTCGTATTCAGTACATGTTTTCCGTGTTTGTCGATCGTGGTTTCTTGATCTTATCCAGATTTTTTGTGATGATATCGTGCAAACTAGCCTGTAAATCAAATAAGAGATTTAGGCATCAAAACACGAGTAAATGAAAAAGTAGGACATATTCCACGGAAGTAGGACAAATACAGAAAAAATCCAGGAAAAGTAGAATAAAGGAGAACATATCCAACAAAATACATATATATGGGTATTTCCTAATTTTTGACTCAACAACTTGTCTTCAATTTTATTTTGAGTCATAGAAGTAAATGTAGATCTATCTTTAAATATGTTTAAAAAAATGAGACTATTCCATTGGCTAGATAATATTATTAAGGATATTTATAAAATATGTCAGCAGACTTTTTGAGAAGACAATTGGAGAAAAAAGTAAGAATTGCAATAGACTAATGTTCAAAGTTAGAATATTAATTAATTATTTTATACTTTTTCTTCTACTTACATAATGGTTTCTAAGTTCACAGATGACCAATCTTAGGCTGATGAACTCCTTCTCATCCAGCTCAACAATAGTCCGCCGGTAATCATCCTACAACAACAACACATCTATCATCAAAGGTTCATTATTTGAAGCGGGAAATTAAGTCAGCAGTCATTTAATTAACTCAGCAGGCATTGAAATTAAGTCAGCAGTCACTGAAATTAAGTCAGGATTCACAGAAATTGAGTCAGCAGTCACTGAAATTAAGTCAGCTGTCACGTCAGATGTCACTGAAATTAAGTCAGGATTGACAGATATTAGTCAGCAGTCACTGAAATTAAGGCAGCAGTCACTGTGAGACTAAATCATGAGTCACTGAAATTAAGTGAGCAGTCACTGAAATTAAGTCAGCTGTCACGTCAGATGTCACTGAAATTAAGTCAGGATTGACAGATATTAAGTCAGCAGTCACCGAAATTAAGGCAGCAGTCACTGTGAAACTAAATCATGAGTCACTGAAATTAAGTCAGCAGTCACTGAAATTAAATCAGCTGCCACTGAAAGTCAGCTGTCACTGAAATTAAGTCAGCAGTCACTGAAATTAAGTCAGCAGTCACTAAAATTAACAGCAGTCACTGAAGTAAAGTCAGGAGTCGATAAAATTAAGGCAGCAATCATTGAAGTGAAGTCAGCAGTCAATAAAATTAAGGCAGCAGTCACTGAAATTAAGTCAGCAGTCACTAAAATTAAGGCAGCAGTCACTGAAATTAAGTCAGCAGTCACTAAAATTAACAGCAGTCACTGAAATTAAGTCAGGAGTCACTGAAATTGATAAAAAAATTACTAGCAAATGCTCAGCTAAATACCCTTTCAGAGTGAATTAATTAAAGTCAATAATGTCCTTAAAGTTATTGGTTAAAAATTAGGTTAAAGGTCATAACCCCCAAAAGGGCACATCAACATCGCCTGAGGTATGTGTGTGCAATATGAAAATAATCCACCAAGCGCTTTCCGAGATATCGTCTGGAAACTGAAGTTATTTTAAAAACAATTATAGTCATGATTAGCGACGAAGGTTTAAAATGTTACTTACGATATGTGGGTATTTAGCTATTTTTGAGATTATCTTCCCTCTAGTGATGAAGTAACGAGAAATCTGATCTAGGTATGTCGCAGAGTCTGATTCCACTTGTCTTGCTTCCGCCAACGTGTCTTCCTGTTAAAAATAAGTCTGATCAATCTTGGTGAATCGTAAAAACCGATATGTAACTAAACTATTACTGACACGAGAGACTTTAAAAAAACAGAGGTAGAAATACCTTTTATAAAAAAACACACCAGGCCGGTAATTAAACTTCTATATTGCTTATTAAGGCGGGAAAAAATTGACCAATCAGAGTTTCATAGTAAAATATTTTACAAGCACACACCAATTACCATGAATGCGGAGGGAATGAAGTGTGGTTAAGCTTGCTAACGTACACTTGACTGCATTCCAGGAAAAATACCTAGGGAAATCTTACAGTCCGATAGGCTGGAAATTACATAATCGGGTCCTAGATAGCACCTCCTTAGAATGTATTGAAACTGACAGAAAATAAGGTTTAGGCCATTTATTGGATTCTTTAGCCTTTCAACCACCAAATTATTTACCGTATATCCCCGCGTATAGTGCGACGCCATGTATAATACGAGTTAAGATTTGAGGCCTAGGATGACCTGAAAAACGTCTACCCCTCTGTATAATACGACCTCAAATTTTGGATGTCGGCAGCGTCCCGGTCGGCAGCGTTCCGGGCCATTTAAATGTGAGGCATGGATATTATCTTATACTAATATATAGCGCTGTGACACCTGCATAGACGATGCTCGATGACGGGAACAGCGGCAAAGGTACAGCTCTACAAAACCAAAGGGCAGTATCTGCTTACTTGTAAAGTAAGCAGATACTGTATTTCCATTTTCCACGGCAGAGTGGATGTCATCGGGACTGTCTCGATGGGCAGACATTCTGAGGCCTGCATAGGCTACATATATATACACACAGATTTTAAAATACCCGTATTTATATTTCGCCGACAAATTTATATTATTTTAATTTATCTATTACAAAGACCATATTTTAACATCGTCGTGCTCAAATGAGAACATTCCAAGATGCAATGTGATTGTAAAACATTTGCAGACTAGCCGCATTGTCTAGACACAAGAGGTGTTTGGTTGTATAAGGTGTCAGGGTGCAATAACACAGCAGCGCTTCATCAACTACAGCTAACAGATACCACCATTTGCTCAATACCGTATCAGCCGCGGCAACAGCGGTAGGTGTTAATGTTATCCCAGCAATATGGACATTCTGAGGCCTACATGTATAGAATTTGCGATAGGAGATATAAACAGTGATATCCTGTTATATTTCATCAACGCATTCTCTCATTCCAATAGGAAAATATCATGTTCAGATTTGTCGTACACAATAGAACACGCCCATATGAAAGGCAACTTAGATTAAATCATTATTAATATAAATGAACAGGTCAGGAGTGTGAATTGGTTGCAGACTAACGACGTCATATATCTGCCCGTGGTTGTCAAACGTGCCACGCGCGTCGGCGGGAATGTGAGACGGGGGCTCCCAGCAAACACGACACATTCACCCAATGCTGGTACAGTGTTGTGCCAGCATCGCTGACGGTGGCCCAACATTGTATCAGCACTGGGTGAACGTCTCTTGTTTGCTACTAGTTGGAAAGGAACAGTCTTGTTGTATCGTGTGTATAGGCCTGCTTACCATACAAGCCGACTAGCCTACGTTTCTGAACGCTAGAAAACTTACCGCTGAACTACCGCTACAGAGCTAAAAAATTGTATTAAATTCTACATCTATGTATAATACGAGGTGCCTTTTTCTGACATGAATAGCTAAGAAAAAACATCGCATTTTACACGGGTATATACGGTAATAGGAATTTTCACCCATTTGAAGTTGTGTCTTGATGATGCGATCCACAACTTCAAGTGAGTGAAAATTAATAAACTAGACAAATCAGGGTAATTTTTTTTCAAATCTTGCTGATTTTTGTCACATTTTTTCTTTAACATGTTTAAAAGGGGGTACTTGATATGCTGATAAAAAATGACTATAATTGGGATCGGCTGGTAAATATATAACTGGTCTTTATAGGCTAAATCTAAATGCTTTATCAATGTAAGACTGCACTTTTCTTCACAAAGTGGACAACGCACCTGTATAGAAACACCAAAGTTATTGCCATCTTCTATTCTAGGAATCATATATGTAATCCACATCTTTATCTGCAAAAAAAAGAACATTATATGATTGTTGTTTATGAGCTCGAATACAAAATCATTGGGAAAATCATAATTCAGACTTGTTCCCACTTCATGTAAGATCAAAATTGACTATCCTAATCAGTCTTCAATGAAAAAAGATAGTTATAACACATTGCTACATGTAGCTCTTTTTTAAAAAAAGTCTCAAATATCACACTTTAGAACATAGACAATATAACAAATTCAATGTGCTTTTTTCACCTTGAGATTTTTGTGCTTGAAGAAATGAATTTACAGACTGAAAGCAGCCAAAGACGTGTAGATTAGCCCGTTAACCCTTGTGCTGGTGAAGTGTTTGTATTTATTTTTCATTCATTTAAAGCTGGAATTGCACACAATCTCCAGCTACAAATGATGGAAAAATATCACTATTTATGGGAAGTAGACACCTTTCAAATTGAAAAAAATAATAACAGGACTTCTCCCACAAAATATTTTATGGATTTCAGTGGTATTTTATTCTGATAGTAACTTTCTTGAAAACCTCTATATACAGTCCAAGGGCTTAACCCTCGAAGAGCTGAATTTTTTTGTTTAACCCATGGAGACTAAATGTTTTTTCAATTTGAAACTATCATATCAATGTCTTAGTTAGCTCTCACTGCTTCATTTGAAAACCCATGTTATGTGCCTACGGCCACTACAAATATTTTATTTCTTACAGTGCGGGGATCGACTTCAAATGTCAGAATCTGACTTTTGAAGTCAGTCCCCGCTCTGTAAGGGTTAAAAGTTAGCATGATGGTGTTTATATACAGTCGTAGCAGCACAAGGATTAACTCCCATCCTGCTAAGTTATTTTATTTAATTTTTCACCCTCTGGAAGTTGTGGGTCGCAGTAGCTACAGCGACCCACAACTCCAAGTGGCTGAAAATTAGTCATATTTGTTTAATTTTAGCACATTTTTTTTTACAAATTTTGATGTTTAGACAAGCATTGCATTCCCAATAAGTCATTTGGTTGACTAATATAACATATTAAAACTGACAAAAGCTGTTATTAGCAGGCAAAGGGTTAATAATTAAGATGCTGGTGCTTAGGCCACATTTTTTTTATTAATTGGTTCTCAAGAATTTTTATTCAAAATTCAGAGCGGACGGTCGGGAAAAAATGTATATTTTTTTATTTGATTTTGTAATGACAGACTTACACAAAAAACATTTTTTTTTTGTTTTTACTTATTTTATCTAAAACAAATGCATAATTTATATTATTATTTATATCAATGAATAAGGGGTCGGCGGTATAATAAAATAAAAAAAATTAAAAATTTAATTTTTTTTTATTTTTATTTTTCATTATCGTGACTCAGTGGTCTTGAGAACCAATTAATCACCGAACTCTCGCCTTACCGTGTTGGCGTGATCCACCAGTCGTCTTATGTTAGGCTTCACGATGTCAATCATTTCCAGCAGCTGTAAGTTACAATGCACAGGTCCTGTTGGCAGCACACTCATCTTATTCCCTAGAATTGACATAATCATGATTATTACCAATGTGCAGCAATCAGGGTGCAATTTGTTTTAAAAATATTTTGTGGTGATTTGCACTCAAGCACCACATTGATTGGATTTTTTCTATCATTGAAGAAGAAATATTTGCTAATCACTTCCATATTTGTTTAGTAACTGGCCAAAATTGCATAGGTTTTCACTATACGATACTGAGCAAATTGCAACCTGGCACTGTCACATATTCGAGCTGTGAGGCGTAAATGGTCAGCAGTCCATTAACGGCCCATCATTTGAGCCCTGCTGCACAAATCTATGTTTAACACTTACGATACCAACGCAATTTCCAGCTCCAAATGACGAAAAATAATTATATTCAAGAAAAAATATACAGAATGTAATTATTAGATCAAAGGGACCCCTTGGTATGATACCTTTTTAATTTTGTCAATTTTGACAATTTAATTTATATGAAGCTATATAGCCTACTGATCTTAACTAAAAATACAAAAAATTTGAAAAAACAATTTCAAAGCTTCGAAAAAGAGTGAAAGAGTTATATTTCCAGGTCGTATATTGCCATGTAAACAAAACAAGTCAGCAATATACAGCACTTTACACCACATATTCCCACGTCTTGGACGATCAGATCAAAGCAATTGCCGCTAATGGTGTCTAATAGTCAGGACATGGGGGGACACGCCTGCAACACTGATTGTCTGCCAAACGCTGGGCCGACGGCATCAACTTGTAACCCAATGCTGTAGGAACATTCAGCGGTCCTTTAGCAAGCAGGGTTCACCACAGTGCCGGAATTGCCGGCTGCCCGACCGAATGAAATAATAAAAAAAATTATTATTTTTTTTTTAGTCCCGTTTTGTGGTGTCCTTCCATTTGCGGCATTTTAAAGATGGCTAACTGACAGTGACTGATTTTGTAATTTATTGGCTTTTAGTATCAGTTGTTCATCAGATGAGCATTTTTTTAAGAAAAAACGTGCCAGATATTACTTAGTGGGCAACCACACATGCTGCAAATTTTATGCAGCAGTGTAAGGGTTAAGCTGCTCGGATGATTTTTTTTCTGTAGGGAACCCTGAGCAAGTGTTTAGGAATACGAAAAGTTTGTTTAGGTTTTGAGTGGATTCATAGAAATGTTGATGAAAAATATTTTTTAAAATCTAAAAACTCTGAAAAAAAAATCAAGATCTGGGGGATACACTACTGCATTACAAAGCTAAAAACGAAAATTGATGTTATCCCAAGGAGCTGCTTTAACTAAGCATCTACAACAAAACATTTTAGCAATTCGAGTTGAATTTATTGGGCTGAAACTTGCTTGAAAGCGGATATATAAGGTTCCGGCAGCATTGGGGTTAACAAAGATAACAAGAGCATACTGAACGTACCAACATAAGCTCAACATTCCGTGTTGGCTAGAAAAATATAAAACATTAATAGGAAGAGTAGCCAAAAGTCTATTGAATATAAATAATACTCAACCGCTGCAACAATTAAGAGAGCAAAACTTTAATCAGTCAAATTTAACATGAAAAGGACACATAAATGTTAGAAAAGTACCTGATGAAATGTCATTTTCTACTTCTTCCAATTTTCTTTTCTTTGTTGTGTGCTGAACAATCAAAATCAGTGAAATTGGTTATGTAATGACAAATTTTTAATGTTTAAATCAAATTGAAATTTAATCTCTTAATCTTGTTACAAGACATGTGAGATATGCGAGATATAATTATGTGAGATATATACATTATCATTTGTTTACCAGGAAGGCATACAGTAAAATTACAACAATTTTCTTGTATCCGTTCACATTCTTAACGATAATTTGTATGAGTTTAGATAGTTTCAGTAATTTAGTTCCACTAGCATCCATAACATGATTAAAAGTACAAATCAAGGGATGTGTGAATATTCGTTTGCCTAGTAATAACTGCTCGGCAAAGATAGGACATTATAATACATAATGGAACTTGTCTCCCACTTTTTCAACAGGGAGCTTATGATTTCGAAATTTAAATTTACGAGGCGGAATCCAGAGTGCTGGTGGTAATTAGATATTTTTTTCTTTAAAAATTCAGTTTAAACATTCTGAAGTTAATGGATTTGGGGCTATTAGGTGCTGGTGGCAGACTGATTACCAGTAGATAATTATTTCTTTAAAAATTTAGTTTAAACAATCTGAAGTTAATGGATTTGGGGCTATTATCAATGTCTTGAGTTCCATTGCTGTATAAACTGATCTCGGAGGCACAGTAAAATATTATTCTTAAAGAGGTCTATTCCAGTCAAAATAGTTTGGCTTTGTCAGACCCCAAGAAACCACAATCACATAGTATTTTCTTAACAAATAATATCCACGGAGATATTAGATATTATTTGTGTGTAAACTATATATAAACTTGTAAATAAAAGATGATAACTTCCTAGTCTGGCATCCAATTAATCTACTCCACTACCTATTTAATAATTCTACACTTAACACATGAACTGAACTAAGCGTTATTTCACCCATTCCACTGTATACCATATTTGTGTATGTACATTTATTTAAAGATAATATATATTTACAAAATTTTAAGTGCAATCATTCAATTACTGTAGAATCTTCAATTCTCCACGTTTCTGCCCCGTACATAATTACTGGGATCATGAGTATATGGAATAGCTGTAGCTGGATGTCAATGGGTAGAGCTAACTGTTAAGGTGCTAACCCTTTCAAGCCTGAATTTACCATTGTCATCTTAATCCATTATAAGCCGCGAATTTCAGCCATTGACATTAGGATTTTTTTATACTAGACAACAGGGCAGGTAAACTGTGATTTTTGTCTGCTCTGGTGACTTTTAACTGGACATGAGAGTGGTACGTAGGGCTACAACTATGAAAACTTTACCCGACCATCGGGCGGGTGATGTGGACAGTTTATCCACAGTTTATCGTTAATATCAATGGCTGGATTTGCTGCCGCACTTCTCGACTTGTTGTGGATGAAGATGATTTGCAGTGGTTGGAAAAGTAAAGAAAATGGCCATGTACCTGCATTGGTAAACCAGTTTCATGGACATTTTCGTTCTAAAACTCTTGGTTGTAGGAAAATTAAGTCTGTTTTCAGAGACGTAAAATGATGCTTTAATGCATCGTGAGGGCTTAAAGGTGTTAAGGTGATCAATATGTTGAGTTATATTTTTGATAAATAGCATAATATTATGAAAGCACACGGTTCAACGTAATAAGAGCTTCCATTAACCCTTCATTAGCTAAGTTAACCCTTTAAGTCCTCAGAATGCATTAACCCTTTCACCACTGAAGCCCGTTTTTATGTGCTGAATGCCATAGCATTCGGCACATAAAAACGGGCTTCAGTGGTGAAAGGGTTAAAGCATCAATTAACATCCCTGAAAACAGACTTCATTTTCCTACAACCAAGGCTTTTAGAATGAAAATTTCCATGAAACTGGCTTAGCAATGCATGGCAATTTTCTTTGATTTTTAAACCACATCCAATCATCCTCATCCACTACAAGCAGGGGCACTCGTCCGGGAAGCTAAAGGGGGCCAATTTTGAGGCCTGATAACTTTAATCATAATCAGCTAATAAAACATATTATGACTATAGCAAGAAAATAAATGTTGCAGAGTAAGCATATGATGATGCATACTTTCACACATTTTACCATTTCCATAGAGCACTTACCTCAGCACCATTATCAGTAGTCTCATCTGGCACGGGAATGTTTATCTTCTGATGAATTCTATCTATACGGCTGATCAGGAACCTGTCGGACTGCGAGCAAAGCAACAATAACAACATTTGTATTATTCAGATGACAAAATGCTTTGCAAAGTTTAAATTGTGAAATATTCAACAGTGGAGAAAATAGGTTAACATAGTAAATGGTTTATAGAACCATTAAAAATAAATTATTTTAATAAAATGCTTAATAATGTCTTATTTAACACAAGTATAAAATGGTAACGATTCGTGCTATAGCGGATAATTACTGTATATATAATAATCATATTATACTAAAAGTCAAAAATGTGTTTTCTTTATAGATGATCCATTTTGACTTAAGTATGTTTAAGTCATAACTAGAAAAAGTAGTTTATAACTACGACAACATGAAAGCACCATACTCATTTAAAAGCATATTTAGGAACCTAATTATACTTCTGATAAATTATAATTACAAGGGGATCAACAAAAAGACACACAATAAATATGCCATCTGATGACAAGAAGAGGTGATGTTTATAGATTTGTTTTACCTTTTTACCACCAGCTGCTCAACCCTTACAGCAATGAAATATTTTTATATAAACCAAGTGTCCAAAGAATTTTTTTTTTCAATTTGAAATCATCATAAAGTGACTACTTTCCGATTCACTCGAATACCGGTTCCTTATATCATGGGTCTAAGGCTATTATAAATATTCAACTATTTCATTGCGGGGACCATCTTTAGAATATCAGATTCTAACGTCAACAGACCGAATTTAGAAGATGTCAGATAAAGACGGTCCCCGCACCGAAAGGGTTAGTCACACAATTCACGACTGAATTGATTTTAATCATTTGATTAAAATATATATAATAACAGCTTTGTGTCCTACTCTAGAAGTACAAACAAATATCTTACCTCTAGAAGTTGGTTTAAAAGTAGTACAGTCTCTGGAAATGTAGTTCGAACCAAAATTTCAGCCTACAAATATATATGTAAAGCTCAGCACCATATTCATGATGTAACATAATTTTTACTGGGAATTAGCATGATGTGGAAAAATCAGGTAGTTGGGCTAGATATCAATTATCTTATTATGTTTTACCAGTAGATATAATCCAAATACAATAATGTTGAATCGCAATAAAAAAAAAATGGTTCAGATATTTTTATTCAACTTTTCATTAAACTGAGCACTACAAACGAATGTTTGGATCTGAAATTAAAATAAATTGATGGATTCTAATTTCTGTACTAAAAAAAATTTTTTATACTGCAGTTTCTACAGTGCAAAATTTGAAATATGATTAAACTTGACACCTTACATGAAAATAAGAATCTGGGCAATTAAAAAACTGAAATTTAGTTAGTGGAAGACACTGGTCATACTAACCTCTTTCTTTGTTTTTTCTTTGAATCTGTCGAGCTGAAACAAAAACAGTAGATGATTATATAAAATGTAGTTCATGCTTGCAAGAAGTGATTACTACACACAATCATCTAGAAAATTTTATGATAATGCAGTATATTATTCAAGGACTTAGCCAGAGACCCGTCAAGCCGTCTTTTGGACGACCTATTTTCAGCCTGGACATAGAAAAATATTGCCAACTCCTACCAAATTGCATTGTGGGAGGACCCCAGACCCCGCCCTGGTCCAACAATAAGTCAATTTGGACTCCCTTTTATCATTTCCTGGCTAAGTCCTTGATATTATCCATCAGATTTTTTTAATTTTTCATTATTGATTTTACAATATATTCAGTTATGATAAAAAATGATGAGTTTCTATTGTGTAGGCCTATGTCAGTGTTTGAGAAACAATTCCATAATCACCGCTCTTGGATTTATCTGTGGGCCTTGCATGGGCAAATTATAGATTAGGTGCATTTATTACAGAATCTGCCACTAATTAAAAATATGGTAACATAAAATTGTTTAAAGTCAATTTCAAAACTTCTAAGACCTAAATAAAGAGTTTCAGATTCCATGGATGCTAATACTTCTACATTCCACGACGTTCAATATGTATAGAGAACAAGAGCTTGCTCTAAAGTAGCCTGCTGCCTGGAAAAGCTATAATTTCTGGATTTTGTTTAGGCTGTGGCTAATGTTATTTGATTATTTGTCCTCTGTGCAACCTTGTTTCCGGAATGATTGACACAGCACCACACCACCCTCAATAACTGCCCCAGTAATTTGTACCCTTTTGAAAAAGCTAGAGCTACATAGCCTTGAAGCGAGCCATGGCATAGGGAATATCCTGGCTTTTTGCAGTGTGTGTATGGAAACCAGCGACATCAAATTGAAGTCGCTGGCTCATTGTATATTGTTCAGAGCTGAAGTCGGTATATTCCCTATGGCTCACTTCGAGGCCATTCAGCTCAAAGCGAGGAATAGTATTGTTTTCAGGGCTGCCACTAAATCTGCTTATGGATAGCCAGCAAACATACGACACATCGAAGTGTCATGTTTGCTGGCTAGTCACTCCCAGGTTTTATTATTTTATCTGATTAGATAGCATGGTGCACATTCTGCTCGTCTTTTTCGCGTTTTTCCATTTTCATCTGATACAACATTTTATTGCTCAGTGAAATGTGATTCAATAACAGTGAATAATTAATTATTTCAAAGAAGGTAAATATAATCTCAAGAAAATTTCCTCAAAACACTACTTGACTTGAGTTGGCTATCCTTCAGTGTGAGTGATAAAAATGCAAAATTCTGGCCGTCAACACTAATTTATTGTTGATTAATTCTGACCCTGAATGGTCAACTCCGGTTGAGGAGCGAGTACGCATTTTAAATGGTCAATTTTAAGAGGAAAAAAAAAGAATTTGTGTCCCCGCTAATTTATCTTTTTTAAATTTCAAACCACTTGAAGCTATGTTTTGCTACCAGAAAAACATAAATTCAAGTGGGTAAAAATGATTAATATTTATTCAATTTCAGACCAAAAATTTGCAATTTTTTATGTTTTAAAATTTTGTTCTCAATAACTGTGATTTACCCCCGGGGATTTACCCTGCTGTCTGGGTCCGTTCAACAATTACTTAACACTTTTTTGGCCGATTTTAGACCCCCCCTTCATAACGCTTTTAACTTTATGTTCCTAAACGCATCATTAACCTCCCCTTCAGCCTACATAATTGTTGAACGGCCCCTTTATATTTAGGCAGTGGCTAATTGTATGTGAATCTTTAAATTGTAACTCTATGCCTATGGACAACCTTGTTTACGAAATGACTGGATCCCACTGACTGCAATTATACTTCTGCCATGCGGATAGCCACTCCCTTATATTTAACCTGCTGATAAAACAAATTAAAAAACAACTACCGGCAGAGCACAAATCAAGGTTTGGATTTTGGGGGGAACTGTCCCCCCCTGGAGATATTCTTGGGGGTGATTTTTCACTCAAAGGAGGGAATATCCCTCTTTGTAATTTTTTTTTGAGGGGGGAGTTTTCAGGGTGCCACACTAAAAAATCAACTAGGCCAATGTGATTGCAAAAAAATTAAGTGTTGTTTTCATATTAGATGACACCCCAGATGCATAATTATTTCGGCCAAATTAGAACAAAGACAAAATTCATTTTTTCCAAGAACTATCAGAGACTGGAATTCACTCCCAAACAACCTCAGGAAGGATACTAAATTAGACTCTTTCAAGAGAAATTTAAATTCCATACCAGATCAGCCAGGCCCCAGGTCTAGGCACCACTAAATGTCGCTACTTTCCGGCACACCTTTCTACCACAGCGAGATACCCGAATGGGGTTTTGCTGTGAAATATATACAGATGGTCATGCAGGGGTCATGAGTAGATCTACAAATTATGTTGATGACCAGTGTACTTTGATAAAGTTTTTAAAACTCCACTATGTGCCTGACTATGTGCCGCTTGGCCAGCCAACTTTGCCTGCCTGGGCCAGCAGTGTGTTTGAACTTTGAACTTTGAACTTTGAAATTATATCCAGCAGCACCTCCAATTTGGAGTATCAGGCTGGAGGGGGGAAAGGGCTGGTGGATTTAGTCAACCAGTTGACTCTTGAACGCTGCCACAGTTTTTGATTCTATGGCAGCTGCCGGGAGAGAATTCCAATCAGGGATAGTTCGATGCCAAAAAGAATTTTGTCCCAGTGTGGTGTTAGCTCTAAGATGTTTATAGGCCTGATTGTGCCCACCACGTGTTCTTCTGTCCGCTGGGATTAAACGGTCATTGATAGGAATTTCGACTAGCTCATTTAAAATTTTGAACATGCTTACAAGTCTAGAATTTTTACGTCTTGTTTTCAAATCAGTCCAGCCCAGGTTCTGAATGAGAGATGTCACACTGGCTGTTTGTCTATAATTTTGGGTGACAAATCTTGCTGCTGATCTTTGAATTTTTTCTAATTTATCAATATCTTTTTGTCTAAAGGGGTCCCAAACTGCTGAAGAGTATTCTAAAGACGATCTGACCAGGGAGAAATAGGCAGTCTCCCTTAGTTTAGGGGGACATGCCTTCAGGTTCCTCCGAAGGAAGCCCAGAGTGGAATTTGCTTTACTTGTAATTTTGTTAATGTGGGCCTCCCATTCCAGGGTCTCACTAAGGCAAACACCAAGATATGGTGTTGATGGAACGTTCGCTAGTGTTTCACCTTTAAGGGTGTACTCAAATTCCAGGTTTTTTGATTTCGGCCTGGACACCCTCAGGACCGAGCATTTCGAGGGGTTGAAACACATCCCCCATCGATCTGCCCAGTCCTGTAACGCAGATAGGTCTCTCTGCAGCTGCTCCTGATCTGCTCGACATTTTATCGGGCGATACAGGAGGCAGTCATCTGCAAAGAGACGAACCTGCGAGGAGACCGTGGAAGGGAGGTCATTAATATAAGTCAAAAAGAGTAGGGGTCCGAGAACAGTACCCTGGGGCACACCGGACCTCACGCGAGCTGATTCTGAAGAGCTGCCATCAACTACTACTTTTTGGGTTCTATTGGTCAGAAAATTTTGAATCCAATTAAGAGTTGTTCCCCGAATTCCATAGTGGTCAAGTTTGTGCAAGAGGCGTTGGTGGGGGACAACATCAAAGGCCTTACTAAAATCCAAGACAACAACATCTGTTTGTGTCTTGCTCTCAAAATTTTGAATAAATTCATCAGTTGTAATCAAAAGCTGGCTTTCGCATGAATGTTTTGATCGAAAGCCATGCTGTACAGGTGTTAAAATTTTGTTTTCCGAAAAATGGGACATAATTTGTTTACAAATGATGTGTTCGAGTAATTTGGCACAAACACATGTGAGGGATATCGGCCTGTAGTTTGCCGGAGAGTGCCGATCCCCTTTTTTGAAGACTGGGGCAACATTAGCCTCTACCCAGTCATCTGGTAATTTGCCCGTCTGTAGAGATTGGTCGAAAATAATTTTAAGAAAGGGAGATATTTCGTTGGCAGCATTCTTCAGAATTAAGTTCGGGAGTTCGTCCGGTCCAGATGCCTTTCCGCCGTTTAAACCCTCAAGTAATTTAGTTACACCTTGAACGGTAATTTCGAATTTAGGCATTTCAGTATTCGGTGGTCCTGTTAATTTAGGTATATTCGTTGTGTCTTCCGAGGTAAAAACTGAGCAAAATTGGTTGTTTAGTATTTCGGCCTTACGTCTGCTATCTGAATGCAGCTGACCGTTTTCCTTCAAGGGAGAGACACCATTTCCATCCTGACGTTTAGATTTAATATACCGCCAGAGTGGTTTTGAATTTTTTTGTTCTAAAGATTCAGAAAGTTTGTTTTTCAAAAAAGACCACCTGGCAGACCTGATGGCACGCTGGGTCTGCCGTTTACATAATTTATATTTTGCCCAAAGGTCAGCTTTATTCGTACGCTTGGCTCTGCTATATAAAGATGCTTTTTTCCGAATAGATGCAAGGAGTGATTTGGATAGCCAAGGTAGATTTTCCCGAGGGGACGTCATTTTAGTTGGTATAAATTTGTTCAGGCATTGATTTAGGATGGATTTAAGTTTCAACCAATTTTCATTAACAGAACAGCTGGGACTGTTTTCTGAAAAGGAGGTCCAGCAGCTCCTAATTTGTTGCCTGATAGCTTCCCAATTAGCCTTTTTGAACTGACGCACTGGGCGGGGTTTTGTACGACGGTAGGGTGGGTCAATATCCAGTTCGGTCACAACAGCACAGTGATCCGAGATTCCAGGTACACTATGAGAAGATTTTATCAAACCAGGTTTATTTGTGATCAGGAGGTCCAAAATATTTTCTTCTCTAGTTGGTTCTTTATGAATTTGGGCCAAGGCATGTGTATCTAGGCTTGACAAAAGCAGCTCGCATTGTGATTTGTTTGCTGCTTTAGGATTTACTACTCCATTGTCCCAGTCAATACCAGGCAGGTTAAAATCACCTCCCAGGACAATGGTCTGATTTAAATTTTTTGGCATGAGGTCTAAAGATTTCACAAGTTCTTCTGAAGTACTAATTTTGGAGTCAGGAGGTCTATAAAAACACCCGAGGGTTAAAGATTTTGATGCCGATATCTGAACTTTAGCCCATAAAATTTCACAGTTGGTTTCTAAATCAGGGAGGAGGGTCATGTCATAATGTTTTCTGACAGCAATAAAGACTCCTCCTCCTCGGGCTTTCGAATTTCGATCTTTACGCAAAACTTGGTATTCAGGAGGGAAAATTTCACTGGTAGTGGTATCCTTGTCAAGCCAAGATTCAGTGCCGAGGATACAATCAGGTTGGTAGTAATTTACAGATGCTAGAAAATTTGCTACTTTCCCCTTTAGGCTTCTGCAATTTATTAATAAAGTACGCCAGTTTCTTTGACGGTTTTTAGGCCTAAAGGGGGGAATTGGACTACTGTGCTGTGTGGGAGCGAAATCTGAATTCGGTGAATTGACGTTCTCAGAGCCACTAAAATTTAGATTGTCAAAATTATTTGTGGTTTCAATTTCAAACGAATGGAATAAATTTCGATCAAAATTTGGATGATTGCATCGACAGCATATCCACGAGACGTTTGTTGTGGAATATGCCAGGAAGGTGAAAGATCCCATGTCGACACAATCTTTGTGAAACCACACATCACAACTATCACAGCAAATTCCACGCTGCTCCCATGTGACCGGGTCTTCGCAATAGCCACATGGGAAGATCGATGACAAATTTAAGCTCCCAGACATGGGAGGACCTGGATTAAGTTCAACCTGGCCAGAAAGTAAAATTAAAAATAAGGCTGAACCAAAATCTAATTTAGGTGGGCTGAGCTGATTTGATCCTAGACTAGGACATAGCCTGAAAATAGGTTTTACCCCACGAAAAATGCGAGAATTGAGAAAAACATGAACATGTATTGCCGGGGGGCCGAAATCAAGTACCGGTGATGTAAAAAGAATATCATGTTCCCTGTACAGAGTGTAATCATGGAGAAAGGGGATTTCGTGAGGGTAATTCACACCTCTAATGTCCTCTGACTCAATTCGAGTGAGGACTAAACTGGCTGCAAACACAACCAGAAAATGTTTCATGACGGTGGTGATGTTTACATATTGAGCCGCCATTTTGTTTTTGGGTGTCATGTGATCACACGCTGTACAGTTCAAAATGAGCCAGCGAAAATCGTATCAATTAAAGACCAAAAATTTACAGCTTTAGGATCGAAAAAATAATCTAATTTGTTAATTTATAGCTTCTACGCAGGTTTAATAATTTAGATTAAACAAGGGAGCAACGGTCAAGTGGTTCTAAATAGTGAAAAAAAAGGATAAATTTGATGAGTCAACCGGGAGATGTCTGATCTTATCGAGCCTCGTTTGAAAGCAGGTAGCTATATTGTTCGATCACCTGCGAGTGTTTTTTAAACATCTGTGTTTGCTGGGTGCCACCCAGCAAACACAAACGTTTAACAAATACTATTTTGATGTTGGGCCAGCGCCGTAGACAATTGGTCAACATCAAGCCAGCATTTAAATGAGAGGAGATATTGAGGCACATGATGTGCCCACAATTAAACAATAGTCGGCTGAATGTTACAGTTGAAATAAAACATGGACAGCGTGAACAGACAGCTGGACACACAGAAGTGTGACGTCATAATCGAAACACCAGCACTGACCACACAAGGAACAAACACATCCCCACTATGCTTCCGCACCAGGCACGTTTATTAGGGATAACAGGGTAGATACAATCTTGGTATCAAGATAAACTAAACATGATTCTACTCTATGACACAATTATCTGAAGCGCATGCTTTTCATCAATTTCTCAGTCAATTCTAAACCGATTTCCTATAAACATGATAAATTTTGCACAGGACATTTTCAAGTCATGTCCCAACATCGGTAAAAATTTCGCAAAATTATATTCAATATTTCAAAAGTTATAATAATTCCAGAATCAGCGTAATGGGTTTATAGAGTGACGTCATATTTTCAATTTAGTACATGTCAAATGGTCTAACTTTCACAATTCTTCATATAACTTCACAAAATTTTTAACGATGGTAGGACATGACCAGGAAATGTCCTGTGCAAAATTTCAAGGAAATCAGTTCAGAATTGACGAAGAAATCGATGAAAAGCAAGCACTCCAGATAATTGTGTCATAGAATATACATCAAACAGATGTTGTGCCCAAGGAGGCCAGGAAATGGTGCGTGATATTCCGCACATATGATAACTGATGTGCGGGATCTGAGTAAAAACAGCGGGTATCCCGCATTTGCGCACCTTAATTTGTGCCCTGTACTGGTATGTGTATAGTGGTGATTAGTGGTGAAACATTATTCTGTAGTGTCAGCAACAAGAATGATTGATTGATTCAAAACTCAAGCAGCCTTTCAGCTTATTGACGAGCATCACTGTGTTAATACAGGAAATCAACTCTCCCTAAAAAGAGGAGCACACCCTCCAATTATAATTCATATCCCGATAAGAACAGTCCTTACATTTCATACAGATCAATTTATAATTATTGGTAAACAATGCATGAAATGGAAATGAAAGGGATACATTGTACACAAAATTATCACTGACACTGCTACAGTGCTACCGCTACATGAAAATCTTATTGTGTAACAGTACAGCGCCTGTTCACACACTGACAGACTGACTGTCTGTGAGTGTGACATGCCACATGGCGATTGCGCAATTCATTCATGGGACTGGTCACTGCCATTCGCCCATTGCATTTGCATGGCATTGGATCAATGCGAGTGTGACATGATATGAAATGTGAATTGAAAGGTCACTTCTAGACTATCAGACATTTGCTCAACAATTGTAACGTTATACCACTCTGGCGGCGATAATACTAATAGAACTAGAAGCATTTGCCAATTAATTCGTATGAGCGATAATAAGTCACTGCGACTGAGCTGGCGATGCGGTGAAAACGTGTAATTTTTTCATGTGATGTAGTCTACCTCTTCAATGTGTTCCGACATTTTTAGCTGTTTAAAACTAGTCTTCGATCTTTATTTGATGTTAATTTGATTTAGCGGCTATTGACGAGTATAAGCAGCCGTGTTATCCACAGAAAAAGCGCCCGGATTTCCAAATATGAATGTATTTTTTCTTGTTTTAAAAATAAAATCATCCATGTGCGACATAAAACTTCCGGTTGGTAAAATATTCAGATCCAAGGAAAGTGAAAGGTTTAAATTGTAACAGCCGTATATACGAACACTCTTATTCACCAGGTGGCTCTGGAGCCAACGTCTGCACAGCACCACTAATAGTGAGGGCTTAGGGACAAATTTGACTTTGACTTGGTACTCCAGCAGCACCTCCTTTTGGAGTATCAGGCTGGAGGGGGGAAAGGGATGGTGGACTTAATCAACCAGCTGACTCTTGAACGCTGCCACAGTTTTTGATTCTATGGCAGCTGCCGGAAGAGAATTCCAATCAGGGATAGTTCAATGCCAAAAAGAATTTTGTCCCAGTGTGGTGTTAGTTCTAAGATGTTTATAGGCCTGATTGTGCCCACCACGTGTTCTTCTGTCCGCTGGGATTAAACGGTCATTGATAGGAATTTCGACTAGCTCATTAAAATTTTGAACATGCTTACAAGTCTAGAATTTTTACGTCTTGTTTTCAAGTCAGTCCAGCCCAGGTTCTGAATGAGAGATGTCACACTGGCTGTTTGTCTATAGTTTTGGGTGACAAATCTTGCTGCTGATCTTTGAATTTTTTCTAATTTATCAATATCTTTTTGTCTAAAGGGGTCCCAAACTGCTGAAGAATATTCTAAGGATGATCTGACCAGGGAGAAATAGGCAGTCTCCCTCAGTTTAGGGGGACATGCTTTCAGGTTCCTCCGAAGGAAGCCCAGAGTGGAATTTGCTGATGATTCACCGAGTAGCTGTCCTTTGAGGGCTGAATCCGCATCTTCTATGCTGACTAAACACTCCAGCAACATTCTGTGTTTTTCTGTTGTTGTTTTCTCTTCAAATCGCACTGGCTCTTTAGTTGTTGCTCTTTTTCTTTTCAATCCGATGGCTGTCAGTTGTTTCCCTTTAGGTCTTCCTCTGGTATTCATCTTGGGTGGCAGTGTCAAATTGAAATTGTCAGTCTCTTGTGTTGTCATTTCTTCTACTGTTGTATTTTCTGCTTGTTTGGAGATTGTATCTTCAGAGTTGTTTTTCCCACTATTGTTGTCCGTTTCAGTTCTTGTTTCGCAGTCCAATCTTGCTATTCCGAGGAGATCACCAGTGCCTTCAATTTCGGGAGCGTCTTCTACTATGTCTATCAGGGTTCTTGCTGCGGGTAGGCTACACGTTGAGGTTGTGCTTGGATGACTTCTACAACAGTTGCTGTTTTTCCTTCTTCCCAGAGTGCTGCGAGCTTGTTGAGGACTGCCAATCGACTCCTGTATTCATCAGTTCCCACTTCTGCCATCATGCTGGCTATCTTGTTCCCGACACGCTGTGCTTCTTTGACCCATTGTGGGTCTTCGTTTTCGTTTGCTGTTGTTGGTGTATCTATGCGTCTTATTGGAGTAGCCATTGTTCTTTCTCGAGCTGCTGGAGTCTCTGCTATATTTTCAATGGTTTTCCTGTAGGTTGTTCTGGTCCAACGCTGGCTGACCAAATCTTCGTCGTAAATTGGAATGCCTTCTAGTTGTCGAGCTGCCAATACATGCTTGCATGGAAGGTGTAGAGATGTCCAGGTGCTGCACGAACATGAATCTGTCTTGACTTGAATGATGCCTTCACTCGAGTTAGCTGTGTAGTTATCTTCTGTTGCGGTCAGGTCAACTCGTTCCATCGACTTGATGTTTCTCTGTATCTTCTGGTATGCGTAGGGTGTCACAAATGCGGCATACTTGGCAGCTTCTCCGTCCAGGTTCAGTTGATTTCTTGGTATTTTCGAGAGGGCTACCATCGCTCGATGACGTCTTTCAGTTCTCAGAGTATTTATTGTGCGCCATAGGGTCTTCAAGAATTCTTTCAGAGGCATTGATGAAGCAGTGACAGACTTGATTTTCTGGAAAGTTGATTCGACTCTGTTGGTTGTTCTCTCTCCGAGCGATAGATGCTGTTTCTTCAATCCTTCCACCCACTCTTCTCTGATTCCGTGCCAGTTCTTTTCAAAATATGCTGTTACTTTCGTCAACTCAAGTTCTTTCAATTCTTTGTAGATTTCGTTGATTCTGCTTCAAACTCTTTCAGACGAACTTCGAAATCTTCAAAAGTATTGAATTCATCTCCGATATTGAAGTCTGCCATCTTTTCTATGAATGAATGGTGTCGTGAGTTAATTGATCGTATTAAAGATCAGAAGCGTCAGTACTATAGTCTGGGTGTCCAGGCAATAACTGAATAATAATCATGGCAAATCCTACAGCTTTATAAGAAACTATGGCATCAAGTGGGAACGCGAATTCTAGCATTGCCGTAGATTGCAATAAACAGGGTGTGAGCTACGGGAGGTGCGACTATGAGGTGTGTCTACGGAAAGTGCGACTATGAGGTGTGGCTACGGGAAGTGCGACTATGAGGTGTGATCTTCAATTGCTCTCGGCCATTAGTAATCAAAGAGATGCTAAGTAGGGTGTGATTTTCAATTGCTGTTCGTGGCAGGTTGACTCTTGTCACTCTCCAGCTTGTCCACGATTTTTTAAATTATATGTAGTAATAGCAGCTAATCAGTGTAGTTTATTTCGAATTTACAATTTTATTATTACAATGTCGTGCTATAACTTATTACCTCACATGATATTAGGATATTCACCATATGTTGCTGTTGGCTATCAATGGCCGCTACTCCTATGACGATGTCTTCTCTCTATCTGAGCATTTTTTTCATTTAACGCCTACTGATAAGCTGCATCGGCATGTAGTTACAATTATGACCTAAGGGCTAAACAGATGACTGATAATTGTTGTAATATTTGCACTAGTAGTATAAGTCTATAGGTTGAGTGCCGTGTTTAGGCCGCCGGCACGGCATACCGGCGTTCTGTAAATATAGGGGTCTACCGTTATAGGCCTAGTCTACGCCGCAATCACTGCAATCGTGTTATGTAACTGTCATACATTGTCAAGATATAGATAATAAATAACAACAAATCTACACAAACTAGTACTTTTTATTTGGGTAACAGTTATTAAATACGTATATAAATGTAGCCTTCAGCTTGAGAAGAGTTAATTGCGCTTTCCAGTATCGCACTTCAAGACATGTCATCACTCAGCTAAGTTGTTAATACCCTACATCCTAGGCTGGGTGTTATATCCACTGTTGAAGTATTTCGCACCTCGACACTAACCTGCCAGACATGTCATCACTCTGCTGAGTTGTTAATAATAATTGCGTTTTAGATGGTGTTATATCGACTGTTGAAGTTAATTGCGTTTTATTTGGTGTTTTATCTACTGTTGGGGTTGATTGGGTTTAATGTGGTGTTTTATCAGCCTACTGTTGTAGATAATTTCATTTTAGATCGTCTTTCATCATTAGCAGGTGTTTCATGTAATCTTGCCAATTGCATTTCACCTAGGCCTATGCCTACAATTAAATACACACGAGAATTTAGAAATATATAGGGGGCCTATAGGCAACTTGCATATATCATGTATATCCTCATAATCAGAAGGCCCAGGCAGCCTGCTTCTAAGGCTAAGGCTAGGTAATTTGTCTATAGTTTAACTGCATTCTCCTCACATAGATGTCGCTCAGGTCAACCCCGCTCTCTGAGGTCAGAATGGTTTAACTGATTAAGTACCGTGTTCCGGCCGCCGGCACGGCATACCGGCGTTCTAGATATATACCGCTATACACTTGCATGCCGGTATGCCGGCGCACTAGTCTATTATCTAGCACGCCGGTATGCCGGCGTGCGAGTCACTTCGTTTTTTTTATTTCGGCCTGGACACCCTGAGGACCGAGCATTTCGAGGGGTTGAAACACATCCCCCATCGATCTGCCCGGTCCTGTAACGCAGATAGGTTTCTCTGCAGCTGCTCCTGATCTGCTCGACATTTTATCGGGCGATACAGGAGGCAGTCATCTGCAAAGAGACCACCTGCGAGGAGACCGTGGAAGGGAGGTCATTAATATAGGTAAAAAAGAGTAGGGGTCCGAGAACAGTACCCTGGGGCACACCGGATCTCACGCTAGCTGATTCTGAAGAGCTGCCATCAACTACTACTTTTTGGGTTCTATTGGTCAGAAAATTTCGAATCCAATTGAGAGTTGTTCCCCGAATTCCATAGTGGTCAAGTTTGTGCAAGAGGCGTTGGTGGGGGACAACGTCAAAGGCTTTACTAAAATCCAAGACAACAACATCTGTTTGTGTCTTACTTTCAAAATTTTGAATAAATTTATCAGTTGTAATCAAAAGTTGGCTTTCGCATGAATGTTTTGATCGAAAGCCATGCTGTACAGATGTTAAAATTTTGTTTTCCGAAAAATGGGACATAATTTGTTTACAAATGATGTGTTTGAGTAATTTGGCACAAACACATGTGAGGGATATTGGCCTGTAGTTTGCCAGAGAGTGCCGATCCCCTTTTTTGAAGACAGGGGTAACATTAGCCTCTACCCAGTCATCTGGTAATTTGCCTGTCTGTAGAGATTGGTCGAAAATGATTTTAAGAAAGGGAGATATTTCGTTGGCAGCATTCTTCAGAATCAAGTTCGGGAGCTCGTCCGGCCCGGATGCCTTTCCGCCGTTTAAACCCTAAAGTAATTTAGTTATACCTTAATTTCACCGATCATAGGCCCTATATTTCCATGCCGGACAAAAGTTACAAATTTAGCATGCTGTTACATAAATTTAAATACTAGTACTTGAAAAAAAATCTTTGCCCGAAAAAATTTGACCATTATTTGACCATAAAATGTCTAAAATCCAAAATGGCCGCCACTCACTCAAATATTTTTGATTATGTGATAATTAAAACTGGTAGACTGGTAGCCTACACATAGTAGTATTTTTATCATGTAGTAGCTGCCATAAATGGCCGATTATCAGCCATTCTTTTTTTAATATATGTAGGCATTGTATCTGCAAAACAGGATCAGATAGCTAGACCAGTAGGCTACTATCAAACAAAATGTGCAGTTCAGGTAGAGATATACCATTAGAAATTTCAACTTGATCAAATTCAAAATGACCGACCTGTGGCCACTTTTGACTTCAATATGCATAATAACTGGAGAACTGTGCCAGATAGCTGGACCATTACAACTGAACAAAATCTGCGATTTTCGGTGGGGATATGGCATGGAAATTCCAACTTGATTAAATTCAAAATTTGAATATACGTAATAACTAGAAAACCTTGCCAGATAGCTAGACTATTAATATTGAAGAAAATATGCGGCCAGTTTTGACTTTCAATATGTTGTTTAATAACTGGAAAATCGTGCCAGGTTGCTAGACTTGATCAAATTAAAAATGGATGACATGCGGCAATAATCGACACTAAAATGCGTAATATACGGGAAACCGTATCAGGTAGCTAGCCCATTACTAAAGAATAAAATGTGCGGTTTCAGGGGGGATATGCCCTGAAAAATTTCACCGCGATAACATTAAAAATGGCGGACTGGTGTTCATTGTTGACTTTATTATGCGTAATAGCTGGAAAACCGTACCAGATATCTAGACCATTACTATTAAATCGAATGTGCGGTTTCTCATAGGGTTATGCCCTGAAAAGTTTTAACAAAACTAAATTTTAAATGGCACACTTGCGGTCATTTTTAGCCCTCCTTTTAATTAAAAAAGGTGGGCTATTTTTAATTCAAGTTCGTCGGCGTTAACATTTCCTTGTGAGGACAATAACTAAAGTTTTTAATATATCTTTCTCAAATTTGTTATGCATCTTGCTAGTAACCACTTCTTTGACAAGTTCAATAATGGCAGAAAAAAATTGTTCAAATTGGCCGATTTATTGAGATTTTTCACATCTTTCGTTCATTAAAAATCTTACTTTGTGGGCGCGATAACTTCGATAGTTTTTTAATGCAGGCATATCCTGCTCAAATTTGTAATATGTATGTACCAGTTCTGGGAAAAATTCAAATATGGATGAAAACAATACAAAATAGCCAATTTATTGTGATTTTTCACATTTAATGCTAATAATTTCACCTTGTAGGCGCGATAACTTCAAAAAGTTTTTCTTGCATGCTGCTCAAAATTGTACTGCATGCTGCTAAAAACCATGCAGTTATTGGACAATTTCAATAATGGCTATTGTCGAGTGTGCTCGACAATAGCCCGCTTTCTAATTCTTAATTGATGATTAGAGGCTGAGGCCTATTTCGGTCGCCGACGGGCCTTGTCAGCATAAATGTCTTAATTAGGTCTTTCTGTTTCATTTGAATCATATTTTATCGATCGATCGTTGATTGATGTGTCAATACTTCCAGCGAATCATGACGACAGCATATTCTATAGAATGAATCATTAACCTGAAATAAACTTATGTTGGATTTGATTTTTATCAGTTTGAAGTTGTAATTACATTTCCCAGCTTCAAATAAAAACAATCCTAAAAATAGTATGGAGGCCTATTTGATGATTTTTTTTGTGCGGGGAACGACTTTAGACTGAAATAGTAAAATATTTACAAAGGCCGTAGACCCATAACCTATGTATTCAAATGAAGTAGAAAGAGCCAAGTAAGACATTTATTATGATTTCAAATTGAAAAAACCCCTTTGGTCTCCATGGTTTATACAAAAGTATATTTTATCCTGAAAACACGAGACATCGCACCACTGTCAGTTTAGGCCCTATATATAGGCTATTATTTCAACATGAAATTAACTAAATTGATGGGCATGCTGCTATTCAAACCAATCTTTGTGGAGTTATGCAAAATTGTGTAAATAGTGATTGGGTTGTATAATATATTATGTTGTTGCAATGTTTTAACAAGAAATAACATTGACTTCGCCAGGTGAGCAAATTGAACAGACACGCTACATGGATAACTATAGGCTACTACATGGACCTAATCTGAACAAATCAGCCGCCTGACAGCAATCAATGTTCAGTCGCGTCCATGAGGACACGCTGATGTAGTTTAATGTTGGTTCAGCATCACAACGTGTGGGTGAATATATATGACATCACGTATCTTTCTGAACTTTGTGATCAGCGACAAAAGAAAGACATTTTAACCCTTACAGTGCGGGGATCAACTTTAGTCATCAGAATCTGACATCTACAGTCGATCCCCGCACTCGTAAGAGAAAAAAATTAGTCATCAGAATCTGACGTCTAAAGTCGATCCCCGCACTGTAAGAGAAAAAATATTTATAATGGCCATAGTCCCATAACATAGGTATTCAAATGAATCGGAAAGAGCTGAATAAGACATTTATGATGATATAAAATTGAAAAACCCCTTTCCAAGGTTTTTATAAAAAAAATCAGCGCTTTAAGGGTTAACCCCTAGGGCCCTGTCGTCGACTATACTAACTATACTAGTGTTTCAGTGAT
Source organism: Flabesymbios commensalis (assembly GCA_964017125.1). Classification (NCBI taxonomy): domain Eukaryota; kingdom Metazoa; phylum Annelida; class Polychaeta; order Terebellida; family Flabelligeridae; genus Flabesymbios; species Flabesymbios commensalis. Next base: position 79,882,685 of record OZ024910.1, on the reverse strand, counting down.
TTATGTTGGCCCAAGAGTTGCAGGGTAGGCCCAATACAGAAAGCGATCCAGAGGGTTTCCCATGGTAGCATACGCTGAAGGCATTCAGACTTAATGTGTGAATATGAAGACTGCAAACATCAGAACAAATCTCACTAAAATCAACAAAATAGTTTGTGGTAGATGATCAGCTACATATTATTTATTTCACTTTCCATTTCAAAACATGCAGAAAATGGTACAATATAATTATTATTCATGAGTCAAAATGTCCAACATGCTATCAACTTTGGTTAATGAGAGCATGCCTAGACGCCTCTCTATTGTCCTATAAAATAATATATAACAGTATAATATAAAATCTATTCACCAGTTTTGGAGATGTTTAATTGTCACAATTTAAAGGTTGAATTTGCAAAAAGTGTCTATGACACTGCAGCTTATCCGTGTAATTTCGAGTGTATTAGATTTGTACTTTACACATGATATTGTCAAGGGAGAGTTCACACTTACACTGGATTTAAAGAAAGTATTTTTAATTCAGATATTAGCGAGTGTGAATATAAAAAATACAGTTCCCCTGAAAACGGTGGTTAGAGGAAGATGTCATTGACAGGTATGACAGTGCCAAGCCGTGCATTATGACAGGTGGCGCCACCTGGAACACACCCTGTATACATCCCTTCTTGGTGAACATTGTGTACTAGTTATAACAACCTGCGGACGGACGGATAGACGACAGACAATCCGCCATGACAAAAGCTCATCCAGCCTTTGGCCGGATGAGCTAACAATAGTAACAAACAATTTGCAGCGTTCAATTTATTCAGAACATTGTATAATGCGTAGCGAAAAGCTACACAATTTCTATCAATTTTAATCAAACCTGAAACTGAAAAGCAAAATATTTCATAAATTATGATCGGAAAACTTCACATAATCTGGCACTTGGTTGGAAATAGCTACTCAAAAATGTTCAAACAAATTTAACCCTGCATGGATGCCATGTACCACGAAAGAGTCAAAGAGAATATTAGCACTGACCAGCCTACGTGCTCGCCCAGAGCCATTGTTTACTCAGCTAAGAGAATATGTGAATATTCTATAGCTCTAACAAAAGACATATTATGTGATCATATTTGTTTAGGTCACGGTTTAAAACACATTTGATATACAATACTGGCCTAGCAAAAACCCAACATTAGCTCAATGTTGTGTTTTCTGGGTTGTTTTCATCAACATCTTGTATGTGGATTATCACAGTTTTATGACTAGCACCGATAAGTTTTGCAATAAAATGGAGTGGTCTATGTGTCAAAGTCTACTTTCGAACAGCTAAATTAAGATAACATTGATAAACAAGTCTTCAACTATATATTGAGTGAACCTCTCTATGTTTTCTCCTCGGATATTCAAATCAAATACAATCTTCACCTCAGTTGTTATTTAACCCTTCAAGCCTGAATTTACCATTGTCATCTTCATCCACCACAAGCCGCGAATTGCTGTCGCAATTCTCGACTTGTAGTGGATGAAGATGATTTGGTGTGGTTTAAAAATTACAGAAAATTACCACGTACTGGTAAACCAGTTTCATGAAAATTTTCGTTTTAAATCCCTTTGTTGTAGGAGAATAAAATATGTTTTCAGGGATGTAAAATGATGCTTTAATGCATCGTGAGGGCTTAAAGGGTTAACCCTTTCAGTTGTATGGGTTAAACTCGGGTAGACGTTGACACATGGGACAATGGAGTTATACAGGGAATAACAATGATCACAGTATTGTCTGTGATGTACATAGTGTGCATGAAATGTTGTATCACAATTTCTCTGTTTCTTTATGGTCATACAGTGAGAGCACTGTAAAAGCTATCACTGAACTATCTAAAGCATCCAAAGGGAGCATACAGTGAGGGCAAAAAAAAAATGAAATGAATCGGGCTTTAGCCCACTTTTGTGCACATACAGGCTGAATTTGGCCAGGAGAACCTCCTGAGGATGGTGAGATGAGTGCGCTGACACTGCCCTCCAGACACAGGATTCGAAATTCAAACCTTGGAGGTCTGAAGCCGAGCACGCTACCTCTCTGTCACGGAGGCTCCCCACAATACTGAGTTTTTCACGAGTGGATGGGGGAGAAACATTTTTGTTTCTTTCAAACCGCCGAGACCGGCAAACGAACCACGAGCTCTAGCGTGTAAGGCAGCGGTGCTAAACACTATCCTAGGGTCCCCGCCCTACAGTGAGGGCACTGTAAAAGCTCTCACTGGCCTTTCTAAAGCATATAAAGGGAGCATACAGTGAAGACACTGTAAAAGCAGTCACTGACCTTTCCAATGCATCCAAAGGGAGCATACACTAACAGACATTAAAACAGCATTGGCCAAACGTTTTGTGTTCACATGACATGTTTTTAAGTCTCCAGTGAATTCATCGAGTAATGTATATTCAAACACAATCATTCATTGAAGTATGCTCCCCAAACACTTGTTAAATATATATCAAAATCCATTAATTTGATATCATGTTTGCTTGAAAACTGTGCTTTCCATATCTCTTCTTGGCGGATGCAGTGGTTGCATCTCAGAGAACACCTTCCTGGCATATTCAGATTTCTCCAGACCCGCATCACGCAGAGAGTTTGCAAACCTGAACCTGGGATCAGCCGTCACCTACAACACAAAATGTCCCTATGATTCTTACATAACATGGTTAGACCAGACGTGGCTGGGTGTAAGGTGTCACCCGGAATGGGAATTTAGGCCGGAGATAAAACACTGGGTGGGGGGGGGGGGATTTACCTACTAATTGGGGTATGTAACAGAACATAAAAATAGGCCCACACTTGTAAGTGTCATGTCTATACCAGCACATAATAGCAGTACGCCCAACGTTTATTTAATGTTGGGCATTCACTTTCATCAACCACTGAACCAATGTCTGACTGCTGTAGCAGACACATATGTTGACAAAAAAATAAAATTTCAATTGTTTCTCATTCTGGCAGTAGGCCTAGATAAATGTACAAATGAGTGAAGAAACGCTAATTACAATGAAATCAGGTATGAGATCCATTGCTAATACAATGCTAGGCCAGCGTTGCAAACACATTTACCAATAAATGATGAATCAATAATTACAATGAAATAATAACTCTTCAGGTACTAGATCCTTCGCGGGTACAGTGTTGGGCCAGCGTTGCAAACACTAGCTGGACAACAATATTATTTTACGCAGAAATTTAGGCCCAGTGCAGATGCTTGAAGAAAACTAGCCTACAATTCTATTGACTTGAACTCAAGCTCGACTCATAAGTTGGAAGTCAAAACATAACATGAAGCAGAGAAGGTTAACAATATCATCGGGTTCCGTGAGTGTGATGCACGCTCGCATCACCAGATCACCTTATAAAACGTCAGCCCTTGACGTCGTCCTGACGCCAATACGACAAGGCGGACGGCGAAGAGCTGGTTATAAACTCTATAGATTCCAGATTCGTATTAACACAGACACCATGATTCTGGGTCAAAAGTCGTATTTATTTCATTCATTTCACTGTGTAGAACACATAAGATCACATACAGTCCAATCGTCGGTTTACCCTGTCTAACATGACAGGGAAACACAATACGTAGCCTTCTAGCTTACTTCACCAGTTAGGCGCGCACCACTCTTTGGTCGCCATCGCTCGACCTTTTATATGCGACCCCATCATCATATCTAATAATAATTACAACATGGATTTAACATCTAATCATATATAAACATAATCCCAACATTGCGTTAACATACATTTCGTGGCGAGGCTGCCAGTGACTCACTCTGTGAGTCGGCCTATCTTAATGGATCTTCTGACCTTTGGCAGACCATCCCGGACAGTCCGGTAACGACTGAATCCAATCATACTCCAATCCATAATGGATTGTTGTTTGACGGTGTCCGATTCTGGCCAGGTCAACAGCGGTTATCAGCTCTGCGTTTGCCTACTGCGTTAGGCATGCATAAGTTTACATAGGCCTATCCCTCAAAGTTAAAAAACGGATTATGTTCTTTTAACTCCAACTAACACTGATAAAATTATGCATGGACATCCAACAGTGGTACCCGGAATGTGAGTAAGATGAACATTTCTTAAGTAACAACAAGTACGCTCACCCCTGGATGGCGAGTCCCACAATGATAGTCCTTTTACGTAAGTCAAATACGACCAACTTGTGTACTTGTGAGGGGTTCTTCTATACTAGTGTACAACAGTGATACAATCATATACAACATAGATACCCAACAATGATACATTACGGAGATGCGCATCACACAACGTTACAGGATTATAGGCATTACACTTGATCACCTGCCCTCTCTGGTCGCGTGATTGCGATCCAATGGGCTCCAGCTGTTGTAGGAGTTGGAGGTTTGACTGCCTCCGTCAGGAGACCACGGCGAAGTTTCCACAACTGGGCTGCCGGACACTTCCACCATAGCAAGAGCGCACAACCAATGACTAGAGCAACCGGCGACAACAAAGACAGCGGCAATGCCCAGCGGAACGAGGACCGCCGGCCGGACGTGTCCAATGTCCAACTGGGCACCCGAGCATTTAATTTTTCAAGGGTTATGTCCTCAATTTGTGGTAATGCTTGCCAGTCCGGGTGCTCGAGGCGTGTTTGTAAGAGCTCTTGCGGTACAAGGGTGGATATATTCAATGGCAGATGAGTAAGAATAGCTGGTGTTATCGCTAACTGAGCCTGCAGATGGGCCACCCCTGGGAGTGTCCAATCTCGACCCTGCACTCGACAGTCAGCAGCCACTCTTAATATAAATATGCCTATTTCCATATTTTGTCGTATTTCCGGTTTTCCACGACAATGTATGGAATATCCCTCTCCGTAGGTACTAATAGCATACATGGCAGGCGCCACCTCCTCTGCATACCCCTCAGGGCTTGTCTCTCGAGCAGCGGTAAACAGACAGCTGCCTCGTTGAGTGACGTCACCATTCAGAATACCTCTGGTGCAGAGAAGACGACCCCTGCCGTGAATGGGACCCGAACGACAGATGGCCGGCTCGCTGCCTACGCAGTCGTGGGGTTCAAATATTCCGCCACGTTGCGTATCAACGGCGACATCTTCGGGGGTTTGTACCTGGAGGGTGTGGCCCGATCCATTAACAGGAACCGGCCACGAACGGATACGGTAACGAGCGTACCGTATTTTGTCCATCAGAGGCAGTTGGGCTGTGAACACCAAACGTCGGGTCTCTTCCCACACTGGTACTAACGATATATGTTGATAATACCAAGCGAGACCCGGCGAAAACAGACCAACGCCCTGACTATTCTCTAGAATCAGCATCAGCTCGTTAGGAGGCAATATCTCCTCCGTTAGCTGTCCCAATTCTAGGGATGCGCGTTGGCGCTGATAGCGATCGGATTCGCGCAGCCAAAGATTATGTACACTCTCTAGGGCAGACAAAATCCGATCGATCTGGGTGCTCTCTTCCAGAGCAATTAAACTGCCCACGAACCCATCTAATACACGGCGGTAAGTTACTAATTCAGCGTACAGCTCCTTGGCGAATTGTTCAACAGCAACGAGGTGTTGGCGATTGAGACTTACCTCAGCCCGTGTCTGATTGACCACCGATATCAGTTCGTTGGTGGCGTGGACAATACGTCTATTTGTTCTTTGGGCTTTGGTAATGTGATGTTTTAACTGAGACACCTGGTTCTCTGTGGCTGTGCCGAACAATGTAGCTCCAATCTCACCCACAAAATTGAACAAACCTCGTTTAATTCGTGTGTTGGGAAGCATCTGCGAGGGAGGTGTCATCGTAGCCTCCATGTCGCGGATGCGCTGCTCCCAAACATTTCGAGTCGTACGCGAATAGTTCTGATGGGTTCCCAGTTTTTCTATGACCAGTCTTAATTCATTCAGACGCTCCTCCATGCGAGGCTCGCTTCTGGGAGCGTCTATGACCACTAAGACTGTGTATGTCCCGCGGCGCACGTGTATGTCCGAGGCACGAGTAATTAACAGTCCGTCACTCAACAGGTGTGGGACGTTGTCCGTCAACATGAAGGGCATCTGTGCCGCGTGACATACCGCTAGCCAGCAAACGCACACACGGAAGTTAGCAACTCGCATTTTGCACGTTTCTGGTAATCTGGTGACGGAGGTGAGCAAAATGGTAAGCGTCGTTTAGGTGTGCGACGTAACATGTATCGACCGCGCTGTCGTCGATGAGGAACATCGGGCGCAGGGCGTTTTATTGAAGCCCGGCCGTCAATTGCCCAGCGGCGATTTCGGCGACATAATTTCAGAGGGGGCACATTATCTGGCAAATTAGGGGGCGGAAAATTTGTAGGCTGTTTGACGGCCCATCCTTCCTCTCGGCGAGTTAATGTCAACCGACAGGGGGAGGGGTTGTCCTGTGGTGGGGAATCCATAATTACTGAGGAGGGTCCCGATCCCACGGAATGTCCCGAGTGGGTGGAAGGGGTGGGGGAACCTGGCGACAGAGGAATGTCGATGTCTGCCGCTGGGGGCGCGTGTGAGTCTCCCTGTGAAGGCTCGACCGTTGGCGGCGTCTGTGAAGGTTCGCACTCCTCCTGACCGGCGCGTGCCAGCCCGTTCGGGGGGGTTTGTGGCGGTCTAATTATGGGAGCGCCACCGATTACTGCACGGGGGCGACGCTGAGTACGGCGTGGGCGTGGCGTAATCTCATCCCAGTTGAGGTGGGGGTCCACTAACTTTACTTTTTCGCGATTAGCGACGCGAAGTTTACCGCTCTGTTGTTGGCGGAGCCACAGGACAGGACCGCGCACGCGCACGACCTCCCACTGCGGATCCCAGCGGCTAGTTAATGTTAATCGCTCCTCCGCTTTGAGTAAGACCGTGTCACCAACATGAATATCTTTTGCATCGGCGCGGTTCGCTAATCGTTGCCTATTGTACTTACGACTGTCTGCTGTGGCATGGCGTGCCGTCTGAAGAGCTGATGATAAGTCATCCAGACGGTTACCGAAATGATTGGCGGTGCGTGGCTGTAATAGCCGTGTCAGCGGTGTTCGAACACGGCGCCCATAAAGTAAAAAGAAAGGGGTGTGTCCAGTGACGTCACTGACGCTCACGCGGTATGCCGCAAGACAATCTCCAAGCCGATCTTCCCAATCTGGTGTATAATTATTCACAGATTTGGCTAGCAACTCTTTTAACGTGCGATTAAAACGCTCGGTTCGGCCATTACTCTGAGGGTGAACGGGGGTGGTGGTGCGGTGTTCTACGCCCAGTTGCTTCAAATATGTACGCCAGGCGGTGGCTTTAAATTCCTGTCCGTTATCTGTAATTAGGACTTCCGGTGCGCCGTGACGTGGTACGACGTGGGTCGCCCACGCCTGCCAAACGCTGGCGTTTGTTTTGTCTTTTAGGGGAAACGCTTCTGCCCACCCTGTGCAATGATCGATCAATGTCAATACATATCTATTCCCATTATGAGAGGGGACAAACGGTCCTATCAAATCTGCCCCGACTATCTGCATTGGATATGCCGCTAACGGCATCTCACCCATTGGTACATGATCTGTACGACGTTGGTGAAGACGGCAGACTGGGCACAGTTTTAACAGCTCGTTTATCTCCCGTCGCATACCTGGCCAAACATACGCCTCGCGCAGACGCGCAAGCGTTTTGCCGGTAGCCATGTGTCCCACTTCCTTGTGGGCTCTTTTAATGACTCTTTCCCGGTAAGTCGCAGGTAATACTAGACGTGGATAACAGGCTGAATTTGGGGAGGGTAGTGCTATGCTGAATAATCGGCCTTTAATTAATGTATAGTCGTCACTGTCCTCGGTGAGCGACTGTAATATGTCAGGAAACTCTTTGTGCTGTGCTTTGCTGACCTCCTCGAGATCAAGGCCATCGTATAGTAATGGCAGCACATCAGAAGTGTCCTGCTCAGGGATGGCTGTGGGGTCCACCCAGTCATCGCAATCGATAGTATGTATGCCTGTCTCTGGGGGAATGCGGGATAACATGTCTGCGCGAATATTATTTTTACCCTTACGGTATTGTATTGTAGCGCCATATTCTGATAGTAATACAGCCCACCGCTGAATTTTCGTGTTCTGCATTTCTTTCGTGAATAAAGAAGTGAGGGGCTTGTGATCGGTATAAACTGTGAAGTCGGCACCATAAAGATAGGGGCGTAATTTTGATATGGCATAGACTACCGCATAGGCCTCTTTCTCAATTGTAGCCCAGCGTCGTTGAACGCTTGAAAGAGAGTGTGATACATACTGAATAACCCTTTCAGTCCCACTATCGTCCACTTGCACTAAAATTGCTCCCACGGCATAGTCACATGCATCGGTATACAGTTTATACGGCCTATCAGTGCGTGGGGCGGTCATGACATGGGAGGAAGTTAATAACTGTTTTAATTTTTCGAACGCTTCGCTTTGAGACGGTCCCCACACAAAATGTGCGTATTTTCGTTTCAATTCTTCGAGAGGCTCCGCTATTTGCGCATAATCTGGTAAACATTGCCGGTAAAACCCTGTCATCCCTAGGAATGACCGCACACCCTTTAAATCCCGGGGTGGGGTTAGCTTAGCAATAGCCTTGACTTTTTCTGGGTCAGTATGGATCCCATCCCGATTTACTATATAACCAAGCAGTTTGATCTCCTCTAGGCCAAAGAAACATTTTGTTGGTTTTAAACGTAACCCAGCCTCACGAAGGCGAGCAAATACGAGCTCTAAATGCTGTACGTGCTCCTCTTCGCTACGGCTATAAATGACTATGTCATCTAGATAGACCATGACAATGCGGCCAATGAGACCCGCTAGTACCTTGTCCATCATTCTTTGAAATACTGCGGGTGCATTCGTAAGTCCGAATGGCATCCGTAAAAATTCATAATGGCCTAAGTGACATCGAAATGCTGTTTTTTCAATCGAGTCTTCTGCTACGGCTAATTGCCAGTATCCGGCCTTAAGGTCCAAAGAGGAAAAAATAGTACTGCCTCCAACTTGGTCAAAAATATCTTAAATTTGGGGTAGGGGATACTGATCGCGAATGGTGACTGAATTCAACTTACGGTAATCCACACAAAACCGTGTAGAGCCGTCACGCTTTGGGACCAGCGTGATCGGGCTCGCCCAGGCCGACTCACTCGGCCTGATTACATTTTCAGTCAACATATCAGCGATCGCCTCCTCTACAAGTTTACGTTTTGACAGTGGAGTGCGATAAGCGGCCTGACTTATGGGAGGGTGGTTGGTTTTAATATGTATGGGAGAATTCGAACAAAAACCATTTGGCTCACCTTTTGCTGAAAATAGGTCTGCGTTTTTCTGAATTAACTGGTTGATCTGCTCATCCCCAGTCTCTGGCAATACCTGACCAAGGCTAGCCTCGAAGGCGTGCTCAATGCGTCGCATTGGCCACTCCCTTCGATGCCATCTCAACACATTTCGACCGAAATCGATTATGCCTTGGCCATCCTGTAGTGCATCTTCTCCCAGCACCATTTTGCACGGCAGGTCGCCCAAAACCGTAACCCGGATTGGCTTTGCCACCCCTTGGATTTTGATTTCGGTCGACCCTCTGACGTCCAAAGATGCGCCGGAGACGCCTCGCAACGCTGGGGCGTCTGCCAGGAGCCTGTGGCGATGAGCACGATCCGCCAGTGTGTGAAATATGTCTAGTCGTAGGAGCGTACAGGAGGCTCCCGTGTCCACCAATGCACCAATGGACAGGCCACCAACCTGTAAATCGACCACTGGTCGACCTGACACCGCACCTACGACTTCTGTCCGTTTCCCGCACGGCTTTGGCGGCACTCTCGGCGCATGTGGCCTACGCGGCCGCACCCGAAGCAACGAGGTTTTCCGTCGGGTGTCCAACCAGCTCCGGGCTCTTGCACAGTACGCGGGGGTTGTTCTGGTCCTCTCTCCCGGAATGCTGGCCGAGTCGCAGGAGCGGCAGTGGTCCGCGGTGGCCTTGCCTGGGCCTCCAACTTTGCCACCTTCGTCTGGAGCCGCTCCTGGCTCTGCAAGAGTTTCTTCAGTAGGGTGGCAGTAGTCTGGTCGTCCCGTGCGACTACTGGCCGCGGTGACGCGGGGTTCACCGGCGCGACCTCCATCGGCTCCTCATGCCGACTCAGCCGCGCGTATGCGTCCTTCCTGGCACTGTAGCCAGCCAGGGTGGAAAAGGCCTCTTCCAGCGTGGTAGGGTTGCCCTCTTCCACCAGCTTTCTTGCGAGTTCGTCGCTGCGCAGCCCCCTGGCAAAAGCGCGGATCAGAATTCTATTCTGATCCTCGTTTCTACCTTCTCCCGGGTAGGCGGCGTCAGCGACTTCCCGGAACCGGCGGCTGAAACTTGCTTCTGGCTCGTAGGCACATAGCCGGGTCTTTTCCACTTCGTCGCGGAGGGCACTACTTTCGTCCACATTCAGGAACGAGGTCCGCAGATGGGCCTTCACATCTGCCCACGGCACATTAAAACGAGCGTTAATTTGGTCATTGGTGGCCAGGACGCCAGCGATATAGCGCTCCAGCTCCCAGCGCAATGAGCCAGCCGCAGTCCTAGCAGCGACCTCTATCTGGTTCTCGGCGCCTACCTCGGCGCCAGCCAACTCAATGTCTTTGAACCAGGCCCTGACGCCCGCCGGGCTGGTTCCGTCACACGGCGTCGTTTGCCGTATCAACGCCTGCTTACATTGTTCGTGGTGACGTCTGAGGGTTCGGGTTGTCTCTAGGACGGCCATGCCGTCGGTATACTCTTTAAACTGGGCAGGATCCATACTTAAAAAAGGACAGCTTACCCTTTTAAAACAAAGTTTTTCTGGACCCTGTCACCAGTTTACTCACAGTTTTGGCAAGATCTGGCCGATGTTGTAGATCTCAGCACATCTCCATCCATGCCTCCATCTCCTCCTCAAACGCCTCCTCGTCGCTGGTGAGCTCTGGGAACTCAGCCAACGCCTCACAGATCCTCAAGACCCTCTTCTTCTCCTTGTGAGACATTGGCGCCCATTGCGTCCGCGGTAGCAGCTTAATAACCTTGGGCTTGTCCTGTGTAGTTTCACCCGCAGCAGCCTGTACTGTTTGTCCGCACGTATCGGATTTGGCCGTGGCGTATGGCTTGCCTGCCGGCACAGTGTTTTCCATGTGGCCTGCGTCTGCTGCCACAGTGCGTTTTGTAGTGTCTGGCTGAGACATTGTCAACTTTTCAAAATTTAAATTGTCTACACAGATCCTGAAAGCAAACTCGCCATTTATAAAACGTCAGCCCTTGACGTCGTCCTGACGCCAATACGACAAGGCGGACGGCGAAGAGCTGGTTATAAACTCTATAGATTCCAGATTCGTATTAACACAGACACCATGATTCTGGGTCAAAAGTCGTATTTATTTCATTCATTTCACTGTGTAGAACACATAAGATCACATACAGTCCAATCGTCGGTTTACCCTGTCTAACATGACAGGGAAACACAATACGTAGCCTTCTAGCTTACTTCACCAGTTAGGCGCGCACCACTCTTTGGTCGCCATCGCTCGACCTTTTATATGCGACCCCATCATCATATCTAATAATAATTACAACATGGATTTAACATCTAATCATATATAAACATAATCCCAACATTGCGTTAACATACATTTCGTGGCGAGGCTGCCAGTGACTCACTCTGTGAGTCGGCCTATCTTAATGGATCTTCTGACCTTTGGCAGACCATCCCGGACAGTCCGGTAACGACTGAATCCAATCATACTCCAATCCATAATGGATTGTTGTTTGACGGTGTCCGATTCTGGCCAGGTCAACAGCGGTTATCATCTCTGCGTTTGCCTACTGCGTTAGGCATGCATAAGTTTACAACCTGTTGACATATAACACTTCATTGTCCCAAACGTGGTGTGAATGTCGCACCTATTGTTTTTAAACACAATGGCGCCTCTGATATATTCCTCTGATCGCGGAAATTAGCATAGGGCCTACCTATAAATTTAATTAACCCCAATTCAAATGCCAATCATTATTCAGTATTTTTTTCTTGTGCATTAACAAATATAATCCGCATGTATAGTGCTCTAAATAAAACAATATTATATAGGGCCTACTGTACTTTTTTGTTTTACTATAAAGAGAATGCGAGAGAACACTCAATATGTATCAGAATTGATGTTAATCAGCTCTCAAATATTTAAAGGCCTAAATCACCTCCCTCACCATAATGCCACCCCGCCATAATGCCAAAAAATGGCTCAAAATTAGACTACACAGTGGGGCTAAAATGTGAGATACCGTCAATTTTCCCAAGCCTGAAGAAAAGTGAGCAAATTTTTACATCTAACCAAAAAAGTGTGTAATATGTTCACATATCTCATAATTTTAATTTCAAATAGGTTTATTTTAAGACCACAATAGTTCTAGAACATGTTTGAATCAAAAATAAACATATATACCATACGAAAATCGGCCAAGAGAAAAGTATTTCGACTATTTACTGAAAAAGTATGAAAAATAGGTAAAATTTAGGGTTACAAGACTACATAAGTCCAGGAGCTCCCGCGACAAATTAGAATTTGATTTAAGCAATTTTGTGTAGGGTTTTTAATGTAGTCCTAGGCTAGGTCAAAAATCAAGACGCAAGACAACTAGGTCTAAGAAGCTCAGTCTAAGAGTAAGACTAGGTCAAAAATCAAGACGCAAGACAACTAGGTCTAAGAAGCCCAGTCTAAGAGTAAGATAAGAACTAGACAGTCTGTCAGAGATTGCAAACCTCCATTGAAATTAATGATCCTAATCAGTATCCCAGTAATGGTCTACCTATCTGGCATGGTTTACCCGATATCAGGCCAATCGAGTTAACTAATAGCCGATTTACAGTCATTTTGAATTCGATATAAATTAGTTAAAAACTTAGGGTGCATCTTCCCCGAAACCTCAAATTTTGTTTTATAGTAATGGACTAACATCTAACACAGTTTGCAAAATATTGGGCATGTGAAAGTAAATAATGGCCGATAGGGGGCCATTTTGAATTTGATCTAGTCAGAATTTTTCAAGATGCATCCTCAGCTGAAATCTCACATTTCATTCTATAGTAATCGTCTAGCTATCTAGCATGGTTTACCAAATATCGGCCATGTGAAAGTGAATAATGGCCTAAAGGCGGCCATTTTGAATTTGATCAAGTCAAAATTTTCCAAGATGCATCCTCAGCTGAAATCTCACATTTCATTCTATAGTAATGGTCTAGCCATCTAGCACGGTTTACCAAATATCGCCCATGTGAAAGTGAATAATGGCCGATAGGAGGCCATTTTGAATTTGATCAAGTCAAAATTTTTCAAGATGCATCCTCTCCTGAAATCTCACATTTTGTTTTATAGTAATGGTCTAGCCATCTAGTACGGTTACTAAAAACCAGCTATGTGAAAATGAATAATGGCCAATAGGCGGCCATTTTGAATTTGATCTAGTCAATTTTTTTCAAGATGCATCCTCTCTTGTAATCTCACATTTTGTTTTATAGTAATGGTCCAGCTATCTAACACGGTTTACCAAATATCAGCAATGTGAAAGTAAATAGTGGCTGATAGGCGGCCATTTTGAATTCGATTGAGTCGAAAGTTTTTAAAAGGCATCCTCTCTCGAAACGTCACATTTTGTTTTATAGTAATGGTCTAGCTATCTAGCACGGTTTACCTGATATCAGGCCCATCGAGGTAAATAATGCTGATTGTCGGCCATTTTGAATTCGTAAGTTAAAAATTTTCAGGGTGCATCCTCCCCCGAAAACTCACACTTTGTTTTATAGTAATCAGGTAATGGTCTAGCCATCTAGCACGGTTTACCAAATATCAGCCATGTGAAAATGAATAATGGCTGAAAAGGCGGCCATTTTAAATTTGATCAAGTCAATTTTTTTCAAGATGCATCCTCATCTGAAATCTCACATTTCGTTTTACAGTAATGGTCTAGCCATCTAGCACGGTTGACCAAATAACGGCCATGTGAAAGTGAATAATGGCCGATAAGCGGCCATTTTGAATTTTATCGAGTCGAATTTTTTCAAGATGCATCCTCTCCTGAAATCACACATTTTGTTTTATAGTAATGGTCTAGCCATCTAGCACGGTTTACCAAATAACGGCCATGTGAAAGTGAATAATGGCTGATTGGCGGCCATTTTGAACTTTGACAAAATGAATTTTTTCAAAATACATCCTCTCCTGAAGCCTTACAATGTGTTTTATAGTAATGGTGTAGATATCTTGAGCGGTTTTCATGATATTCCACAATATCAGGCCTGTCGAGGTGAATAATGGCTGATAGGCGGCTATTTTGAATTTTATCAACTTCATATTTTTCAGGATGTATCCTCTCCTGAAACCTTACAATTTATTTGATATTAATGGTGTAGCTATCTTGAGCGGTTTTCATGATATTCCGCAATATCAGGCCTGTCGAGGTGAATAATGGCCGATAGGCGGCCATTTTTAATTTTATCGACTTGAAATTTTTCAAGATGCATCCTCTCCTGAAACCTCACAATTTGTTTTATAGTAATGGTGTAGCTATCTTGAGCGGTTTTCATGATATTCCGCAAAATCTATCAGTCGGATTTACCGATGTTATAAATTAGGTCAAAGTGCTGGGTCAACTTCAAGGTCAAGGTCCAAAAACCTGAAAAGGCACAACTAGGGACCTTAGAGAACATGTATGTGCAATATGACTGTCATCGGCCCAGTACTTTTCGAGATCTGCTCCGGAAACGAAGTGCGCGTCAAAACGTCTAAATAGGTCATAGTTCGGAACCAGAAGTAGGTCAAAGTTCAAATACCCCAAAAGGCACAACTAGACCCCCTAGGGGTGTTGTGTGTAAAATTTGAAGACAATCGGACAAGTACTTTCAGAGTTATGCTCCGGAAACGAATTGTTTACGAACGGCCCAACGGCACAACGGCCCAACGGCCCAACGCCGTCACATCATCATTTTCTCCTCTGCAACCTTGCGTATTGAATTCAGATTAAAAATATTTTAACCCGTCCATTAGCCACCTGGAAGTAACCCACATACCAAAAATTGTTATCCTAGCTTATTTTCTCACAAAGTTATAGGCAAAAGAAGAGGCCAAAAAAAAACGGAGGTCTGTATTCAAGGTTGATTCTGATTCCTGAATAGTCCAGCTATGTGAAAATGATAGTGGCCTAAATTCCCATTCCGGGTGACACCTTACTCCCAGCCACGTCTGGTCTAGGTAGCATACATCACATGGTACGAGTTGGATAATTCGTAAAAGTGAATTTTGTCCATTTTGTGTTTATTGAGGTTGATTATTTTTGCCCACTTGGTGGTACTCATTCCATTCCTGTAGTCCTAACTAGGAGCGAGAACGAATGTATCCCCTGACACCTTTGTTATGATTGAGGCAACATAGTACTGAGAAGTATAATGTAAACTTGTGCCTAAATAGGGAATCATGAGTGATGCTGAGTAACGGTTTTTAAGATTTACAAGAACTCAAAACATGTGAAATGGCTAACATTTTGTAATTAAGTGACTATATACAAAACCACAAGATAACCGGCCAGCTGTTCACAAGAAATTGAAAAATAAAAATTACTGAATCATATACAAAACCTTTATCTCAGGTACATGTATCTAAGAAACTAATATTTCTTCCCCGCTCACACTTAAAAATTCTGGATATTCTCTGGTAATTAAAGTTAAAGTGCAGACTGACCTGCTTAGCTGTGAACGTGTTGACAGAGTAAAGGGGTTTCTGTATTTCGATGTTCTCCTCTTCCGTCTGTCGGGCTTTTATACACTCTGTGTCACTCCAGAGACGTAGTAAATCTCTCTCCACGTGTGTAGGACGCACCTACCATGTAAAAACAATATTTAATTAACCTTTATCCTGCTAACCAGGGCAAATGTCACAACTCCTTTATAGCGTTAAGTTGATAAATTTAAATTTTCACACACTTGAAGTTGTGTCTCGCTACAGCGACCCACAACTTCAAGTGGGTGAAAATTATTAATATTAAAATTTGTACTTGGTGCCTAAATTAGGGACTAAGGACAAATAAAATCATTTGTAATTTGTTTTAACAGCTGATTAAATTACTGTTATTGGGACTGAAATTTGAGTTTAAACATCAACATTTGAAAATGTTTAGTCTCGAATTATACAAATTTTATGATTTGTGATAACAGTGATTTACAAAACATTTGTACAAATGTGATACATGTACTAATGTTTTGTATTCCCTGTGTAAGCTTGACTATAATAATTTTGTCAAGAGTTGATTAAAATCATTCCCCTCAAAAAAATTATTCCTTATTCTGCTGATCATGACTAATGTCTTTTTTAATCTGTTTTATCAGTCGAGCAAATCACTGTTATTGGGAATCAAATGTGTGTCTAAGATTGCAAATATTTGTGCTCAAATTAAACAAATATGAGTAATTTTCTTCCACTTGAAGTTGTGGGTCGCGCTAGCGAGACACAACTTCAAGTGGGTGAAAATTTAAATAAATAAATTTAGCGGGATTATTGCAATGTGAATATTCATTTTTATGTTACTTCTGGTAGTATAAGTTGTACCTGCTGCCTGAGAGCCTCCAGTCTATCCTCTCTCTCTTCAACCTCTGCCTTCATCTCCTCCTCCGCTCGCTTACGCTCCTCATCCTTCTCCTTCTGCACCTCTTGTCTGTATTCAACTCTACAGAAACAAACAATAATGACTTCCTGACCATAGTTGTTTAAAATCTTATTTGTGCTGCTGAGCTCATATATATGTTTTCAAGCAAATTTAAGACTAAATAAAATACCACTAAATTTTTTAAGATATCTTGTAGTATATGCTCAGTTAATTAAATAATTCAATTTGGGATATTTTTCATAAATATTCTCATTCATTTGAAGCTGGAAATTGTGCTACCAATTCCAGCTTCAAATGAATAATTCAGCCGTTTAAGAGTTCATATGAAATCATGATTTGAAAATGTTTGGTCTCAAACTAAACTAATATGAGTAAATTCATACACATACCGCTGTTTGTCTAGAGCTGCCTGCTCAGCCAGCTGTTTGTTCAGTTCATCCAGGCGTTGTTGTTGCTCTTCTCGCTCCACCTGTCGTTTAGCTTCACATCTCTCATGGTACTGCAAAAGCTAACAAACAGAAAAATTCACTTTAAAATAATGTAAAAACCTTATACTTCATGCCACACCAACAAAAGGCCTACCCAATAAGATTGCTAATGCTTACAACATTCCAACCCATACAAGACACAAGACATTGTTAAAAATTAGATCCCATTTTCACATTCTGAATTACAATACTTCTAGCAAGCCCCAATTTTATAATTTAAAGTGTTTAGCCCTTATAACATTTTGTATAAACCATGGAGACCAAAGGTTATTTTCAATATGAAATCATCATTAATGTCTTAGTCAGCTCTTCATTTGAATACCTAGCTATGTTATGGGTCTACGGCCACTATAAATAATTTATTTTAATTTAATTCTTAGCGGTAACGACTTTAGACGTCAAAGTTGGTCCCCGCTCTGAAAGGGTGTAGCTGAAAAGTAACCCTTATGGATCATCATAGGTACAATAGTGAAAATAGACCAAAGTGATGAGACCCCAAAAGGCACATACTGAGCCCATCAGGACCATTCAGGGCTGGCCAAAAGTTGCATTGATTGGTGCTCTATATTGATTAAAATGGGCACCAAATAAAAACTGTGTGCAGCCTATGATGACTATGATCACTTCGCATCCATACCATTCCCTTCTAGAGCCTGCCTACATCTATATGGGCGATCTCTGGGGTCATTTCTTGTCGTCAATAAAACCCTTTGGTGCGTTTTGTCTTTGCCTGTCGCTCTGATGCGCGACATAGCGACAATTGGCCAGCCCTGCCATTTGGACCAGCCTTGCTGACAATCCATCAAGTAGAGCCAAGATATTGTCGTGCAGAATTGGTTAAATATTTTTCAACATTTGAAGCTGGAATTCCAGCAATTCCAGCTTCAAATGATTGAAAAATAGAAACAAACAAATTCGCAGCACAAGGGTTAAATTTAAAAAGTGGGCTAACACATGAAAATAATCTACAAATGTTGACTATATCTAACCAATAGCCAGAACAGAACTCAGAACTTTTTATTTGACCTCTTATAACAGTAAAAATGGGGGTATATTATATAAAATGTATATATGATGAAAGCACTGATATATATTATTTTACCAAATGAATGTTATATGAAAAATAACTAAGTAGGCCTACGACAATTGACATAATCACATTTATATAATGAAAAAAAAGTATGAGTAGAATAATAATTATACTATATATAGTCATCGAGTCGAATGCATACATATGCACATATATATGTCTGCATATACATATATGTATATACAGACACACACATACACACATGCATACACTCGACTCGTTTAATAGACATGAGCCAGTAGATTCTACCTTCTGTTTATCTAGATCTCGCCTCTCTTTCTCTCGTGCTTCTTCCTCTTCTTTACGAAGTAATATATCTTTTTGACGATCAGCCTCTAAAGCCTCTTCTAATTTCATCGCCTCCATCTTCTTGTCCCGCCATTCAGACATCTGAAATGATACATAAAAACACAGCTATATACATTTCATTACACCCAATACATTTGTTGAGGATTAAAAAAAGAAAATAAGTGGCCATCAGATATGGGAATAGCCTTCATTGCCGAGGAACTGAGTCAATCGCGCTCACAAAGATAAACAACTCTGGACGTCTGAATCTGAGGTCTATAGACGTCAGATTCCGATTTGAATACCTACAGTATTTATTCTAATAATTGTGCATATTTATTCCAATAAATGGCCACCCCTCTGATTTAAAAATAAAAGTGATGATCCTGTACACTATATGATCATTAAAATATTACTCTAATAAGCACACAATCCCCCTGTAATCTCATGGGGTATTAACGACCCGGGTGTTTATTAAAATAAATGCAGTATGTTATGGGTCTACGGCCATTATAAAATGTTTATTTTTTCAGTGCGGGGATCAGCTTCAGATTTCTGACAGCTATAGATGTTGGATTCTGACGTCTAAAGTTGGTCCCCGCGCTGAGAGGGTGAATGCTGCACTTTTACACATACCTTCTCATGAAGATGATCACAAATATGCTGCTGCTTGCCGCGCTCCTCGGCCTTCATGGCGGCATCATTGTATGTGTAAATAGCCTCGGCAAACACCACACGTGCACGATTCAGTAGCTCTGCTCGATCGCGAATCCAATCTGTCGTAATAGCATGCCTTCTCTTCTGGTAATATTTGTAGTTTGTCCACCAATCTTCATGACCGACCTATATAAACAAGTAATATTTATGACCGGATTTTAATAGAAAATTTGTCTCAAAGTAAATATTAGTGTAGAATTTCAGGTTTTCAAATACAAATGTATTTGGAATTATTGATGATATAAATCTCTTGAAATGTTTTGCCGTGATACTTTTGTGCCTCGAACACAACCCATTAAACTAAAAAAATAATGTATGTTTCAGGATGCAAACACCCCTCGGCTGATGCAGTGACTCAAAATGGGCAATAGACTGGAAAACCACAACAAGAGCACACTCGATAATAGCCCGCCACCGAATTATGATAAAGAAAGTAAAGACGAATGTCATCACGTAAATAACAACCCAAGATATAAATGGTATGTTAAACCAGCCGCTTTTCAAGTTATCGCGCCCACAAGGTCAAATTATGGACGTAAAATAAATGTGAAAAATCGCAATAAGTCGACCATTCTGATTTTTTTACCGGCCATTATTGAGCTTGTCCAAGAACTGCTTATTGGTAACATGCATAACAAACTTGAAGAGGATACTTGTGAAAATGTTGAAGTTATCGCGCCTACAAGGTCAAATTATTGACGTAAAATGAGAAAAATCGCAATAACTCGGCCATTTTGAATTTTTTTTCAGCCATTATTGAACTTGTCCAAGAACTACTTATTAGTAACATGCATAACAAATTTGAAGAGGATATGTGAAAAACTTTTCAAGTTATCGCGCCCACAAGGTCAAATTATTGACGTAAAATGAGAAAAATCACAATAAATCGGCCATTTTTTTTTTTTTCAGCCATTATTGAACTTGTCCAAGAACTACTTATAAGTAACATACATACCAAATTTGAAGAGAATATGTGAAAAACTTTTCAAGGTCTCGCGCCCACAGGGTCAAATTATTGACGTAAAATGAGAAAAATCGCAATAAATCGGCCATTTTTTTTTTTTTTTCGGCCATTATTGAACTTCTCCAAGAACTACTTATTAGTAATATGCATAACCAATTTGAAGAGGATATGTGAAAAACTTTTCAAGTTTTCGCGCCCACAAGGTCAAATTATTGACGTAAAATGTGAAAAATCGCAATAAATCGGCCATTTTTTTTTTTTTCCGGCCATTATTGAACTTGTCCAAGAACTACTTATTAGTAGCATGCATAAACAATTTGAAGAGGATATGTGAAAAACTTTTCAACTTATCGCGCCCACAAGGTCAAATTATTGACGTAAAATGTGAAAAATCGCAATAAATCGGCCATTTTTTTTTTTTTTTCGGCCATTATTGAACTTGTCCGAGAACTGGTCATTAGTAACATGCATAACAAATTTGAAAAGGATATGTGAAAAACTTTTCAAGTTATCGCGCCCACAAGGTCAAATTATTGACGTGAAATGTGAAAAATCGCAATAAATCGGCCATTTTTTTTTTTTTTTCAGCCATTATTGAACTTGTCTGAGAACTGGTCATTAGTAACATGCATAACAAATTTGAAAAGGATACGTGAAAAACTTTTCAAGTTATCGCGCCCACAAGGTCAAATTATTGACGTAAAAGGTGAAAAAGCGCAATAAGTCGGCCATTTTGAATTTTTTTTCAGCCATTATTGAACTTGTCCGAGAAGTGGTCATTAGTAACATGCAAAACAAATTTGGGAAGGAAACATGAAAAATTTTTCAAGTTATCCCGCCCACAAGTAAATGTTAACGCCGACGCTGACGCCGACGCCGATGACGCCGAACTTCAATTGCAATAGCCCACCTTTTTTAATTAAAATTAAAAGGCGGGCTAAAAACCTATAATAGACGAGGTTTCAAAGAGCAAAACAGAATATATAGTTGATTCATTCAAATCAATAAATTCCAGATGGTCACCACTGCCGGATTTGACACAAAGGTTAAATGTTTGGTTAATTCAATCTGTTGGAGCAGTAGACAAATAGTGGCTCAGAGTCAGTGGCTCATGACCAGGAGGAAAATACCGCTTCAGGGGGGAAATCAATATCCACTAAATTGACTACAAAAATAATAAAGTAAATGGCTTTAACTAATATCATAGTGATTGTGATGAAGGTGAGTTCGCCTCTTACTCACTATATCATCCCTCTTTTTATGTGGCAGATGACGCTTCATACGATCGAGATACAGGGGTCGTCTGTTGGACACCTGATGGGTCGGATACTGCTCCATGATGTAGGTGAACACAAAATGATCCTCAGAGTCCCATCCTCCGCAGTCTGACCTGTGTAATATGAAAAAACGTCAACTCTTGACCCTTATCCTGCTGAGTAAATTTACTTAATTTTCAATCACTCGCTACCGCGATCCACACCCTCAAGTGGTTGAAAATTACTCATATTTGTTAATTTGTGATCAAACTTTTACAAATGTTGATATTCAAACTGTCATTTCATTCGCAATAAAAGTGATTTAAATTGGCTATAGTCATGATCAGCAGGCAATTTGTGATCAAACAAAGGGTTAATCGCTTGGCTATTTATTTCCCAATAAAAAAGATTTAATCAGCTAATAATACTGATTAAAAGCGAATATAGTCGAGATCAGCAGGCAAAGTGTTAAATCGCCAAGTTAATAACTGACAGAATTTTTTCACCCCCTTTAAGTTGTATCTCGCTACCACGACGCAAAATTACTCATATTAAATTTTGTTTAATGTTAGACCAAACATTTGCAAATCTTGATGTTTAAACAGTTATTTTATTTTCAATAACATTGATTTGATTTGCTGATAAAACAAATTAAAAACAACTATAGTCATGATTACCCCTTGAAAGGTTAACATGTCAATATTCGTGTTTTGGGACTTCTCACAAAATCTTGAAATTGAACTTCCAAGCAGGTGATAATTACTCATATTTGTTCAATGACTTCCAAGCAGGTGATAATTACTCATATTTGTTCAATTTGAGACCAAAAATTTGCAAATTAATCTGCTTAAACACTCATTTTGTTTCAAAAACTGAATTTACTATGCTAATAAATAAAACAGATTAAAAACGACACAATTGGGTAAGATACATTCAGCTATTAAACCTTCATAGAGGCAGAGGCAGGTATAAATCACCATAGTATTGAACATTTTCTATGATTGATAGGTGGAGTTAAAAAAGAATTTTCGACATTATTGAAGTCGTGAATTTGTCCTCCTCGCTATTGTCTTGCTAAATTGTTAGCAAGTTTTCATTCATTTGAAGTTGTAATCCACCAATTGTGAAAGCGAGTAATGAAAAAATAACATACATGGTCAAATCAGCGTGTTTGTCTTCTAATTCCTCAAGTCTTTCTAGATGTTTTGCGTCCAGAAGGATGAAGTCTTGTAGTACAGTAGCCTTTAATCGCTGGTCAGGACAAGGCAAGTCAAACGCCTCACTTGGTATTCCTGTTTGTACTGTGCGCTCTTGTACTTTACTGCATTCTTCTAAACAACCTGATCATAAAGACTACAGATTCAACTACATTTCAAGTTATATACAACTAAAGTACTCCAAAGTATGTGAAAACAAATTTGAGGAGTCACACTTTTATCTTTATAGCCTATACTGCTAACAACTGAACATCAAGACCTTGTAATATTTTTAAGAAACAGGAAAACCAAAGTGACACTGGAAAAATAAAAATTATCGTGTGTAATATTATATTTAAATTAAATCTATCTACTGATTTATGTTACACTACATGTATAAGTTATTTATGAATAACAATCAACTGAGTGAGTAATAATATATTTCAAATGCCAAAATAAGAAAAACTAACAACAGAAATGAAGTTTACCTTTGTGGTGTTTAATTTTTAAATAGCAGGTCAGTGGTTGGCTTCAATTAATCTAATCTTATAACGCTTTAATTCAGCATAACAGAAGCTATCATAAATATATCTATTAATTCTCCAGCAGAGAAGAAAGTATTTTTTCAGAAATAAAACAAAGTATTCCCCTGATATGTAGCTCATGCTTATACATGTAGATGATAAAGTAAACACTTATACCAACATGCACTCCAAAGAACAAGACTAAGGCTATAAAGAATAAAGTAAAACCCTACAATCCCTCCAACCCAACCAAATATGTGATGTAATTGATAGATCAGTTGGGAATGTCTATTCTGTGTTTTAGGCTGTGTTGTAGACTCTGATGAGATAATACTAGATCTAATGGCCAACTGGTGATGTTGTCAAAGAAAATTAATGTGAGATACTAGCAAACAAAGTGAGATTACCCCAGCATTTGTTCTATGTCTTACTTTTGCGGTGATAAAAAATCTAGTTCACAAAAATATTTAACCCTTATCGACTTTAGACGTCAAAATCTGATGTCTGTGACATCTGTAGACGTCAGATTCTGATGTCTAAAGTCGATCCCAGCAATGAAATAATTAAAATATGTATAATGGCTGTAGATCTATAATATAGGTATTCAAAAAAAAAGAGATAACTAAGACATTTATGATGATTTCAAATTGAGTCAAACCCTTTGGTCTCCACGGTTTATTTAAAAATATTTCTGCGTTGTAACGGTTAATTACTTACAGTGGAGGCTTTGCAGGAAATTATCACCTAGGGACACCGAGAGAGCCTTATTGAAATAAATTACTCACCCATTGACAAATCTTGCTCCAGAGATCTTTGTTCACGTTGCAGCTGGTCCAGTAAATGTTGTTGTTGCTGTTTGACTGATGAGACGGCTTGTGAGATCCCCTGCTGACCGTCTGGTGTGTTGGATCGTGACCCGTGTTTATCCTCCAGCACAAACTGAAGGTCCTCCCTGAAAAATATATCTTTAAAATCTATGCCGCTTCATACAAAATAACAGCTAAATGCTAATTCATGTGTATCTAAAGTCAATAATGGACCCCATAACATAGGGACCGGGGTATTCAAATGAAAGGGGAAGAGCTAACCATGATTTCAAAAACTCTTGGGTCTCCAATGGCTTATACAAAAATATTTCAGCGCTTTGAGGATATCATTAAAATTGAATAAAAAATTGGAAACAAATTAATTAATCCATGAAAACCTGTTTCAGTTGTTAAAATGATAACAAGTTTATCATGTTTATATTAACACAAATCATGATTAAAAATTAAATTAGAAAATGAGTCAACCAGTCATATAATGAGTGTCACGTGCACTGGTTTAATTACAGACACGTTTGCTAGCGCACAATGCATTCTCGGAGTGATTAATTAATTAATTAATTACAGACACATGTCTATAACTTTTAATCCAATCAAACTGTGCAGCTTTCCTCAAGTGGTCCTGTGTGTGATAACTAGGCCCATCCATTATCACCTTACTTTGTTACCCTTTTTATCTCAAAAATACCTGGTGTTCAAGAATATGACAATGCTTTGCAACATATATCAATATGTGACATATTAGAATGAATGAAAGCGAAATAAATTATTCTACCTCAAATTCCAGACAGGCTCGACAGTCTCCTTCTTGAATTTCTCAAATTCACGATTCATAGAGCAGTCATATGCATGAAACTGTGCATAAATGTTGCCCACTAGCGGAGCATCCATATTCTGTACGAGATCTGAGTCAATCTCTGATTCCAGTCGCCGTCTCAGTGTATTCAGACGCAGTAGTTCACGGTTCCAGACCAGTTTGTGCTGTTTCAGGGTCTGCTGTTCTTTCCCCTGACGTGACGCCTCCTGAAGCTTCTTAACCTGGAATTACACATGATTCAGGGCATTAACCCTTTCGCGCCCGGACGGCCCCTGAGGGCCGGTGAAATATGACGTCATTTTTTCCATGCCCGTCTTTTACATTCACAGGGCCTTAAGATTGCCATAATACATTTAAAATTGTATAATTTCGGCCAGAATGTATTGTGCAAGGTTTAATTAGTTCAGTTATAATTTTAAAATATATATTTACCCTCTATCCCCTTCATATTTCATATTTAATTATACTAACCCTTTGACTCTCAAGTTCATGCCAGGACTCAGGGATAATGGCGGCCAATTAATGGAAATACACATGTTTGGGTATGATGGCTGTAACTTTGGATCTACAAGGTGTATTAACCATATGTAAACATGTGGGATTCGGCAGGGGCGGGACTTTGTGATCATGCAACATTAGGGTCAATCAAAGGTCACCTGAAGGTCATTGCAGGGTCAAAGTTTCTTAAATTCAAATAAAAAAAATTATACAAGCCAAGCCATATTGCCCACTTCTGGATGAGCGCAATGTATAGAAACATCATCTGTGGCAGCTCCCCAAAATCATGTGAAGTGAAATGACCTTGAACTGGTCCTGAATAATCTAACCTAAAGAGTCTACATGTAACTCAATCCCATACTAGTAATGATACCCGTTTTAATATCCTGAACTGCTGAAAATGTCTTGCAAGCTCAGCGGTAGCTACTGAAATTACTCATTTTTTACACTTTATTTCGCAAA
This sequence comes from Flabesymbios commensalis, assembly GCA_964017125.1. Lineage (NCBI taxonomy): Eukaryota > Metazoa > Annelida > Polychaeta > Terebellida > Flabelligeridae > Flabesymbios > Flabesymbios commensalis. The sequence goes on along the minus strand of OZ024910.1, from coordinate 79,856,900 downwards.
TAATGAAATAGTTCGCATGAAAAGGGTTAATGGTTGTTGACGTATATACCCATAGCAACAACAGCTACTGATCTTATATTGAGGATTCGTTGTGTAACATGTCCCACGGACATCTTACAATTATATTAATATATAAATATAATTGTTTTCTATATTAATTTGATCTAGTGAGTCTTGAAAATACAAAATACATAAAATTGTGTACTGTCGTCATGCAAACCATTTCTAGGGAGTAAGGGTACGTCTTCGAGGGGTATGATAAGAAGCTTTTATTGATCGCCCAAGTGTTTTTCATGCATGTAGAAAATTTAATGTGCATCAGAATAACCGTTTAAAAGATATCTTAATATTTGTATTGAATAATTATATTTATTTAAATTTCATTAAAAAAACTCGGGCTGGAAAGGGTTAACCTTTCGTCTGCGACTATAGTCATTTTCAATCAGTTTTATTAGCCGATTAAACCACTGTTATTGGGAATGAAATGACTACTGAGATCCACAACTTAAAATGGTTGAAAAATTAACTTAACAGGATAAGGGTTATTTACAATACATGTATGTTTAAAATGTGGTTCTTAATAATGTGCTAATGAAAAATAAAATACTGAATATAATCGAGAACAGCGGCAAAAGGGTTGTTAAGAACAAATTTATATATATTTACCTTGATCAGAGATTCCTGGCCAGCTAGTTTTTTCTTGGCTGCTATGGCCCGCAACTGGTCATAATCAACTGGTTGGTACTTGTTACTGCCCACTCCCTCTTTCATGCGCATCGTTAATTTTCCTGTGAATGTTAAAAAGTATATTATCCCTCTATGAGTGAAGGCAAGTTTGACAAAAGGTGGATGTGATATCTATGTTGCCATTTACAGTTGAATCACATTTCTTCTACAAAACATCTTTAATTAAAAAAATAAAACAGTGATAACAAATGGATGGTCAACCTTTTTAAGAATTCTTGAGCTGTAACCCTTACAGCGCGGGCACCGACTTTAGTCGTCAGAATCTGACATCTGTAGACGTAAGATTCTGACTTCTAAAGTCAATCCCCGCACTGCAAGAGTAAAAATATATATAATTAGTCGTAGCCCCATAACATAGGTATTCAAATGAATCGGGAAGAGCTGAATAAGACATTTATGATAATTTCAAATTGAAAAAAAAACCTTTGGTCTCCATGGTTAATGCAAAGAAATGCAGCGTTGTAAGAGTTAAAAATACACTTTTCACCCACATTCATTTCAATTGGACGGCAATCAGTTTTAGTTGAAGGACTTCAAATATTTTGAGCATAAATAATAAATACCACAATCTTCAAACAGACACCAAGTGTGCCGACATCGTAATTTTTGATTGGCTAATTGGCATTTAATCTGTGATTTTTTATCAGTTTGTGGTTGGCTCATTTCTCATTCTATCTTTCTAAGATCTAGTTAATTTTTGTATGGAACATCATTTTTGGGTACGGTACGCCAGATTATTTTGGTGGTGTTCCATATGAATACCGCAAATTTGTATTAAAATTTACTGTTGCTACTAATGATAAAATGTTTAGGAATACCTGCAGAGTCGGAGCGGTGCTGGGTAATAAAGTTCCTCAAGTTTCTCCCACTCATATTTAGAGAGGCGTGTGTTCAGAAGACGTGTCCTAATTGTCCTCTATCTGATTTCTTCATAATCATCAAGGGGTGAGCATGTTGTTGTGGGCTTTATTTTGCTATTTATTATAACCTTCATCAAAACCTGAAACCATGTGAAAATTATTATTTCTATTATTAATGATGATAGTCTGCTTTTTAGAATGAAAATAATTTAACCCTTCACCTGCTAGTGACACATATATATGCATCTGTCATATTTGTACCCATTTCCTGTTAAGTTCTCATATTTAAATTTTCACATGCCATGAAAAGGGTGGGCTTAGAACAGGAGATTGCCAATCTATCTTTACTTTCACTAGGCCTATATAGCCCTAGTCACCATCACATTAACTTGTAATGCATGTTTGTCACTGATTTCACACTTAATTCTCTACAGATTTTCATAAAATGTTGCAAGAACTTTTTAAGCCCCCTGCCAAATACCGTCCATTTCTATGAAAAAATATTCTATAGTTCAAAAATTAGACCATTTGACATGGAGTAAATTTTAAATTAAGATGACACCTATAAACCCATTAAACTGGTTAAATTAAAGTCAGTTTTAAGTCGTGAATTGCATTACATGCCACATGGTTTACCTTTTCAACTATACAAAAAAATTTCGCCTGTATCATATTTTACCATTAATTTTGTACATATTTCAATCATTGTACTATTGCATATGTATAAAGAGGACCCATTGCAAATTAGTACAACATACTAAATGGTCTACCCTCTATAAATAAAGTTTGTTATTATTATTATTACCTAGGGGGTCTAGTCCTAGGCCTAGGCTATATAATTTTACAAAGTTTTCAGGGCTGTTAGGATTTGCATAGAAAATGGCCTTTGCAAAATTGACAGGGAAATCGACGAAAATCATGCGATCCTGGTTAAACATTTTTAATTTGACGGCAAGTATAGCCTACAGTCTGTTTCACCAGATCCTGGGAGTAGCCTTTTTCCAATTTGCTAGGTCTCCCTTTCAAATTTTTAACAATTTTTTTTCTCGGATCATTTTTTCATCTTCCCCCAACATCCTTGAAAATTTGGTGAATTTTTTTTGTGTATTATCGAAGTTAGACCATTTGGCATGTAGTAAATTAAAAAATGACAGCTCTCTTTAAGACCATTACGCATTAGGCCCATCGTGAAAAAAGATTTATATTATTATACTCGCCGTCAAATTAAAAATGATCAACCAGGATCGCATGATTTTCAGCGATTTCTCAGTCATTTTTGAACCAATTTTCTTGAAATTTTGCAGAGGCCATTTTCTATTAAAATCCTGACAGAGGTATAAATTTTGCAAAATAATGTTTAATATTTTAAAAGTTAGACCATTTGCCATGTAATAAAATTCTAAAATTAGTTTAATGGGTTTAAAGAGGAACGTCGTAATTTTAATTCATTACATGTCAAATGGACTAACTTTTGAAATACGCTATATAATTTTACGAAATTTTCAGGGCTGTTAGGATTTGAATAGAAAATGGCCTTTGCAAAATTTTAAGAAAATCGGTTTAGAATTGACGGAGAAATCGCCGAAAATCATGCGATCCTGGTTAATTTGACAGCGAGTATACTACTGTATAGGCCTAACACGTTAAAGTTATATATCAATTATCATATGCCAAATCAGCAAATGCGTGAAATGGTCTAACTTCCAAAATACACAACTAAATTGCACCAAATTTTCAGGGATGTTAGAGGAAGATGAAAAAAATGATGCGAGAAAAATTTTGTGCATTATTTTAAATAGCAACCGAACCAATTGGAAGAAGGCTACTCCCAGGATCTGGTGAAACAGACTGTACGTTAGCCTTAGTGTAGGTCTAGTCTGTCTAGCCCCTATTATCGCCCAGAACCAGGCAAAAGCAACCGCCAATTTGTCTAACACTAACACTTAGTCTTAGTTTACAGGTTGAATTAAATACAAAATGACAACAAAATCACAATACCAAGACCTAGACTATTTAAACCTAATTTCACATTCATTTGTTTTATATTATTTTCTGGTAAAAAGTACCATAATTTCAATTTAACTGTCGTCAAATTTTACTAAATTTTATTTCGTAGTCAATGTAAATAGTCGATTTAGAACATCGCTGATCTCGGCCACCATCTCGGCACTCTCATAAAGCTGATACCTATAATCATCATCACCATTGCAACTCATGACATCATCATCATCATCATCATCATCATCATCATCATCATCATCATCATCATCATCATCATCATCATCACCATCATCATCATCATCATCAACATCATCATACTAGCCTACATTTGTTGTAGGCTGTCAGTCGTCTTTGTAAAAGCATTTGTAGCCTACACATATGCTGTGTTTTTGGTGGTATTGTGTGAGACGGTGTGCATCCCCTAATCCCCCCTGTATACCAACTCATCCTCTGGTAGCTTATCAGGGGATGCATGAGCTCGTATGGGTGTTGACGGGCAGGGTATGAGTTGGTTATAGCTGTTGTAGGGCTGTGGATGAGTTGGTCATGTGTGTTGCACCTTTGGGGACGAGTTGGTATTATCTTTTCTTCAATGTATTTGATTATTTTTTGAAGATTATTACTTAAATGTATAAAATATGTTTTAAAATCTGACTTGAATAAAATATAATATAAGCATATTAGACTTTGGATCTACGCCTCATAAGATCGTTGTTGTAATAATAACAGAATAACAGAAGACAGTGCTTAAAAACGTATATATATTATTTGCTATTGTTATTTCGCCAGTCTATTGTTATAAATAGCTAATAATATATTGATATATTGATATATATTTTTATGTTTAGCCCTTTAATTCTTTAGCACAGCGATTTTATTTTTTAATATTAGCCGATTAATTATTCAGTTATGTTGTTATTTCGCCAGTATTTTGCCATAAATAGTTTAAAAATCTTGATATATATTTTAATAGTTAACCCTTCAAGTCTTTAGCACGGCCATGTTACCTTTTAGTATTAGCCGATTAATAAGTCAGTTATTGTAACGAGATAACAATTATTACCATGTGTTGCAATTATTCAGTTGATGCGTTGTTGAGCGAAAGCAATTGTACTTTGTAGAAGGACCGGCCAGTTTATATTAGTAGGCCTATATACTCTAGTACCCAGCTAGCAAGCTGACGCTGGCCCAATGTTGGGACAACGTCAGTACTTCCGTTGGCCCAACGTTGCCATGTGACGTTGGCCCAACGTAATTTTGTCCATAGGCCCAACATTGGCACAATGGTGGCAAAACGCCGTTGGCATTGTGTAGGCAAACCGCCGTTGGACTGACGTCATTTATTTTCAATTTGCCCGACATTGGCACAACAACATTATGCAAATGTCTCCCTTGAAATGCTGCACAACTTTTAAGGCTAAATTAGCAAGTGCAAGATACAATGAATTGATAAATGCCTAGGGTCTACCATAGAAATATACTTCAACCTTGTAATGTATGTTCTGTGGGGTCTACAGGGGTGGGCAGGCGAAATGAGTCCTGTCGCCACTCAAGTTTTAGGTGCTCTGAATGGTCATTTTGAAATATTCACATTACAAATATTTTGCTTCTGTCGCCACATGTGGCGACCACTTGCCCACCTCTGGTCTACCTTGAGGTTTAGCTCACAAATTTCGGGTTACCTTTACATAAACTGGATTGAAGAGTCTTTATCATTGACATCATTCTGCCTTTGAATCAACAGCACAGTGCGCAGAATCAGATGCTTTTTTCCACACTAGGAAATCCAGAAGATACTAGGATCTATCAGGCTCTAGATGGCTCTGGCTTAGGCGCCGGCTATTTGGATCAGCCAGCCACTGCCAGATTTTGTGCTTTCTCTAGGTCTGAAGATCGTACAAAACTCGAATTCAATCAGCATTGTATGGATTCCATGACTTCACTACGATAGGCCTACTTTACAGCGCATGCTCGCTGGTCTATAGGCCTACATAGCCCGTTTTTTTGAGGCGGGTGGGGTCCCACCCCAACTATTAGAGTTATCAGGGTTATAAAATTCAATATTGCTGAATGTTTTTTGCATTGGCTGATCAGCTCTGGATTGCAATGTCACAAGATTTTTTAAAAAGATATAGTAATATTGGATAATTCCGTGAATTTTGTGCCCATTATATAATGTTAATTTTGTGAGAGAAATATAAAACTAAGACAATCATGTCAGTTATGTGATGGGAAAAATACTGGGTTTTTTTTCACTTTGAGCCACCGTTGGCCCAATGTCAACAAATACACGGAGGATAGACGTCTGTAGCTGATGGTGGGCTTGTCGTAGTCTAGGGCGAGTGTTACCATTGACGTTACCGAATATTCGACAAGTCAATGAACGCGACCAACGCCTCAGACCTCGATCTCGATCGTGGTGTCTTGCCCGGTCAGCAAGCTGTGGTTCGCTGTAGAAACTCAGTCAAAGCAGAAGATTTTCTTGATTCGTTCTTTATTCATTCCATATTCGTGCAGACATTGTCAGATATGAGCGTGCCACTTAGTCCCGTGCGACAGGGGGCGGCTATCCAGCCATGCGGCTGAATGCGTGTGACGCGGTTACACGTCTGACTTCCGAGAAGGCCAGTGCTAGAATGAGCAAGCGCGGCTGTGCCGCACATGGTGTGAGTGCCGGGCGGAAGTGCTGACCCGTCGATCAGCGATTCCGTCCGGCTCAAACTCGGCACGATGATCTGCTAGTTAGGTCGCCACAGGCTGACGTTGACAAAATGGCAATTGGCTTTATTACCTTCAGCCAACGTTGGCCCACTGTCGGCAAATACATGGAGGATAGACATCTGTAGCTGACGGTGGGCTGACGTTGTCAAAATGACCGTTGACTTTCTTACCTTTAGCCAACGTTGGCCCAATGTCGGCAAATGCACGGTGGATAGACGTCTGTAGCTGACGGTGGGCTGACGTTGACAAAATGACAGTTGGCTTTATTAGCTTGAGCCAACGTTGGCCCAACGTCGGCAAATACATGGAGAATAGACGTCTGTATCTGTCGGTGGGCTGACGTAGAGAACACAACTGTTGGCTTTCCTACCTGTAGCCAACGTTGGACCAACGTTGCATATGCCACTGTGACCATGCCAACCATTGCCAACGTTGGTCCAACGTCAGCTTGCTAGCTGGGTAGTGTTTTATAAACTGTCAATTAGAAAGGTGTGGTCGCTAGTTATCTCACCGTTCGATCCACTGCTATACCTAATTGTACTTAACAAATGGCCCCCGCTATAATAGTATAGTGTTTTATAAACTGTGATTATGAGAACAATTGCCAGCACTAAATTCCTAAATCCCTGCAATGTTGATGCGTTAACAGTGACCCTACCATCACACTTCCACCTTTGATTTTTGAGCAGCGCTAAAAAATATCCGCCCCGATAACGGACGGCGCATAACACGTCAGCGTTTTCAGGGATTATCACTTATAGGCCTATAAATATTTTATATTTCTTAAAGACTATGGGTTACTTATATATCAAACATCAGATATTGCAAGAGATACAGCTGATATTGCTAATAAAAATGTTTTTTATTTTCATTTAATTTGTATTTGTTTTTGTATTTATTTGAATTTCCATGTCAATATAAAGTACAATGAAGTACAATATATTTGATGATCGATTTTATATAATATAAGTGTATAATAAAATTCGTGTTTAAAATGTGATTTTTGCGTATTTAGCTACGGAGAAAAGAGAATACTTTAAAGATAACTTCACGCCCGGATCGTAGTGTGTCGGCTTGTCTCCAATCATTCATTTCAACATTCATTGTGCGGCGCTTCAAGTTTATCTAGGATGGAATTTACCCAGCACCCTTGCATCGCATGTGGTATTCATGCCAGGACGTGAGACAACTAAAAAGCCTCAGTAAATGTATCCTTGGCAAATGTTTATATTGAGTTCATATCTGTTCATGGATAAATTCCGTTGTACATAACAATTGCGCTACAAAATTACTGAGTAAATTATTTCCAATAGATGTTCTATGTTAAAACATAGTTGGGGTGCGCCCCCACCCACCCCAAAAGAACGGGCTATGTATAGGCCAGCGAGCATGCGCTGTAAAGTACTGTAGTAGCTGATTGAATTCGTGTTCTGTACAATTTTCAGACCACCAGGAAGCACAAAATATGACAGTGGCTGTGAAATCCACAGATACTATCAGGCTCTAGATGGCTCTGGCTTACTATGAGATAGGCCGGCCACTTGGATTGATCAGTATGGACAAAAGCATCTGTGCACTATGCTATATTGATTCAATCCAGTTTATGTAAAGTTAATCCGATATTTGTAAACCTCAGGGTAGACCCTATATCAATTTATTGGAGCTTGCCCGAATGAAGTTAATTTAGCCTTAAAAGTTGTGTAGCATTTCAAGGAAGACATTTGCATGATGTTGTTCAGAGGTGAGCAAATGGTCGCCAGACAGAAGCAAAATAGCTGTAATGTAAATATTAAAAAATGACCATTGAGAGCACCTAATTTGTGGCGACGGGAAACAATTCGCCTGCCCACACCTGTTGTTGTGCCAATGTCGGTTTGCCTACAACATGCCAACGGCGTTTTGCCACCGTTGGCCAATGGTGGGCCGATGGACAAAATTATGTTGGGCTAGCGTCACTTGGCAACGTTGGGCCAATTGAAGTACCGATGTTGTCCCAACATTGGGCCAACGTCAGCTTGCTAGCTGGGTAGGACAACATAAGAACATTTTTGACTCGCACAATTCTTAAATTCGTTCAGAAATAGAAAGGGATTTTCTTTAATGTGGACCCTTTCAGAGAAAAAAATCAATATGAAACCCTTCAGCGGGCAGGTGAATGATCAATTCAGATGGGGTTTGTGTGATAGTTGTCTGAAATTGTCAGAATATTTCAAAATACACACTTATTGGGTAGGCTCACATATATCTATATCAAATGGAGGGTGGTGAAAGATAATATAGATTTATGATGATATAAGCCCGAGTAAGACACATTTAAACTTTTTAAATTTGGGGCACTCCCTTTAAAATGCAAATTTTTGCCACCAGATCTAAATAATGGCAGTGCTCAGATAGTGTGGAATTACATGTAACAGCAATGTGGCTAGTTACATTTAATTTAACTATGTAGAGCGATTAACACAACTTTCAAATTCTAAAAGTAATGGACAGCACCAGTACAGGAATGGTCAGATTTGTGTTCAGTGAACCTTGGTATGAACATACCTGTTCAGAGAGGAAGGTTGATGAGGTCATTATGTCGACAGACGGTGTGGACGTCAAGTTGAACTTTCCCTCTAATTCATCATTATGTAGCCTACCCATCCGGTGTTGACGATATTCCCCTGTAAACACCCAGGACCGCTCTCACATAAACGAGCAATAAATTAGTCTGAGTGACATTATGAAGTATTAAAATGAAGGATTAGAAGTTTTACTATGATTTTATTAATTGCTAAAATTGTCAGATTATGTAATTTATTTCATACTGATAAAAAAAACACAGAAATGGTCACGTTATAATTTATTACCAGGTGCATTCGTGTGCCAAATAAATGATTAGTTCAGATATTGTTTTATCAATTTTCAAACAAAACTAAAATGGCTACTAGCCCAACACGTCTATATTATAATAAATAAATTCAATTGCAGAAATCCACCATAACAGAAAGGTAAGCCAGCGGTAGAAGCACAGGGGGTGGGGGGGTCAATGACATTTTTTTTTGTAAACTAATTCAAACATCGGAAAGCTACATTAATATTAGTAAATAATAATTTTATAGTATCACAAAGCTGCCTAGATGACACTATAAAATAATAAATAGATAATAATAATGTGGTACTTTTCAATGTGGATGCTTCGTCAAAATTGAAGAATTTTCAAGTACCCTTTGCTAAATATCGAATTTTTCATGCACTTTCAAGGCCACTAACCTTTAAACCGCTGTAATACTTTCGTTTAAGCCACGGAGACCAAAGGGTTTTTTTAAATTTGAAATCATCATATTAAATGTCTCAGTTAGCTCTTTCCAATTTATTTTGAATACCTATGTTATGGGTCTACAGCCATTATAAACAATTTTAATCTTACAGTGCGGGAATCAACTTTAGACGTCAGAATCTGCCGTCTACAGAAGTCGTTCCCCGCGCTGTAAAGGTTAAATGTTTTTGGAAACCAAGGTTTTCAAGCATCTGTATAAACATTGGTTACAAATCATCACCCCGCCTGTCGATCTGGCTTGATCAACTCATTTATGTCACCCAGTGCTGGGCATACCGCTAGATTACAAATCAATCAAAACATTATGAATTAAATAAATAAAATAAACTCTAATCAATACCAATAACATCGTATATCTTCAATTATCATTGGAAATAATAAAATATAAAATTAAAGTTCGTGTTGAGCATATCATGCGGTTACAATGATATGAATTTGTTCGCATTTCACAGCACAACGTAGTCTCATGACAGAATATATTTTCTCACCAGATAGATGTTATGATTCTAACTATATCCCTTAGACAAACCTACCAAATCTCATCCAGAAAGTGCAAACTGCTAAGAGTAATTATCGGGGATAACTACACTTAAAATCATTATGTTTCACAACATGAAAATGAGACGGTTTACAAAAATGACAATAAAGTACAATTTAGATACGAGGGTCGGTATATACTGAAATAGTTTCAGATTCTTAATATTTGCATCTTGACCATGGAAGTTGAATGACAATAAGGATCTGGTAGGGCAATCAGTTTATCATGCATAGCCAGAGGTGTCAGAAAGATGTGGTGGCAGTAAAAAGAGCTGTTCATAAATTGATATCTTAATGAACATTTAAAAGAGATTAGAATACAATTTGACTTGCATTGAAAACAAAAGTAATGATTTAATAAAAAGCAAACCTTGAGTTAGAAAATAAAAGCACAATATTAGTGTATAGAGGTGATTTCTTCTACTCAAAAAATCAAGTACAAAACGGTAACATATAGGGTCAGACTAGCCGGGGTATATTGCCGATACATGCTTCTTGGAATGTTGAAAATAATAATCATTCATGATGTAATATACCTGTAATCGCTTGAATAGGGATCATATTAGGAGCTGAGGGAATGTGAGGGTAACAGCTGATCCAAACTTAATATTACCAAGGGCTCACATCTTACAATGTAATCCCTTAACTACATGGTAATTTCAATATGTTCGTTGTGACATATCAAATTGAAGAGTAAACCTTGTCCTGCTGAATTTTTTGTTTCTAATTTTCCATCATTTGAATAAAACTAGATGTATTTGCTAATGCAATTTCAGGCTTCAAATTACGACAAAATCTTTCTATTTGTGGGAAAAAGACCACTTTATAAAGAATATTGTTTCTTATATATATGTCAGATGCATATGTGGCACTAGCAGGTAAAATAACTCAACCCTTTGACTTTGAAATTTTGAGTGTTCAAACATTGAGATTTGTAAATATTTGGTCTTAAATTCAAACACTTGAAGTGGTGGATCGTGGAAACGAAACACAACCTTAAGTGGTTGAGAATTTAAATAGATTAACTTAGCAGGATAAGGAATAGCTTTAGTGAAAACCAGTCTATTACGGAAAATACAGTATTCTAATAACAAAAATATAAAGTATAAAACTATGAATTATAAATTAGCGACTAATAAAGTCTATTTCCTATAATAATAAATCTGTCTATAATTGCTCAGATGAAATGCACATATTGCAAGTAATAACCATTGATTTTACATGTACAGCACCTAAAACTATTTTTTATAATACAAGTATTCAAACTCGCTAATACATCTAAGTGTAGCTAACGTCACCTCAATGTATTTGTGGTACCACATGTATTTGCTCAACCACCATTCTTGAGAAATCAGATCAAACAATACAATTAAATCAATAGTATTTCCGTACTGATATAGGTGGAAGGACAGGTTTCATATTCAAAGACAAGCACACATATATTTTCTAAATTGAAATACAAATCATGTATAAACTCATTATTGGCCACATGTTTTCTGTCCAAATTACACATGAGGTAATTCCAGTTAAAGATGATTTCATAAACATATGACAAAACATTTCAGTGGCAGTCTCAACACAACACTCTGTAGACACCACTTTAAAGACAACATACAGAGGCAATAATAATATACACAACAATTCCAGAATTTTTCCTGTGTGAATCAAACTACAGAATTAAAAGGTTGATCCTTAAGATATGTGTCATAAGTGGCACTTAATCCGTGTCTTGCTGAATTGTCTGTCTCTATTTATCATTCATTCGAAGCTGGAATTGTTAACACAAAATTCAGCTTCAAAAAACGAAAAATAGTTCTATTGACAAAAAATAGAACTACCAAAAAAATATTTAGTCTGGCATTTAATTTGAAACTCAAAACGTATATATTCTGATCTAGCAGCACAAGGGTTAATTAAGTGCTCCTTGCGACACTTGATTTTTAAATAGGATATATAGGCCTAACACGAGATAAACGAGTGACTTTTACACACATCCATCGGTCAGTGGGGCAAAGATGAGTAGACTGTGCTTCTGCTGTAGATATCTGATATGCTGCTTTGTGAAAGCTTCATTTTTATTCATTAAATAATCATGTACTGATGCAGTGAAATTCTACAGTACAAACATATTTGAATTGAGTTATTATTAAACCTAACAGAAAGAATTCCACATACAAACACATGGCTTATTCCTAAGAGGACGTTTTCTATATCATATGTTCATAAAATCAGGTAATATTGAATTATGTCCGAGTGTTAAACCAAGAAATTGAACAGTTTCAAACTTCACAAAGAAAGACCCTCACAGCGATGTGTATTCACTTTTAACAAATATGTATGCCTTCTGCAATTGGTCTGAAAATAATTTTTTAATACTGTTAAAAGTGTATACAATTTTGTAAGGATGGCTTCCCAGCAAATATAATCTGTTATCAATGCTGTGGTGATGTGTAATGTGTAATTTACGCCCACTAAGTTGTGGGTCACTGCAGTGAGACACAACTTAAAGTGGGTGAGAATTTAAATAAGATAATTTAGCAGACAAAGGGTTGATGGATAATGCTTGCTGGGTTTTGTACAACACATTATGCTATATTTACAACAGCAGTCACCTGAAATAGTGATCACCAGCTCTTCTCCAATCCCAATGCTGGACCAATGCTGGGCAAGCATTGGTCCAGGATTGGACCTCTCAATCCGTAAAGAGCTTATAATCAGACAAATACATTTCGGAACCTTCCTTTAAGATCTTAAAAAAAGGCTTGTGGTTGAACTGATACATATCAATATATGTATACTTTTAGTGATCAGTTGCAGCCGATTGGTGAGCACTTTACAGAAGTTTCAAAATAATAATCCATCGACTGCTGATAAGATGTTAATAAAAGCTTATTTCATATAAAAACAGTTGTTCTTAAATAATCTAAATTGCTTAATCCTCATTTCTTGTTCTGTTTGAGTTGGTTGGATAGCCAATCGAGGCCCTCGTACAGGCCGTCTCCGCTGGTGGCGCAGGTCGACTGGATGTACCAGTTACGGTTCCGTAATGAGTGAAGTCCTAGTTTATCTGTGATTTCGGCAGCTGTCATCGCATTTGGCAAATCCTACAAAATTAGTGTTAAACAAACCATTAAAATCATTGACAACAATGGCAAACACAAAATTATTAACCCTTTAACTGCCAAATTATTTAATTGGAATTTTCATTCATTTGATGTTTTGTCTCACTCCACAACTTCAAGTGAGTGAAAATTATTCAGATTTCAAATCTTGCTGATTAATGTCACATTTATCTTTACCAATTTTAAACTGTGGTACTTAATCTGGTAATAGAAAAATGAAAAACCAAATATATTTGGGACCGGCGGCGGTCAAAGGATTAAAATCATTGACAACAATAGAAAACAAATTACATCAGAATGTAAAAAAATTCAAATTTTATTTGGTTTGAAACTTTACTTATACAGTGGAACCTGCTTTGAGCAGCCACTCTTATGGGCAGCCAAACCGGCAAACACAAAAACATTTGTATCACATTTGTACAATGTTGGACCAATGTTGAGGACGTTGGGCCGATATTGTACAAATGCTATACGTGTACAAATGTTTTGTGTTGGCTGGGAACCTCCTATGGGAGGCCACTTGGCAAATCCACAAAATGACATTTTGCATACAAATGAACCTCCTATGAACAGCCACATGTCTTGAAAGACTTTTCCAGCAAAATTGTCTGACAGACTATAACATATAGCACTGGGTTCGATCAATTGTATTGCAAACTGGTATACCAGCAAAATGGTACAGTGCACATAGTCATTCTAATTATTATACACAAATTGATTGTGGCTTCAAAACATTTAATCTCTTACTTGGTTGTTTCAGAGATGCAATGATGTCTAAAAAGCAGCTAGAGAGCGATTGGTAAGAATATAAATGAATGTACTTTTATCTGTTTTTGATATACAGAGCAACAGCCAGAGTTTTGTAACTTTAAAGTTTTTTAATGCATTTAAAGCAACACAATCAGGCTAAAATTATCAAAAAATCAGTGTTTCCATTTTGGCTCCTTGATATGTCCATAATATGTCAACTTGTCCATAGACTAGAATTAAATTTTGTGTTGGGCATCTGCCAGTTAAGCAAGCAATAAGGACAAAATTTAATTTCGGACGTGCATGTCCAAAATAAGATATGCAGGAATAACTGATAAACGGGGCTTTCGGCACACTTGCTACGTTGCCACAACAGCCCAAAATTTAAAAGATGACCGCAATTCTGGTCTATGGACATGTTTACATCTTATGGCCATACTAAGAAGCCAAAGTGAAAACACTGACTTTTTTAAGCTTTAGCCTGATTGTGTCACTTCAACCAACATTGGGTTGCCACACATAAGCTGCTGTAATTTACCTGTTTGTTGGCAAAGACGAGTAGTACAGCATCTCGTAGCTCATCTTCTGCTAACATACGCATCAGCTCCTCTCTACCCTCACCCACTCGCTCTCTGTCATTGCTGTCCACCACAAATATAAGACCTACAAATGCAATCAATTTATCAGTCAGGACACCTTCTGCCAACATGTGCATCAGTTCCTCTCTATCTCCTCCCCCCCCCCCCCCCCCCCCACTGGCTCTTTATCATGGCTATCAACCACAAATCGTTGCCTTAACCATTACAGCGCTCAATATATTCAATTGAAATTTTCGGTCACTTTAAAGTTGTGTTTCGCTAATGCGAACCACAACTTGAAGTGACTGAAAATTACATGGATTTGTAAAAAATAAGTCACAGATTATATCAGCTTAACAGATTTGGAGACATTATTCAAAACTGAGAACTGGTTCCACAAGTGTGAATACAATCACAGAAATACTAACTAGTATAGCTAATACTGTATAGTCAACGTCAGCGATCTAGGGGTTAAAAGGACATATCTGCTACTCATTAGAGTGGCAGATAAGACCTTTCAGCTTAGAGACGACAATATATAATGTCTGAAATCAATCTATTATAATTTACACGAAACATGACGACATTCTGAATGGTCACCTGTTCAGGCATTGCTCGCATAAATAATATCAAATGAATTGCATATCAGCAAAATTATTGCACCAATCCCTCTTGCGATGAATTATGCTGCATTATGGGCTGCTTCAACTACTATCTGTGAGATCAGACTAATAATGAGAGTTCTAGGTATGCCCTAATGGAGAATCTGACCTTGTGTATTCTGGAAGTAATGTCTCCACAGAGGTCGGATTTTGTCCTGGCCGCCGACATCCCACACTGTAAAACTGATGTTCTTGTATTCCACCGTCTCTACATTAAAACCTGAAACACATACAAACATACATGTAGTTAGTGGTTTGCATACTATTTCACAAAATTTCATGTTGATATATGACCCAGCGGCCCATCCCACTAAAGATCTTAAAATTCAGATCATCTTAACTTTCTCTCTATTCTATTAGAAAAGTTAACATTTATCTTAACTTTTCTAAGGGAAATGAGAGAAAGTTAGGAAAATCCTAATTTTAAAATTCTTCGTGGGATGGGCCCCTGGATTCATACAAAAGCTTGAAAACTTCTTCCAGACATTGAAAGAGCTTAAAAAATGGGATTTTTAGCAAAAAGTACTTGGAAGTCTTGGAATTTTTATGAAAATTCCACATTGAAAAATACAGCAGTGATATGTATTATTATTATCTATGTATTATTATATAGTGTCCCAGCTGTGACACTATCAAATCATTATGTACCATTATTACCACCTGAGGAGGCGCTACTAGTGGTATATTGCTGTTTATGCGGCCGTAATATTTGGCTAGCAGCCCTACTCTAGGGCTACCAGACTCTTTGTGTGTACGCGCAGTTGCCTGCATAATCGGCTGCTAGCATTGTGTACAACTTGTGTACTCGAGCTGCAGGTACAGGTACACTTGTGTTCTATGCGAGCCGACACCTGCATCACAGCGGCAAGCCAACAAGACGGGAGCGTCGTGATAGCACACAGTGCTTCGTTTCTGCATAGACATGTAGGCCTATGTTGTAACCGAAGACAAAGAATATATATGCATTAAAGATTCGTTGTCATGTTGGAAAAGTGATAATAATAGTAATAACATGTGCAATATGCTGCATTACTGCCCGACGCGGATGCCAGCATCCCTCGGCTCCGCCTCGTGCTGCTGGCATCTGCGTCGGGTAATAATACAGCATATCGCTCCACAAAATCATGTCATTGTTATAATATTAATGCTGCTTTCGTTGTTTGAATTGGTTCTTGAAAAAATGTTTTCTTCGTTCTTGAAAGTTCTTGATTTTGTCAACAATATGGAAATCTGACTTATTTAATATCAAACTCTGAAGTTGGATATATATAAGTAGGTGGGTTTAATATTGGACTTGTATCTATGATATTGGCCTAACATAAAAACAACAGATACCAAATGGCTGCTAGGACCGTATATATAAGGTTTCAAGAAAGTTTCAATCCAAAAAAAATACCACTGAAATTGATGGAATAGCTTCTTCACTTTTTTCAATTTGAAAGTTGCCTATTTTCCATAAATAGTAATATTTTTTCATCATTTGGAGCTGGAAATTGGGTTAGCAATTCCAGCTTCATATGAATGAAAAATAGATACAAACAATCCAGCTGCATAAGGGTTACTTACCGATTGTGGGGATAGTGGTGACAATTTCTCCGAGCTTCAATTTGTACAGAATTGTTGTTTTACCAGCAGCATCCAACCCAACCATTAAAATACGCATCTCCTTCTTGCCAAAAAGACCTTTGAATAAGCTGCTAAAATATCCTCCCATTTTGCTGGCTCTTTGTTATAATTTACTGTATCTGCAAATAGAACACAACCATAACAAATAAATGTATATTTGGCTTGAATAAATATAAAATCAATCAAAAAAGGATATTCTCAGCCTTTATTTCAAGTTTATTCTTGTGTTAGGTCATTCAATTTACATAAAAGGTGAAAATTTCAGCAGCAATTCACACCGAGTCCTTTATGTTTACGGGGAGTGATTACTCTCGATTCACCTAAAACTTGTTTCACAAGAATGATTACCAGTTCACCTGGCTAATAGCAGTAATAACTAGATTTGCCTGAGGGGCAAAGCTTGTGTTTCCACCTGGCAGCCCCACATAGATTTAGCAACCAGAATACATTAATTATAGAGAAATACAGTACTGTCACCATTTTTTTATGTAAAACAAATAAAAATGTGATGTTAGAATAACACAATAATCTAATCAACATGTTTGGCCAGGGTAGTTGCTTCCTTGGAACAAATCGGTGAAGCTCTTGAGAGTAACATGTGATTCGTCGGCCAATTCCCTTGACAAGTTTGTCAGGGCCATACCCAGGGACTTAGCTAGAAAAAGAAAAGTGCCTGTCAGATTTTCTTTAAAATCACTATCGCAGCCATGATGGCACGAAGCGCCCTATGCGACGCGCGCAGTGCGTTGCACCTGGCGAGGGCCTCCCCTGCGAAATTTTGAACAAAAAGACTGCAAATGGTGACATTTTGGGTGCTAATTTAGAGATATCATTTTGGTGTTTTATAGCATTAATTTTAATTTTCCATTTTTTTATTTTATACAAAAACACGAACTGACTGGTACACTGAATACACTGAATACAGATTTTATTTATCCGATACCTGGGCTGAACACACTTTGGTTAATATTTAAGGCTCCATCTGCTGTGAGGACATTGATGATGAACATTGACAGCAAGGAGTAGGCCTAGGCTTGATTAAAACATAATGAGTACATTGGTCATTTGCATTCAAGTAACACAATTGAAGTAACAGTATATATAATAGTCTAGTTATAATGTCAAACAAAACACATGGAACGCGTATGCTTGTTGATTGTTGGCTCACAACCTACCATAATGGACCAGCATTGTTTCAACGTTTACGAGACAGGTTTACACACAGGCTCCATCCTGTGAAAAGGCTTCGTTCGGTCATCGTTGTTTCAAATGGTGTTCTGCCAGCGATGTAGACGATGGCCAAAATTAGGTAGGTGTCTCGTGTTTAATGTAATGAGAGTGCACATGTTCGCCCGCACATGACACCGTGTAAGTGGGCCAACTCATGTTAGCCTGTGGTGTTTATTGTGTAACGCTATCGTGACCTTAACAGAATTAAGAGATTTCGCGATGTTACCAAATATGAAATTCTGCAAAGATTTATGAGTAGGCCTACAATATTTGGTTTATAAGAAGCCGCAAATTTTCAACTAGAATATAAAAATTTAAATATTGGCCTGCCCTAGTCTTTATGTACAATTATATCACTAGCAGGTTGTTTTCTGCTATACGTCATTGAAATGATGCTGGTGTGTTTTGCATTGTTCCCACTCAGCCTCTCTTCCGACAACGCGAAATACTGGGGTGAAACTAATTAATGCAGTAAAGCACAATTTGATCATGTGGGCCTCAATGGCACCTATTGGTGGCACTACCGTAATACACGCGTAATATAGTGGCTGATATGCTCATCAATGCTAAAATTGAATGTCTCAGGTAGAAATAATGTTGAAAAAGACCGTCTGCTTCGATTTAAACCCACGGTTGGCAGTTCAAAACATTGCTAATATTGCTATTCGAAACCCAGATATTTGGGGTGTTTTTTTATTTTTGGAGGGGAAGAATTTCTGCCCCATCATTTTAATGAGTGAGGTAGACTGAGGTAGAATTTTTCCTTTGAACCAAACATGAAACAAATCCATGAAGCAGTTCTAAGCTCTAGAGAGTGACATAGGATTTTGGTGGCCATCTTGGATTTTGCTGAATAAGCTAAAATTCGGATACGTAAAAAAATTAATGTTTTTATTATCAGAATCACACCAAAAAATAATCAGCACATGTGCAGGGTAAGGTCTTTCCTTTAAACCAAACATGGAAGAAATCCATAAAACGGTTCAAGCTCTAACAAAGAGACATAGGATTTCGACGGCCATCTTGGATTTTGTTGAAGAAGCTGGAAAACATCCAAAAACATTTACCGGGCAAATGTCCTAGGGCCAATATGCATACTGCACATGTTTAGAAATAATCTGAGCAGGGGTGTATGGCTAGATTACCAAATTTTGATGATGGCTAAAATGACCAAATCTGAAATAACAGCTAAAATTTTTAAACATAAAAAAATCGGCAATTTCTTTTTCTAATTGTTCCATTTCCTGTTTTGTTCATAACATGGCTCATAACATGGTTAGTTTTAGAAAGTAACTCAGGCAATAGCATACAGAGCAGTTATCAGGCAACACCAATAAGTTGCATCTGTCTGGAGTACTGTTGATCTTGTGTATCAGCATGTTGTCAGCACAACTCTGCTGTAGGCATATAGCTCTGAGGAAATCATGAGTGCTGCAGCTTAGAGCATGTGCAGTTTAGTCTATTTTCTAGTTAGTATTTTTGTACAACAACTGATTACCGCCGCTGCCGATTGGCCCAGTGAAGACAGACTGATCGCTATGTGACAATAATCATATTTTATTTAACACCTTAAATTATTCGCCATCAAGAAGTATTGATATCAAAAGATATGATTAATTGAAATTGGCAAGCGGTCATTGCGGCACGCTATTTTTCACACGAGATGAATCTTAAGTGGAAAATAATTCTCTCTGCCAAAAATAAATTTTTAAAGGCCTTAGGCCACACCAAATTAATTTTATAGATGACAGATTCTCAACAGAAAAAAATTGCGAGAGCGAGCAAATTTATTTTGTTCTAAAATATTTTTTTAATTATAAAGCGAGCGAAAAAGTGACAATTTTTTTTCAAAAAATTAATTTCCCACAGAAATGCAAAGTGAATTTTTTTTTTTCAAAGAAAGAAATGTAACACTGACGTAATTTTTAGATGGGGGGGGGGAAATTGGGCATCTCCAAACAAAATTAGAGCGGCAAAAAAATGGTGTCTCCAAAAAAAATGGAGCAGAGAAAATTTCAATCACTGAAATCAGCGATATGTAATTATGTTTTTTGTACTTAAAATACATTAGAATGATAAAAATGTGCAGACCAATGCTACGGTTGGGTCATCGTGCCAGAACACATTTGAAATAGGCTCTTTCTCGACTCGAGCCTTCGTCAACGTATTTAATATGAAATGATTTTTACTGAAGGCAGCAGTTTGGGGCACGTTTCATAAAGCAGATGCTTGTGATCATGGTTTTCTATTATCATTATTATTGGTATCAATGTTTTCTATGGGTGTAAAATGGGTCATAGTCATTGAATGAGTTCAAAAGTAAACTATTTGAGCTAGAAAAGCTGCAATAATCATCCCTGTGAGGCTATGATCTGATGATAGTTCTTCTGGAGCCAAGTTTGTATATTCCATTTAAAAATAATGGTGGATCATAATGTGCCACCTCAGAATGCTAAATAGTTCGATCGTCGCCTCCGTGGTATACGGTTCGGCGACCGTCTTCGCAGGCACTGTCAGGTTTTGTCAATGGAACTTCTTAGAGGGACAAATGGATTTGAGTCACACCAGCCCCGTGCGACTGGGGGCAGCGGATGCACTTGAAACAAACTAGATGCAAGTGTTTACCATGTAAACACCCCAGAAGGCTCCCCCTCCCACTTTTTGAATAAGAGTTATACATTAATTATAATTTTTGCAGATAATCAATTTGTACATGTAATTATCAAGTAATATTATGAGGCAGAGGCTAGCAGCTTTAGGCTAAGGATGAGTGGCTTTGAAGTTATAAGGGCGACAGGGTCCTAAATTGAAGAAAAAAGATTAAAGATGACCGCAATGAATCAAATATTTTCCCGAACTTTTTGAAAAATTAATGCAGGCTAGGAATTATCACATATTGAGTATATCGGATAAGCGGCTTTAAAGTTATCAGGGTGAGAAGGTCCTAATTTGACAAAAAAAGATTAAAGATGGCCGCCATGACCAGAATATTTCCCAGAACTTTCTAAAAAATTGATGCAGCCTAGGAATTAATCGTTGCATCCAGTATGTTGAACACAAAGTGAATCGAAAAAGCGGTTTTGTAGATATCAGGGTGACAAGGTCATAATTTGACGAAAAAAGATTAAAGATGGCCGCCATGACCCGAATATTTTCCCAAACTTTCTGAAAAATTGATACAGCCTAGGAATTAATACTTGCATCCAGTAAGTTGAACACAATGTGAATCGAAAAAGCAGTTTTGTAGATATCAGGGTGAAAAGGTCCTAATTTGACGAAAAAAGATTAAAGATGGCGCCATGACCCGGATATTATTCCGAAGTTTCAGAAAAATTATGCAGGCTAGAAATTATTACTACTATGCAGTATTTTGAATATTGAGTATATCGGATAAGCAGCTTTAAAGTTATCAGAGTGACAAGGTTCTAATTTGACAAAAAAAAGATTAAAGATGGCCGTCATGACCCGGATATTCTTCCGAACTTTCTGAAAAATTGACGCAGGCTAGAAATTAATACTACTACGCAGTATGTTGAATTTTGAGTATATTGGATAAGTGGCTTTAATTTGACGAAAAAGATTAAAGATGGCCGCCATGACCAGAATATTCTCCCGAACTTTCTGAAAAATTGATGCAGCCTAGGTATCAATACTTGTATCCAGTATGTTGAACACCAAATGAATTGAAAAAGCGGTTTTGTAGATATCAGGGTGACATGGATGAAAGGCGGTGTCCCACCCGCACGCGCCGCCGCCGCTCGCACGTGCCGCCCGCACGGCGCCAACCGTACAAAAACTAAAAGCCTCCCCCTGGTAGGGGGGAGCGTCGGACGAAACCGTACAAAAACTAAAAGCCTCCCCCTTGTAGGGGGGAGCCTTAAAATGCACAGAGCCAGCACTGGTTCAACGCCTCGTGTTCCCTGATAGCAGCTGGTCTGGTAGTGCTTACTGCTGGTGGTGATTACAAGCAGACACCGACCCAATGTCTGTTAAATGTTGGGCATGCACATTCAGCGTGGCGCGCTGCTGCAGACAGCGAAATGGAAGTATCTGCTTATTTCACAAGTGTGCATATTACAGTCTTTTGGAAGGGTTGTGACAGGCACTGCTGCAGACAGGGAAATGCAGATATCTGCTTATTTCAGAAGTGTGCTTAAACAGTCTTTTGGAAAGGCTATGACAGGTAAAAGAGAGCGCAGTGACGCCAGCTAAAAGGAAGTATATACTTGATTTACAAGTGAGCACATACCACCTATTGGCAACACTGTTACACGCAGGACAGAAGTAAGTAAGTAAATAAAATGTTTGCTTTACTTCACTTTTTGGCCAGTATGGCCATTTAAGTGAAAATTCCTAGTATTACAATATCTCATATTGTATAGTTCAAGTAGTAAAGGAAAAACAAAGCTAATAAAAACATGTTCGTACTAAAATATTCAGTTTAAAATGTTTGATATGATAATATGATGATGCTCCTGGCACCTATATGTAACGAGTCTGATGACATGTTGTAGCGCCTGCACTACAACACAGCTTAATGAGTATAAAAATGTCAGTAAAAAATAATGTAAAATATGAAGTGATTATAAAATGAACGGTTTTTCAAGTCACTAATCTCCATGAAATTGGAGTGATTGTGTGAAAACTACAAGTCTAAGTCAAAACAGTGTCCACGCAGGACAGAAATAAATGGGAAATACATACTCACAGACTGAGGGGACAGAGGTAAACCAACATGTCTCCACCTCTGTGTACAAAAGGGAGACATAATAATTGCTCAAACATGCTATCTGGTGCATAAACGTGACAAAATGGTAACTATGATATGGTGTCGCTGTCTCTTTGTTTGTTGTTTACTCAATTTGAAGGATTATAAACCCTCAGGCCACTGATGTCTACTACCTGTAGACATTCTGTCTTTTTATAAGTGCCTGTATAACCAGTTGTTCCAAAGTAAAATATGCCTTCAATCTTGAAACACTGATATATGTTAGGACTTAAATTTCACAAATCACATAAATTTTCAGTCACTTGAAGTTGTGTATCACAGTCACGAGACACAACTTCAAGTGACTGAAAAATTAGATTTAATAGCTCAGTGATCTAGGTGTTAATTGTGTTTTAAATGACAATAAGTCCATGTTAATATACAAGATCTTTATTTATGGTGTATTATACACAATAAAACTATGCATCCATTTAATAACAGAAGCAAAATATTACAAAAGAACCAGGATTGCCAATACCAGAACCCTACTGCAAAAACTAGCATTACCATTTAACATTATAAACACGAGTAGTTACATCATTAACTCGTTCTACACCCACAGGCAAGCTTGATATGCCTCATTCATGCAATTATCATTATACTAATTCAACATTTTCCAGTGTTTCCAATCATCAGTTAACAGTTTTAGCACAATCAGAAAATGTTCAAAGCTGTTAATTATGAATGGAAATTATCAAATACTGCTTATCATTAAAAACGTAAGAAAAATTACAATATTGTTCATCATATTCATATTTATATTAGCGTGTTGAGAAATGATGTTTCCCGTCTGCCCTGAGCTAAATATGAAGATTGCTTTAAATAAATCAATTTTCAAGAAATTGTAAGGTATTTTTTATTTACAAAGACTAATGTCATGAAGATTCAGAAGAATTGGGCCTTTTTTATGTGGAACTGATAATTTGGCTGTGGGAACAGAGAGGGCAAGCTCTGATATGTTGTCATCCTGCTGTTTGAACAATGTACCTTCCAGGATGCCAATACAAATCTTGACGCCTCTGTACCCGAATAATTTAAACACAGATTCTGTAGCAATTTTCCCGAGTAAACTATGAAAATGTAGACACTTTTCTTACAAACATTTTAGTGTTACAGGAATGACAACGAATGTGCAATAGTCACAACAACATTGTAGTATACAACAGCTATGATTATGGAGGGTGCGTATGTGTGGCTCAAACTTATCACATTGGACGCCTGCCACCTCATAGCCAGTCAGCAACACTAACTGATCTGATGTTGCGTCAATGTTGGGCCATCGTCTGCGACGCTGGCCCAACATTGAAACCACATTGGGTCAGTGTATAATGTTTGCTGGGGTGCAGTTCACAACTCATACACACATTGTCAGGCAGCACACCACAGCAAACAACAGATGATTAACGAATGTCAGGGTAATGCTGGGCCAGTGTCAAAGACGATGGGCCAGAATTGACACGACATTGGGTCAAGGTCTTGCATTTGCTGGGACAGAGAAGTTGCTGAGAGCAGAACAAGCAGTGAGCATCTCAATGCTTGTACCGCTGAGACATGATGAGCAACTTATTGAATGCGAAATAAAGCATTACTATTTACAGAAGCTGAATTTGAGCCCAGCAATGTGTATTACAAGTTGTGCACTGATAACCGATGGCTGTTGTTGCCACATTGATAATAGATCCTAAGGACACGATAATGCTGATGGTATAATCCTAGGGCATTATACTCATAGTGTGCACTCTGATGACGACAGTCACAATCACCGCGTGTCCATCACAGTACCATACCCTTTGTTAACCCCCAACTCATCAATTACAAAAAAGCGAATTATAACATGAAATTGTCGATCTCTCATCTGAACCAGAATTGAAGTTATTAAAATTTCTCGAGCTATTTTGTCCATTTTTTGGAAGATCTGACATGCTTTGAAAAAAGTTACAAAATCTAATAAAAAGATCACAAAATATAATTTTGGGGGTCAATATGCACTGTGCCCACTCCTGCTTTATCTCCAGAAGATTTTTCTACCCAAACAAATGTACATTATAGTGAGGAGGGGTTAATTTTTCTGATTTTTCAGTTGGTTTGATAGCCAGTCGAGTCCTTCATATAAGCCGTCGCCACTGGTGGCACACGTGGCCTGTATGTACCAGTTTCTGTTGCGCAGTTGATGAAGAGCAAGTTTATCTGTGATTTCAGCAGCGTTCATCGCATTTGGTAAATCCTACAAATAAAAAAGAAAACGGTAAAAAAAGCATTGGAAACAGCAATAATGAAAAAAGGATCAGAAAATGTTTGTTATTCTTTTGAATATTTATTTGTATTAGTAACCAGAAAATAAAAAACACCATATACAATTTGACAAAAAGAAATAATTTTAATCTTTTAAATTTTAATCCAAAACTAAAAGTTAATTCCCCAAATTTTTTTACTTTCCCACAAGAGTCTACTATCCCAGCTGGTCTGTACACAGGCTAAAATGTGGACATATATCAGGGTACACACAGATATTCAGACATAAAATTCCATGCATTTCCCTTGAATTTTCCCTGTCAATACTTATTTCCTGTGTTCGATATCAACCAAGCTTCTTCCACCAACCCTTTATTCGCGACAACGCAACTTAATATAGAGTAGGGTACAAAAGCAAAGGTTTAATGCATAATTCAAATGTATAATTATTATCAACAACTTTGTGGTGTTTTGGAAATGCATTCTTAGTCACCACATTTTCTGCAACAACAAAAGTTACTCTCACGAGATAAAATTCCCTGTATTTCACAAACTTATAGAATACTTTATTCCCTGCAGGGAAATCCTAAACAATTCCGTATCCGAGGTTACCCTATATACATACATTGATTTGATATTGAACATTGCTTACCTGTTTGTTTGCAAAGACGAGTAAGACAGCATCTCTGAGTTCATCTTCTTGTAACATGCGAGTGAGTTCCTCACGAGCCTCGCCGACACGCTCTCTGTCGTTACTGTCTACTACAAAGATTAGACCTGAAAATATAAAAAACATTATTGTTTACATTTAGCTGGGAAACTGGACTGTACTTTATCCTAAGCCCTGTTCGATTCGCACCGATCTTGAAGCGGTTTACAATCTAGCGCGTTTGATTCACACCAGATTAGTGCGAATTAGAACCAGATTGACCAACTATCAAACCTGTCTGCATGAAGGTTTGGTAGTTTGTACCTTAAGTCTCTTCGGCTAAAACTATTTTTAGATTGGCAGTAAATTTGGATCCCGAACCTGATTGCCAAACCAACTCGTTTTCTAGCAGTAAAAAACACACTTTTTGCCTTTGCCTACTATGTATACATGCACAGTAAACAACGGAATTGTACTACTATAAATTCGCGCCTTTCGATTTGGGCATACAAACGAAAGCAAACCAGATTTTAATAGCTGGATAATAGTAATGTTGTGAGACACATTTTCCAAATCCAGGAAATTTTAAGCTGTGGATAGTGTTAGCGAGACTCAACTTCCAGTGACAGAAAATTTAAATTTATTAATTAAGAGCTCTTAGTCTTAACCCTAGGCCCGTATATATACAGGGTTGGGAGTGGAAAATTATTCCAAGACTGAAACCCAAGACTGATAAGAATATTGCCCACTAGAATTGCCGAAAGACAGAAATCCGTCTGTGAACGAAAATCTCCCACAACTGTAAATACGATTTCAAAGAATTTTCATGTCTATTATAATGACACTGAAATTGATAAAAAAGTTGGTAAAGGATGCTCTTTAATTGAGCAATTAAATCACAAAGATGTCTATTTTTCTAAAATATAAATATTTTTCATCATTTCAAGCTGAAAATTGTGTTAGCAATTCCAGCTTGAAATGACGAGAAATACGTAGATAGGAAGGGTATTCCCCCAGGCCAGACCAGGGGGGAAACCCTTCCTATCTATGTATTTGTCATCATTTCAAGCTGGAAATTGTGTAAGCAATTCCAGCTTCAAATTATTAAAACAATTCAGCAGGACAAGGTTCAACTGCTGGGACAAAAAAAAATGACTGTTCTAGGTAGCCCGGGTGACCCCTAATGAAGAATCTGACCTTGTGTATTCTGGAAGTAATGTCTCCAAAGCGGCCGGATTTTGTCCTGACCGCCGACATCCCATACTGTAAAACTGATGTTTTTGTATTCCACCGTCTCTACATTAAAACCTGAAACAAACACAGAAAAAGAGCTATCAAGCAAAGGATTGTGATAAATGATTCGCATACTAAAGCAGTTCGCACATGTATTGCAACTCTATTCAGAGATATGAATTGTAGTGCTGCAATACTGTGGATCTGATAATTTCCGCGTGTTTAGATTTTTGCGAATTTGTGATTATGGTTTTGTTTACGAAGTCTAGAATTCCCGAATTATCGATCTTTTCTGATAGGTAGAGCTCATAATAATTTTTGCAAGATTCTTAAATTTGCTAATTTTTCCTTTTCGCGAAATTCACGAAAATAAAACCTCACGAATATTACCAGATCTACAGTATCTCACATTGAATAAAAATGCAAAGAAATAGCTTATGATAATTTAATGCACTGATTACTAAAAAAAATTAATACATCGCAAGATAAACAAACTTCTGAGTGCTGGGACCGACTATAGACCCCGCGCTGTGAGGGTTAATCATTAACCTCATAGTCTTTACTCACCTATTGTGGGAATGGTTGTGACAATTTCTCCGAGCTTAAGTTTGTAAAGGATTGTAGTTTTACCAGCAGCATCCAATCCAACCATTAAAATACGCATCTCTTTCTTGCCAAAAAGGCTTTTGAACAAACCACCGAATACGTTGCCCATTTTTTTATTGGTTTTTGATCTGCAACACACAAAACATGAGAAAATTGTAAGTATAAACTAAAACATTAAATTCTTCAAAAAGAAAAGTTGTTATTGTTGACTCAGGCTACAAATCAACATCTGAAATTAAATTTTAACAAGTCTCTTGATATGTTTTATGCTTATTCTAAACCAAATACATGTAAATGATTCATCTCAGCCATATCAGTATTTATGTTTAAACTGGTACAGGTCAACAGTTACAGGCTAATCTTGCACCTTGTTCATGTACACAAGCCAATAAATTCTGGATTAGTAAGTTATTATCTTCATTTTGAAGTGATGTGGAAAAAATATTCACAGAAAAGAGGTTATATATAATTCCACAAAATCGGGAACATATCGACCAATGGAACAATGAATATGCTCCCCTGTATACTAGGATTGGAATGAAGCAATTTAGTTATAAGGGCTACTACCTCAATGCAAACTTTGAAATATTGAAATAATTTGCATTCAAGATCAACAAAATTGGCAATTTTCACTCTGAGCTGCAAGATTTTACAAATAAATGAAAAATATGGAGTGGAATTCAACCAGGAGAAGAACCAAGTAGTGTGATTCAAACCTGACGGTCCTAATTACTTGCAATTGCGACGGATAAGGTGTATAATCAATAGTCCATTTTAATTTGTCAAGTGCAAAGGTGTGATCTCGCAGCTTAAAAACTAAGCCAGTAACGGTAGTAAGACCTTATATTGCGGGAAATGAGGAAGCTATTTATACAGAAAGCATGGTGAACTATTGAATCCCTCAAGGAAATGGTGTTACTAATAGGCATCTAATTAAAAGTGTTACATTGAATTTTGTTACTAAAAACAAGGACATTGAGAAACATTTATCAAATTTGTATCACATTTCTGATAACTTTTAGTGGAGAAATATTTTGATAAACATTAATTGGTGAAGAAGTAATCGCTTTGAAAAGGTGATTAATGGTTTGATTAGCTACTTCTGCATCATATCAATACATATTTTATTGGTCTAAGAAAGTGCCTTCCCTGAAAAAAACAGGCTTTCCAGTGCTAGGGTTGTGTTTTCCTGGACTCATGCAATTACCAGACTGTCACTCTGTCCCTTAGTTGCATAAATTTAGACAATTAGAAAGTAGCTGTCCTAATTTCAATATTAATGATAAGAATAAACTGTCTTGAAAAAAATAACATAATTAGTGTTTGTGATACACCAAAAAATTGTTTAATTGTATGAAGAAAACAAATCTTAAAAAACATCATTATTCATTATCTAAGGTGTCTTCTTAGAAGTGATAATCTCAGTTGTCCACAATGTCCAGATATACAAATACTGTACACTGCTTGTATCCGTTGGGTAGGTGTTAGTGTACTTTTGAATTGCTGGTTGTCCGGTTAATAATAAACGTGAATTTGTAATAATATGACAACCTACCACATTTATTTTGTTTCTTCGAAGTGATAAAAATGTTCCAAATTGAATATGACATAATTAGTGTTATTCTATATATACAGATATAGTGCTGTTCTATTTTGTACTGATTATGTTATATTAAAGGTATAAAAATACCTACACAAAAAGATACTATCTACATCTATACACCAAGCAGGAAAAAATCTATGTGAGATTGGCACTACTAGAAAGAGAAACAGAGAAAAAACAGTCAATGATGAAAAGGCAAGAGAAGTTAAATAAAAAACAAACATAGAAAAAAAAAGAAGCAGGAAAAGCTGTGCCCAGTTTTTACAAAAATTAAATAAGTAAATAAGGGAATAGAAGGAGTCATATATGACCTGTGCTTACCAGAATAAGCAGGTCCCAGTGAGGCGGTAAGCAATTCATTCTTCATACCCGAAAACTTCTTTGGAAAATTTCCCGATATAGGCGCTGTCGCGATAAATTTTGTTTGTCGTGATATTTTTATCATATATATCACACACAGCAAACATAAAACTTAAATCTCAATTGATATATAAATATCTTAAAAGTTGGAAATTTGGTCTGAAGTGTCAATTTGCATTAAGGATGCATATTGCACGAGATAATATTTTATGCCAGAGAAAGCAAAGTGATCATTAGAAACTTTAAAGGAAAAATGAATTTGCAATCAAAGAAATAAAAAGAAATCGAGGAAAATAAGGTTAGCCACTGAATTGATTATCGGTTTTTAACCACATAAAAAATATGCGCCACACCACAAAAATTATAGGCAAATAAACAAAATTAAACTAATCTTCTTCAATGAATTAGATTACTATTTCCACACATGACAGGATTTCTTATCAGCCTTAACTTGCACTGTGACCATTCAATACATGACGAATGAAGCAAGGCAAATGAGATTTCAAAATTTAAATATGCAGTGACCATGAATGAGCTGAACACTGCATGTACATTGGAATAATAAAGCAAGGGCACAGCCTTTCCAGGACTAGATAAAGCATCAGCCATGCAACACTAAGGTGTTTCAAAGATCACTACATTAGTGGATGATCTAAGAATTCAGCAACTAATCCAGAATAAACAGGATTATGTCTTAGCTAAATCTAGACATTTGCTCCCTTATTTTTTCTACCAGACATATACATTGCCATATATTACACCCTTCTATGGGCAGCCACTTCCAGACACAGTAAAGGTAGCATTTTAACTTCAAAACTATTTCGTTAAAGGAACTTGCTCAGGCTTCTTCAGGGTTCTAACCAAGCCCTTTTAGCGTGTCGGGCCGACACGCTGAGTTTCGCTGCCGCTACGTACTAGTATCGCCGACACGCTGCCGATATGCTGAATAAAGAGCGACACGCTGCCGATACTCTGGAAATAATCTTTTGAAAAACACGGGGCTGCCGTATCCCAGCAAACACGAGGCGCTGACGCAATGCTTGCCTGATGATGCCCCGACTTCGCAGAGAGCCGGCCAGCATTAACACATCATTTGTGCAGCGACTCCTGTATGTTGGTTAAGCAGTAGCTGTGACGTCCTCATTGAGGCCGTGGATTGCTGTATTTGTTTCACCCGAAAAAAATTAACGTTTTTTCAACATGGCGGTGACTGAGAGCGATCTCGACCCCAAGCCCCGAAAAATGCCCATAACGTTTTATTAACTGTGCGAAAAATAAGTCCAGCATGCGATCTCGTTGCTAAAATGCTACTGATTCTAAAAAAACATTATTTTTGACCTGATTATTCAAGGCTAAATCTTAGATATGACTGTCCAAAGAAATGTCCCACGATTTTGTACGGGGTCAATCTGTGGCTGGGGATGTTTTGCAGCGCTGAATGCCGCCACCGCCATTGGCTGATTGCCAAATTTCAGATGTGACATAGGCTTATACCTGGGTTGAAGCGAGCTGGCATAATATTATCTACGATGCTTTGCCTATTAGGGTTTATATATTGCGTGAACTATTTGCACCATAATAAAATTTATCTACCACCTCCTCTATATGATACAACCTAGGCCCATTAATAATTTAGACAGTCTATCTCTAATACTGATATGGAGATGTGTAAAAATATACATGTAGGCATAGGCCCCTATTACAAGCTTTAAATGCTATAGAATGTGTAAGTAGAAAAACGAAAGGTGCATGCACACACAAAGTATTGCCGTGTATCTGGCGATTATGGATTTCTAATTAATAGCGGCTGTGCCGTGGTTTGTCTGCAAAGTAAGTCTATAAAAAACATTGAATCTATAGATGAGACTGATGTCAAGA
The DNA here is from genome assembly GCA_964017125.1 of Flabesymbios commensalis. Classification (NCBI taxonomy): domain Eukaryota; kingdom Metazoa; phylum Annelida; class Polychaeta; order Terebellida; family Flabelligeridae; genus Flabesymbios; species Flabesymbios commensalis. The sequence goes on along the minus strand of OZ024910.1, from coordinate 79,825,418 downwards.
TTTTTTAAGTGGGGCTTTTTCCTTTATTTAATCACTGTTGCCACCGAGTGACGTTTGTCGCGATCAACAGCAAAACATCACAGGTTGATGTAAAATCCCAGATTTGTCATGGATTATTTATATTTTAACAAAAAAATGAAGGAGTTTTCAAGTCCCATACTTCATTTTTCCCTATTCACGGACTTTCCCCGTTTTCAAGGACCCGTGAGAGCCATGTATCAAAGTGTATAGAAATGCTTTAGGATGCATCTCAGAGCAGCTAGAATCTACAAATTTTCCGGGGGCCTAGGCCCCCTGACCCCTCGCCGATTTTTCAGGTCTTGGCTGGCGCCTCGACCGATACGCTGACATTTCAGGCTGGTTAGAACCCTGTTCTTAATATGATCATATGATGTAAACATATCCATAGACTAGAGCTGCAAAAGCTTTTTTTACTTTTTGTGCTGCGCATTTACCAGCTAGGCTATATAGAGACAAAATTCTTGCTTTCTTACTATGGACAAAAAAAGGAAATACGGGGATTTTGTCTGAAAAAAAACTTTTTCAGACCCACCGCATGAAATTTTCACACCATGCCTTCGAAACTAACAGTGGTCCGGTGAAAAACCTCTTAACTACTGGTCCTGCGGACCACTGATATTAAAACACAAATAATTAGGTGATAAGTGTTTTTTCCCCGCTCAACATAGGCTCAGAGCCAGTCCCAAGGCTAACATGACCGGTGCCGCGGATACGGCCGCGGATCGACGGCCAGGATGTCCAGCAAGTTTGAATGAAGCTTCCTGTTTGTTTGAGATAGCTAGCCCTGAGTAAAGCTGCCCGGGCCTTCCTACTTTTTCGACCGCCCGCAGGGTCAGATGCTCAGGTTTGTTTATTTGGTTAGCTAGCCATGTTTTGGGGCTGCACGGGCCTTCCAAAAAATGCTGTTGCATCCACATCTATGCCTAGCTAGCTTAGCATGAAAATGTTGTCAATCTCGCTCCAATAAAACTAACTAATACTTAGGCATGAGAAAAGAGCCAGCACCGAACCGATAAAAATCACTCATTAAACATGTAAATGCCAATTGGCCAATCAATAATTACGATGTCAGCACCGCAGGGGTTTATTCATTATTTCCACTGTAGATTTGGTAAACCCTTCTACTAATCGCAATTTCACGATATCTGAAATTTTTGAAAGATAGAATGAAAAAAGAGCTGACTGCGAGCCGTTAAATTTGCCGATTGAGTCAATTGGCCAATCGAAAATGATGATGAAAATTCGTCAAGCGCTTCTACTTATAGCGATGTCCGATTATCTACATTTTTAGAAAGATTGAATGAGAAAATGAACAAACCACGAGCTGAGAAAAGTAGCCGATTAAATGCCAAATAGCCAATAAAAAAAATCAATGTCGGCAGCACGGATATCGCCATGTCGATCCCGATATTTTGGCCATTTAATCAGTGATTTCGCTCAAAATTTGTGAAGTCCTTCTAATGATACTGGTTGCCCACTATCAAAAAAATTAGAAAGATAGAATAAAAAATAAGCCAACGATAAGCCAATACATATTGATCAGTAATCTCTATACGATACTGGCGAGAGCCCTGCATCTACACTGCCGTTCATTACGGAACATCGCTGGTTTAATCAAACGGTACCCTTTTCAAAAGTGCTGTTCATTGAACGTCAGAACGGCCTAAAATCGACCGCTGACCATGTTATCAAAAGCTTAGAATTTGATATCTTTTATGGATTAAAGGCAAAGCTGTGTGTAATATTCGCAACAAAACACTGAATGTATTATTGTAATTCTGCTACTCGTAGTCAACTGAACAGATAATATTTTTATAATTGTTTCAAAGAATGTTATGGATATAATTTATTGGGTTTTTTTCAGCACAAAATATAATAACTCTTACTGTAAAAAAATGTTTGCACAATTTACCTTGTTTGGCGTTTATTTTTTATTGTCAATCAGGACCACTAAAATCTAAAAACTATTATGTGAAACGCAGTGACGTCCCTTTTGAATAGCTACCCGGTCCGGATGAACACAATGTTATATTATAAATGCCCCTCACCATATTTCAATATGTTTATTAGATTGCTAGGTGAAAACATTGCAGGTCAAGGCTAATCACAGAATTTGTTCTTATTCTAAGCGCCAGAATTGAAATCTAAAAAAAATTATGAGGAAGAGTTTAGACCCCCTAGCTTTTGGACCCCCAACTTTAAAATTCCTGCCGCAAACCCTGCAATATCTCTGCGAGCAGCAACACAGCATCATATCAACAAAAATTATCAGAACAGGTAGGAGGCCTACTGTCCGTGACACAAGTCTCTATGTTTATAACTTAAAATGAAGAAAACGCTGCTTGACTGGGTCTTGCATTGTGGGCAATAAAACGTGAATACAGAACTCCAGTCGTCATCTCTCATGGTTCATACAAACAAAAGCTGTTGGAATTCCAGGCTTTTCAAAGACAAATTAGCAACAATCTTTGGCTGTGACTAAAGTGACATAATCTCACGTCTCTGATCTCTGTTTTTGGCGAAAAAGTTCCAAATAAATTTAGCCACAAGGGAAATATTTTAGCATTTGGCGAAGTGGCGAGTGGTAGCGCTCACCCAGTGAAAGGTTTTCAAGGCCTGTGCGAACCCTGTTTCCTAGCCAGTCCGTTAACCCTTTAAATAAGCACGATGCATTAAAGCATCATTTCACATCCCTGAAAACAGACTTAATTTTCCAACAACCACGGGTTCTCGAACGAAAATTTCCGAAAAACTGGTTTGCCAATACATGACAATTTTCTTCAATTTTTCACTGACTTTAAATCATATTCATCCACTACAAGTCGAGAATTGCGACAGCAATTCGCGGCTTGTAGTGGATGAAGATGACAATGGTAAATTCAGGCTTGAAAGGGTTAAGAGTGGGTATTCGTAAGAAATGGAAACCAGTCATTTCATAAACGAGGCTGTCCACAGAGTTGGTAGACCTAGTTACATAAATATATATAAAGAATCACATACGATTAGGCCTAGCAACTGGCATAATTCACTCATTGCCTTAATTTAACAGATTCTTGTGTTAGATGTAGGCTAAGCATAGAAAAGAGGTCTAACTGCTTTTTAGTCGGTTTCACATTAACTGTCAGGGTTTGACACAAACTTTTTTGAGCAGTGGTCCACAGGACCACCAGCTCAGAGAATCTGGTGGTCCTGCAATTTTTCTGGTGGTCCTGAGAATAAAGTCTCGGCACACAAATTCATACCCGTATATCATTAAAAAGTGAGTGAGTTAAAAAAAAATTAATATGGCAATTTATAGCAAGCTTGATTTTAATATTACATTCATATCATTCTGATACCAATTGATCTAGATTTGGTAACCATTTCTTGCTTTAAAAACATTGAAATCGGGAAATATAGGCCCAAGTATAAAATGTAGTCCCTATGCTGGTAGTAGCAAGGCATATGATTGACTAAGTCTGTCAGTCTCCCCCCCCCCCCTCCAGCCTGATACTCCACATAGGATGTGCTGCTGGAGTAGGCTAAAGCGTTTTAGCAACGCTCAGGGAAGGTACTAGGACCTTATATTCGATTGTGAAATAAAAAAAGCCTGATGTTTTTAAAGCACCCTTTTTTATTTTTCATATTGATAGAGTAGGCCCTATGTCCTGATGATTACAAAATATATATGTTGATATAGGGGGAGGGGAGCTATATTTTTTCATTTAAAGATTGCTGGATCGAGGGGTATTATGTCTGGTGAGACAATAAACAAGCAAAGTTCAAGGTTGATGGTAGACGGGGCTTTTGTTTCCAGAGGGTGAGCTGGATGTTGTTATAGACTCTAGAAATTCAAACAAAATGGCCGCCGTTTATACTGTTCATACCAGCTTGATTCGAATTTTCAATTGTTTATCTTTTCCTAACTTCACCTTAAAAACCTATTAAAAGTGGCGGGAAGACACTTTCTCGGCGTCACAAATTGTCACTAGTCTGACTAGACAGTCAAATGAGGGAAGGCAAACAACAAACTAGGCCCAGTGCCTCGCGTGTTTTTTCAATAGGCAGCTGGTCAGCCGGGCTGCATGGGCTGTGACCGTCGACCTTGTGCTATGTGTAACACAATGTGGAGGTTGCCGTGTCATCCTCTCCGAGGCCGTGGATGGATGTATTTGCTTTACCCGAAAAATCCAACATGGCAGTGACTGAGAGCGATCCCGACGCCAAGGTCCGAAAAATGTCCATAACTTTTTATTAATAATGACTGTGCGACCTCTGACTCTGAGCTGAGCATGCATGGAACTGAAATGTTACTGATTCTAAAAAAAATATTTTTGACCTGATTACTCCCCGATATTTTCCGATATGACAGTCCGAAGAAATGTTCCACGATTTTGTATGCGGTCAACCTGTGGCCACTGGGGCTAATTGTGGAGGGTGGCGTTTGCTAACTACGTCAGCTGGGTTGATGGTCGATCTCGGCCTCAATAATTCATATCCCGCATGATTATAAACACATCTTTAGTTCCGTAAAAAGGGCGAGAGCGGATGGTCAATCTCGACCTCAATAGTTCATGCCCAGCATGATTATTAACACTTGTTTTGTTCGTGAAAAGGGGCGAGAGCGGTACCGTGTTTCTTGTATTATCGGCCGCGAGTGGCGACGATTGCTTCGATTTTTTGGCCATGTTACGATTTTGCTTAGAGCTGAAAATTTCGGTGGTCCATCGGACCACTGGGTTTGAATGTTCTGGTGGTCCGACATGATTTCTGGGGGATTCGGACCACCGGACCACCGTCAGTGTCGAACGCTGACTGTGGTGAATGATTTCCGCAGATTTCTCAATTCTCAACCAATTGTCATGCAATTTTACAACTATTTTTCATTCACTACCCTGAAAATTTCATTGAAAAGCAAAACTATTGTACAGTTTAAAAGTTAGCCTATCATGCCTATTCAGCTATAGTAAAAAAGAAAAGAATGTCGGCGTCTATAAATCATATAGCTTCTTGTCAGAATTTCATTACATGTCAAATGGTCTAAATTAAGACATACATAAGACATACAGTTGCTTATCAAAACTTCACAAAATTTTCAGAGTAGACTCTAGTGAATGAATAATAGTGTGTGAAATTTTATGAAAATTAGACTGAGGAATCCGTGAAACTCAATGACTCATTCACCCTGGTTCAGTGGTTGATGTGAATCAGGAAAAGGCTTCCTTGCAGCATTTAAAAATTGGTCTTCAATGCCAAGGGGCAAAACTTAATGACGGGAACGTTACAATAGGATAAAGGACGACCGTAGTCACTCCATTTTTTATGTAAAATTGTAAGACTGTAAGTAGACCCTATGTAGTCTATAAATAATTTTTTTGTAAGACATCACATGTTAATTTACAGAACTTCACAATGATGTTATTGAAACTGACGGAAGTGATGCTTTATGCTGATGCAGGGCCTTGCATTGAAATAACTGAGACAATCTTAAAAAATTAATACATAAAAAAAAACTTTAAGAACATTCTTTTATTTTGATCAAAGAATCAAGTCAGTCACTGATTGATTGAGAATGAGATTCACTGCATTCATGATTCAGTGATTAAGTCAGACGTGAATTAAACAACACCAGCAATAGTTGGTAATTTTGGTGGATATTAATTAAAGATATTATTGATTTCTAGCTTATAATTAACTTTGATACATACATGACTGAGAGCGAGATACGGGCGGGCGTGGACACTTGACGACAGCCGGAATTATGTGGGCTTGCAATTCGACAAGCACCGGCACGGGAATGACAGATCGGAAACGTCAAACAATAAACATTCATAAAACCATACATTTGCATATTTATTAAAACTAAATAGATTATTTTGTTTCACAAATATTACCTGATATAACAAATTTATGTTCTGACTGGTATGAGACACCACAATTTGGTTATTTTTGTAACTAACTCTGCTTTTAAATGGGTGTCTTCATTGAGTTCACAGTAAAATGGCGGACGTGGAGGCGATGGCGTTGCACATGCCACGTCAATGTCTGGCCAATAGGGTGCCGAGGAATGCGTAATGATCACAGCCCTGTCATGTGACTCATCATCACAGGCAAGCGATCAATTCCCATTGAACAACATTTGCACGTCAAGTAGGCCAGCAATATTTTTTAAATCAGTTGTTTTATGAAGATCTGGCAAAAAAGTGGGACAAATTATTCATTAGACAGACTAGCCCATCGCCCAGTTTTTGTCTTGATTGGTAAAAATTTAAACCTAGCATGCGGGCACCTTGATGTCAATTTGACGTCAATTTGATGTCAATTATACGTCAAGATTTTATCAAAATTTTGTAAAAAGTATTTTAACTTTTTTTGCACTGTAATTAATTTTAATGCTAATTGGACAAAGCTAAGACGTACAATAAAATGTTTGTTGTTTGTTTGGCTGCTATAGCACCACGAGTGCTATCGTACCACATTGTGGATTTTCTGGGGTCTCTCGCCAGATGGAAACTGCGTTTACGTACATTGAGGTTCTTTTACATCCAACTCTACAGGGCTGTTGATTTGTCGCACATTCGCACTTGGGTGCGAATTGGTCAAGGAGATGTGCGCCAAGCAAGGATGTACATTTCCATATTTGTGCGAATTTGGTTTCTTGGTGCGAATATTATTTAGTTGCAAACTTTAAAATGATAAATTAGAGTCTAATTCGACAAAAATGGGATCATTCTTCAAATTATCAAACTTTAGGACAGGCAATATTAGGCGTTTAATTATAGACTAGGTCTAATGGATCTAGTCGTATCTGATTGTGTGTTGTCTAACATGCATAACGTTAGATCTAGAGTAGCAGTTAGCATAGGCCTACTCTAGGCCTAGCTATGTCATGATCTATAACTGCGTTTGATGATTTTATCCAACAATTCCACACCATGATTGATGAATATCACTGATTCATATCGTTAAGTGCGCCTAGTTAAAGCTACATATAGAGTTGACTAGGGCCTACTCTGCCCGGCTACTATGTAGGCCTATGTAGTTTAGATGCCATAGGACCTTGTAATGCAAGCCTACCCTGTAGCTAAAAACATATAGGCTGTAAAACCTAGCAGCTTAGCAAGTGTTAATTATTGACTTCTATTTCCCAGATCGTGATGCTGTTTTGCACACATGATCTTTATTGTGTAGTTCCTCAGAAGTCCATAGATCTACACATTACATTTGAAAATAATCAATGAGAATTTTTTCAAAACTTTGCGCAACTTAATGGACACCTAGCCGTGTGTAACGTTGCAACGTCTCTGCTCTTTTTAAATATTTTTTGTTTATAAATTTGTCATTGCCCGGCTTAACTTCAGTGATCGCGATCACTGAAGTTAAGCAGAGCCGACACCGATGAGCTAACGCCGTATTCCGTACAATATGTTTATAATGTACATAGGCAAAAGTTTGACGTTCAATTTACGTCAAATCAGGGCCATATAGTTTGAAATTGTGTTATTTAGGCTCATATCATCGTAAATATATATGGGCAAAGCTCGCCACTTCAAGAATCATGTGTTCTCGTTTGTTGTGACCTCAACTTTTGTTTAACTAGTTCTATAATTTAATTCATGCATAGACCTTTAAGAAAATGTATAGTTATCTATAGTTTATAGTCAAGGAATGCCATAAAAATGACATTTTTGGCATGTCGCCAGGTCACTGTTCATGAGTGGGTGCAGTTTTTGGAAGATAATTTTTTTAATTTGACTTACAAGAAGTGATTGTATTAAAAAAGAAAATTTTCCAAAATAGTAAATTGTTCCTTGCAAAATTGACTTTATGTTCGTGTCGCCACAAAATAACAGAATACGTTACATTTGAGCTATTTAGTTTATATCTGCCAAACATTCTCACTAAAGTTCCTTGCTGTGTGATGAATATGTAGTCTAACGTAACTATGTAAGAAGACGTCAAAAAATTATGTGATACTAACAGTGCTACTCTTGCAATAATCAATAGAAACAAACAGACACCATGCATTTTTTTTACGCAAACAGAATATGTTATGTAGATTCTGAAGATAGAGTGATATGCACACTTAAAAAAAATGTCCCACTAGTTACTCACTAAGTATGTATTCAAGCAGCAAGTAGAAATTTAGCCTGGCCACTGAACCCAGCTTTACAATTGTTATTTGAAATATTAACCAACAGGCACGAAATGACAGAAACTCAGTTCATATCGTTATAACAATAATTAAAAATGTGCTTAGACAAAAAACACTTTGATTATTCTATGTGGCAAGTGTGTAATAACTTCAATTATACACACAACATTTTATACAGAATACGTTACTTTTATTTCTTATATTGATTTTGCGTCTGGTGAACTAGTGGACCGGCATTGAATAGGCATTGGGCTTGTTTGCTGGGTGACCAGATGAAGAAAAATGTATATATATATATATATCTCGAAACATTCACACTATCATTTTTGTTACTTTTTGTCCGTTTTTTTCTTATCAGTTGTAATCAGTTTATAACCACTTAAAAACGTAGACATAGCATAGTTGTTGTTGTTTTTTCTCACGCCTTATGTATAATCGTGTTCCTTTCTGTTCTGTATTGTGTATTGTATATGTACTATGAATGTATATGTATATGAAATCTGAAAAAAAAAAAATAAAAAAAGTTCCTTGCTGTGTGATGAATATGTAGTCTAACGTAAGTATGTAAGAAGACATAAACAAATTATGAGATACTAACAGTGCTGCTCTTGCAATAATCAAGAAACAAGCAGACGCTATTTATATTTTAA